>JAFELO010000812.1:159348-220839 GCA_017140195.1 Eumaeus atala
GGTGGCGAAAAATAAAGTCAAATCTATCCCTAGTCATAGCCGAGCTGGTCAATTCATTCTTTGTATCAGGGGAGTTTTCCCAATACATTCTTCTACGGGAGAGCCATGAATAACCACTAACCAACAATATGCCGATGAAACATTTCATATCTTCAGTGGTTATGTCTCCAGGCAAATTCTTTTTGACAGCATATTTATTGCTCTCTGACACCAACAACGAAATAACATCTTCATCTAAGAAGTTATCAAACCACTCAATTGGGCGCTTATCTTGGCAAGCGTCTTGAACATCTGGCCAATTCTCGGGATTTTTTGCCAAGTCCCGTTTTCTCCATGCGTAGGTACGCCCAAGTTTAGTTCGACCTGTAGAATCAGAAGGTTCTTCTTCTGTATCACTCACCATAATCTGCCCTTGAATCATTACTTCAGCCGGTTGAAGCAGAATGTTTCGTGGCAAATTATTCAAAGTTACATTATCTTCTTCACCGGAATCTTCGTCGGTGAGACAGTCAGGATCAACAGGAGGAGGTAGAATACACATCAGTCGTTCTCTATAATCTTCTTCATTATCAGAAACATTTTCTAAAGCATCTAAAATTTGATGCGCAGCTAACGGTCTGTAAAGAAAAAGTTGTATTATTGTACTAAAATCATGTATATTATCCTACTGTCCTATATACAGTACGCTAGTATTTGTAACAAGTTATACGTAATTTATTTATATTATTTTGCTAGAATATTTATTTATTACAAAAGTTAAGGTTATCAACTAGATATTAACACAGAGAAAAACAACTCACGAGTAAAATATAACTTTTTATACATACCTGTCATTTGCTATGTCTGCAACGCACTTTTATTACACACTTATAAGGTAAAAACTGTTAAAATAACTGTCTTTTTATTTTTTCTAATAAAGCTGACACGTTTCTTACTGCAAATCATAAGACTAGATAATCTTAGATAAAGAGGGTATTCTGATATATTTTTTTTATTTCTACTGTCCTAAATATAGGAGAGTAGGCTTATCTGGGTTAAGCAATAAAACAAATTAATAAAAGCTAGCACTAAACCGTTACAAGTATTGTAGTGTCTGTAGAACAGGTTCTACGTCGTAGCACCAACGTAGCATGTGTAACATAAGGGCTACCGCACATCTACAATTTCACAAAACTTTTCGTCCTCAAAGGTCTCAACAAAAAACTACAAAAGTTTGGTTGCCCGAATCAATGTCTCGCATTATGAATTTGCACGGTGGCAATTTGAAACGGAATTGGGGATGTTAACTCAGCATAATTATAAAAACCGTTCAAATGCGATTGGGACTCGTCAAAAAGTAATAACAAAGCCAGTCAAGTACATCATCAGCCGCAGTAGCCAGAAGAGGTCCACAGGCAGAGTTAAGTACATGTAATAAAAAAATTTAATCTCATTGAGCACAAATGAAAACATTTTCTTGCGTCTAAACCGTCATCACCGGCATAAAAACGTGGTGATAAGCAATATACCAGCGTGTTTGAATCCCACCTATCTCATGCATGTTTATCTATATATTATACTTAATGTGGCCACAAGTACTGCTACAATCAAAAATTTAAAAACTATTACATTTGAATTTGCATTTTGTAATTATTATATGATTGTCCATTTCCTAGTTCTGGCGGCAGGACATTGTACAATATTTTGCGATATTAAAATGAAGTGCAGGAATAAGGAGAACAGAATCGCTATGATTAAATTACGCAAAGTAGTTATGGACCCAAATGCAATGTTTAAAACTCTCCGCATACTTGGATTAAACTTATGTTTGTGTATCGGGCTATTAATAGGTAAAATGAGACATTTCCTGTTTCTGACAGTGAAAGATCTGGCCGTCTAGGTACGGATCGTATATAATATTTTTATGAGCCTTAGTAAGGCTCATAAAAATACAAAAGAAGACTTCTGAAACATAATTAAATATATTTAATGCTTTATTAATTATTTAAATTTTTTTTTTTAGTTTAATCTAAAGGCAGGTGCCTTAAGAAGTTAAACTATAGTAATGAGGTGATTTCTTGAGGTGTTATCACGACACCTATTTTAACATATTATAAAATTTATTTCGATAAATGTGACAACGAGGTTACAATCTATCAGTCGGAATCTTCGGTCGGACTACCAAGTCGGAGCCGAGGTTTTTGATGTCCATAGATATCCACTTAATTGTGATGCAAACGTGTTGCCCTCCGCCCCTCTCCCTTACCTCTTATTAATAGCAGCGTCAACTTAATATCAGGTTCTCTGCTTTGAAATAAGACTATTAACTTTTAAATAAAATACCTTTTTTATAGTATAGGCCCCCCTATACTATAAAAAAATCAGGTAGACGCGTCAAGTGCCCATGAAAATCTAAATATTTACTATGTAAATGCGTTGTTCTCTTTTTCTTCTCCTCCCACCATTGAGCTACCGGCTACTTACATATCGCACTAAACGCCATACCGAAGATATCACTTTACAGCGGTATCATGTGAGCGAGAGATACCACGGTCGTGTCGGCTCAATTACGCTGAAATGTATTATGGCACTACCTCTTAATATATCTGGCATTACACGTGCGTTTCTATCTATTTCGAGAATTACAGCACTCCCTCAGGAAAAATTGCGCGTGGGACTCCACGAGTAAATCCTAGTAACATATAAATTTAATTTTTTCACCACAAAAATTGTTGGTCATTTTGACACGTTTAAAGAACATTTATAATAAGTAGTTGCAACGTTCACACCCTGCTTATTCTGTAAACCTTTTATTACGTAAGCTAAAAATCCTTTTAAGTTTCTAACCAGTGTGCCTGTGCAAACTCATTACGGGATTAAAGCTCATCTCTGAGATAACTGCTGCATAGAAAACGCTGACGTGGATTAAAGGAACTGGTGTTAGAAAATAGGCATAAAATTTTATTTGATAATTATTATCAAATATGTAAGTTATATGTACAATTTACATACGTTGTAGTAATATTGTACAAATCGCCTTATTAACAGGTCAAAAATAGCGCAGTCTTGTTTTGTGGCGGACCACAATATGTTATTTGAACCGAGTGTGGAGTTCATAGATCTTATTAAAACGTATCTCAGAAAAAAAACTCCCATTGCACTTTGTCAAATAGTTTTTAAGATATTTGAGGATTAAGGAAACTCCCTAGAAATCAAAAAAAACTAATTAAAAATCTATGTAAATATTTTTCAAAAAAAATATTGTGGATTTCAAAGATTATTATAAAAGTAGATTTATTGTATAAGCAAAAAAAAAATTATTTAAAATATTCGTCATTTTGAGTAAAATTAAAATTATATGATTTTGGAACATATTTTTTTTCTCAGGCGTCCGTCCAGATTAGCATTTTATTTAAATTTAAACAGTTAGTAACACTTATTAACGACTTCACAGACAATATTCAGATGTTACAATAGCATGACTTATGGAATATGATTTTTTTATTAGTGTCGTCAAAAGCAGCAAATATATTCTTTCTGTATCTATACTAAAATGAAAAAGCTGAAAAGTTTGCTTCTATAATGCGCCTATTTCCGAAACTCTCCTGGTGGCCGAACTCCTACTGGTCGGATTTCAAAATTTCTTTCAATTCTAGATAACCCATCTATCGAGGAAGGCTGTAGGCTACATACCATCATGCTGCAACAAATATTCAGAGCAATCAGCGTTCTTGTACACCACACGAAACGAAACACTTAATGTTCATCCTCCAATAGTGACACCATGAGTTTTGAATCATACATATGTCTCACGGACATTTTACGAAGTAGTATTATATCACAGACTTCTTTCCCTTTTAGTCAGAGGTGGTGCCATGCTGCATAGGAGGAGGTAGCGCCACGCATAGTGCATGACACTATATCCTCCTATGCAACGGAATTGGGCCAGCACGAACTGGGACTTATCTCTCGCCCACTTAATACCGCCGTAAAGTGACATCTACAGTGACGCGTTTCGTGCGGTTAGTGATTAGCCGGTGATCCATTTTATGGGAGAGGCAGGCAACGCAACGGCATAGTAATGATGTGGATGTTCATGGGCGTCGGTAGTCGTAAAAAGGCTCCGATTCCTCGTCTACCGCCCTATTCTATAAAGAATACAAAGAAACATTTAGTTGTGCTAAAGGCCAAGAACACAGATGTATTGACTTGAATGTTATAATAAGACGTTATTATAATTACATATCGATGAAAGTCACATCTAAATAATTGGACGGACGAACGTTTTCTTACTATATAAGATGGTGGCGACCCAGATAAGATAATATGCACATAATCATATTCTCAAGTCCATACTATTGGTACTCCTTCCTATTGAGATAACAATGATATTTCATAGTGTATATTCGGACACAGAGATTCTAGGGCCCCATTCCGCTGCAATGCAGCAATGCCCCTATATATGTACCTGTAAATCATAGACCTATCGTGTCAAGCTATCAAGAAAGGAACCTATTTTTACAGGTTACTATAAGTAATTCCAGATTATATTACATGTTTGTGCTAAATATCAGCACAGTTTTTCAAGATTTTATATAGTAACTTGCAAAAATCAGTATTTCTATAGCATAAATGTTTATTTATTCAATCATTTGAACATGTATATGTAAACAAAACACATTTGAAATTTACAGATGACAATGTTGGCACATAGGAGAAAATTATTCCTTAACGGGACTTCTTCCAGTAGCCCTGCTGAATGAAAACTTTCATGACATATGCAACAAAGTGTGCTCATTAGTAATTAATTTTATATTAATAATAAATGAAATTTTATTCTGTTATATAAGCTAGGTCATCGTGAAGTTTTATCTAAATCTCGTTAGTATCTTTGGCGTGGTAGAGTAACAAATACCCACTTAAACATTCAAATTTTCGCATGTTAAACATTAGGTTTTAGAATAACCGGCACATAACTTACTAGAACTTGGCTCCAATTTATTTAGAACTTAAAGTTCTAAGTAAATAGGCGCCAAGTTAGTTGCAATTGTATCCGTCGACTTCATTATTTAAACTTTAAGCTACAAGAAAATATTACAAGTCACCAAATTGACATTCCACTACATTTAACTACGCTAATGGAGTATTTAGGGAAATTTAGCCCGTTTACTTAGATCTAAGTTATGTCATCGGATAGTTCAAAGTGGGCAGTTTTTCTATTCTAAATATTCTACTCGTATGAATAATTTAGGAGAAATAATTATGATACAAAGTAGTGGTTGTGATCACCACCATGTACCATCATAATTCTTTCTCCTGTGATCGAGTGTTACCTATTCTGAACTATAAACAAAGTATAAAAAAGTGTTACTTACCTTAGGTTCTGTCTTAGCCTTGTTTTTTAATCATAATGTTGGTATTATTATTTGTTACTATTTCCCGTAAGAACAACTGAACGAATTTAAATTCTGAACTTTGACTTAGATTGCTGACATGAATAGCATAATAAAAAAAACTTGTTGTTCCGAAAAACTGAATGATTCCCTTGGAATAAATATTACGCGGGTGAAATTGCGAAGCAGAACAAAAGTTATAAGTGCGAAAGTTTATTTAGATAAACTTCTGTAGCATTCGCGCGTTTCGTGTCGGTGAGACTGGTGAAATGTGAAAAACGAAATTGGAGAGGGTGCTATCAAAATGATATTAGTGCAGGTGCTGGGAATTTTTATGTGTTATGGATTATTCTGTGTTACGTAGAATAGCGGAGAAATGATCGAATGGACTGGGATTAATTCATCCTGCGGTATACCAACGACGTGGTAACTGGTGTATTGTGACATCAAGAATATCGACGTTGTTTATAATTTATTTTTATTTTTTTATATTTTATTTTTGTATTATTCATTATATATATATATATATATATATATATATATATATATATAATACATGTTATATATACTGTATTATTTGAAACCTTCAGACTCCAATAACAGCGGGTACATGACACTGCCGTAAATTACACAGTGTACGTTTCGTACAGTTTATGAGTAGCCCGTGGCTCGTTGAAGGCAATGAGGATAACGATAATGCTAATTTCTGTGGGCGCTGGTAGTCTACAAAAGGCAGCAATTACTCATTTGCCCTCTTATTTACATAAAATAAAAGAATTACTTAATCAATAATATCGTGGTAAACTTAGCACCGGGTCTTTATTTTGGCCGTGTATTACCTCTAGCAAAACGTCTAAAACATAGAAAAGAAAAACTATACTCAGAAACTTGTGAAGCAAATTGGTGTCAAGAGAGTTACGAGGAGGAAGTAAGTCAGGTGTATAAGGATCGTGATATGTGGCGCTCCGTTTTCCTTGTCTACGTCATTCGGGAAAGGGCATCATTCGGGGAAGGGGGTCTATATGGGTTGTTGTTGTTGCTAATAAATATAAGTGGTGTTAACGTTAAAAATAAAAATAAATTACATTTGTATTTGGGATATGTCATTCTTATACGACTGTTCATTGTGCTTTCTCATTTTGGCGCCAAAACATTGTACAATATTTTGCGATATTCTAAAATAGACCGGGGTGAAAAAGAGGACAGAATCGTTGCATTACACAACGTAGGTATGGAGCCAAATGTATTTTGAAACATTTCACACACTTGGGATTAGCCAAATGTTTGTGTACTGGGCTATTAATAGGTACCAGGCTGATTCATAACTAGCCGAAACTACGAACTTAAAAAAAGATAGGCAAACAAAATTTATTTCATAATATTCTATCATCTTTTCGAAAATAGAACGCCAAATTTGAATTTATTCGAACTGATTCAATTCGTGTGACCTAGAGCTTTCTCCGACCTACCTCTCTTTAATTTATCAGTTATTTTTTTTTAAATTGACCAGTTAACTAACTTCTTAACTGTTCATTTAAAAATGGCCAGTTTACCATTTCAGTTTAAAATTAGATACAGAGAAAGAAGTAGTGGTAAATCGCCGTATTTTATTACGAATAGGATCCAGTCTGGTCCGTTGATAGACCGTCTGCTAACGCAAGAAACGACTTTACTATCGCAAGTTAAACGACCTTGTGCGTTAGTTTATATTTATATATAAGGTACTTACATATGAAATTGGCGTTTCTCGAACTGGCCACGTTAATCACTAATTTCTCCTCTTTGGTAAGGTATGCTAGATACAAATTTGTATAGTTATTTACTCATGTATTTATGCTTCGATGACTGTTATTCACTTGTGTTTTCTTCAATTTTTTTTTGTTTACGTCACTCATTTTACAAAATGGAAAACTTAAATTATCGAATTATTTACGATTAGGAGTTTCGCCGTGTCGCTAGTGCTGCGGAAACGACAGTCAGTGTGGCGGCTATTTAATTCGCCGTAAGAATCATGGAGCAATCTAAATCTAATTTTAATCTAGATAAAATATATATTAAGTGTATTGCTGAATTATTAAAATAATGTTTATAATTACAAAAATAAACGTTCCTAGGAACCAATAAAGGCTTTGAAATACCACTCATACATATGTAAGCATAGTCGCATATTGTTATCATCCGCGACATTAGGGTACTTCCAAAATTTGCGACACAAATATTCATGTAGGCTCTAATAAATTAAATAGAATAAATTGTATTTTCTGAAACGCGTTAAAATATGTATAATTACCATATTGAGAATTATACAAAAACTCTTGTATAAAATGTATTGTGAATTGTTACGTAATTTACATACATTTCAGAAGTTAGCTTTAACAGTATACGCTTTAAATATATTAATATGTTTTACGAAAATGAGCATTTACTGCATAATCTGTATTCAGAAAACATCATGGCTAATTTATGCAAATGCATCCTGTGCTTGCTATCAAAATTCAGATTTGAGTACAACTCACAAATAATCATATTTTACGGAAAATAAAAATGATGAGCAGAATAAATTAGTAAAAGATTGTTATGAAAAGCATAGCTATCACTTTTGAAGCGATATGATGTTATCAAGAAGTACAAGTCCAATTGTGCTTACCCGATTCAGCTGCCATGCAGCAATGGCACTTCCTGTTTCTTTTTTTTCACAAGTAAATTTCGTGTCATTTTAGCAAATTCTAATTTGCCATTTAGAATTGGCTAAAAGACTCGACTGAGTAAACCTAACGGCATAATGTAGAGTAGCTATTCTGTCGTATGACGTGAAGCTTGTAAGTGTTTTAGCGCTTTACTGGAAACGGAGTAAAAGAATTCGACTAATTGATATGAACTGTGTTGTATCTATCGCACGTAAATGATTGGATTATGAACTGCAAAGGCTGAGCGACTTATACATGTGTGGTCTTTGTTTAATGGAGTTTAACTTGAGAATAAGGTCATAGCCGTCCGGTAGTCGAATATCAAAATATTTTTATATAGTCCTCCATATACTTGGTACGCACAATACGAAACGAACTCCGTAATAATACAATGGTAGCTATAAAGTTATAATTTAGAGGCGTTGTTTCCCCTAGAAGTTTCTTTGAAATTTACTTTACTAAAATAATAAAAGTCGTCGTATTTCACTAAAAAGAACTACAAGATTTACGCGCTGTTGTTATTACTAAAGTTACAGCGTTGCAAGATCCTTAAAAATTACACTTTTACTTTGCACAGCACGAGCAAGTATACGTTTTAATTTATGTTTTGCACAATACTAAACGAAACAGGAATATAGATTATTTACATATAAAGAGTACGATATTTTAACATTGTATTCATTCTTTACGTAAAACGACACTTATTACGATTGTATTCTATTTCTCTCTGTGTGTATGTCAAATATAATATGCAGTTTTATTATTTTTAAATTACACCGAAATCTTGGGGAATTAATAACAAGCAGTTACTAAAAGCTTCAACACATAATTTAATTTAAGTCACCTCGTCCGCAATCGATAACTTATTCTCTATATACGCAAGTAATTCATCTATGACGATGTTACACTAGTACCACTTAACAACTGTCGTCACAAGTAATGTGTCGACGAGTAAATCACAAGGCGACCACGCACATGCGCCTGCGGTGCACTGATTTGACACTAGACTTCAATGTTATTGTGTGAACACATAAAAAACAAAAAACGTTTTGAAATGCAAAATTGCTTGTGCTCTGTGTGTAATTTTGCCATTTATTCAATTCTTTTTATTTAAATTATTGTAAGCAAATGTGTGGAAAGGATTTGTTAGGCCTTAATGTAGTTCTCGTGAATACAAATCTATAAACCTAACAGTGAAGGGTCCCTAATTAATTTCTTCTCGAAATCTTACTAACTATAAGTGCTAGAAGTTTAAAATGTTCCATGGGGTATTTTGTAAAATTATGCTGTAACATGTAAAGATACAATGGTAAAAATATTTGTCATGTAAAATATCACCAATCTCTCCGCATCTGGGTCCTACTGGAACTTACTACTACATACCGGTATTTTGTACTAGAGGTTATTCCCCAATGGTGCCAACATCGAGGAATGGCAAATCTCTTCCTAAACGCAATAAATTCAGAGAGTTACTGAACACTTAGATAAATAAAGCGCAAAGTTATGTTAGATGTATGATGTTGATAAGGGTTGCCCGTGTTAGCGTCGAGAGCGAGTGGAGCGAGATGTCGGCGAGACCCGGATCACCTTATAAGTGTCAGCGATTGAGTTGGGGTGAACATGTTTATAGACTTACAGACCGATGAATACAAACTTCAATGCACACTATTATATTTTTCACTTTTACTCTTTTTATGACGTAACCCATTCAGAGTTTCCTACGTAACAACCAGTTCTCAATAATTTACTTTGAAATTTTTTGCACAGCCTTCGTTACGTTGACGAGGATTTCATAATGACATAGAAAGTTTTAGAAAACGGAAGCCTACAAACAATCAAGTGTTTCCTTTTCACAATATTAGTATAGATAGGGACATACCCTTTTTAGTAGATGTAAAGGACAAGACTGGCAGTTGTAGTCTGTCGGTAAGTACCCACCCCCATAAGCATTTGCGTTTAGGTCATGAAAACTCAACTCGATTGCGTTGCAAATTGCAGCCGAATTGGACAGGAGCCCCTGGTGAGGAGTCTCACTCACATGCCACCATCGGAAAGAGACAGCTATACTGTTGCATCGCCTGAAGTTTATAAGTAGCCGGTGGCCTACTGGAGGGCTGGTGGTAAAAGTGCATGGCAGTAATGCGTCTGTATATGAGCGTGGGTAGTCGTAATCGCTTGTTTTCCCCTCATTCTGTAAACAAAACTAATATCGTGATGTTTATGAAAACTTATAACCGTATTTATTACTCTTTATACTTCAAGCGTTTCTGCGCTTGTGATCTCATTATCTGCAACGGTGGAACCGCCAGCCAGCGCACTTTTAAAGATAGAGCTGGCACAGAAAACTTTGACGGTGTGAATTGACTAAGCTTTTATATATAAAACTTTATAAAGTTACAATAAAGTGAGATTAACTTTTGTATTTTTTCGTAAATTTGAGTATACTTTACTCTATTCTGCTATGGTAGAACAAAAATTTTGTGTATTGGATGTCAAAATCTAATGTTCATTAATTTGCATGACAGAATTAATTAAGTTGACTTCCCAGTTTACTTACACTAAGCATTAAAATTTAAGGTCTAAAACCGACCAGAATAAGTTTATTTCGTCTTGAAAATGTAAGTTGTCCATGATGTAAAACATCGGCGCTTAATTTGAAATCTTCGTTCGTGAAATGTCTTGTGACAACAAACACGCGCGTGTGAAGCGTTGTAACTAGCCGATAAATATCGACGTGCCGCGAGTAAGGACCGGAGTTCCGCTGCAGACCCGTTACGGCGCGCCCGTGCGACATACAACTGTGTTTTTACAACCGTCATGAAATAAAATAATTTTTAGGCGTGATATGATGACCACCCACGCAGAAACTAAAATAGTAACACCGCTTTAGTTTTCTTATTTCGTTAGAAAGTTATTTGTTAAAATATTGTAAACATAAAGTTATGCTGTATCGCATAATTCCGCCACGATCGGGGCAGCTGCCGCTCCCAATAAATCTAAAAGTGACGTTCGTGTTTCGTACTATATTTGGATTTGGCGGTGTCACATTGAAGATTAAAAGTGGAAGAGGGCACTTTTGTATTACACTAACTATATTTATATAGTTAATATAATACATAAGTGCCCCCTTCACCTTGTTATTCATTAAAACGCGCCGTCTTCTCGTTTGTGTCCTTAAGCCATAAAACAAATTAATAAAAGCTAACACGTTACGAGTATTGTAGTGTGTGCAGAACAGGTTCTACGTCGTAGCACTAACGTAGCATGTGTAATATAAGGGCTACCGCACGATTCACGATTCTGCGATTTCACGAAACTCTTCGTCCTCGAAGGTCTCAACTAAAAGCTTAAAAAGTATAGTTGCCCGAAATCAATGTTTTGCAGCATGACTTTGCACGGTGGCAATTTGAAACTGAATTGGGAATGTTAAGTAACACAATTATAAAAACCGTTCGTTTAAATACGATTGGGACTCGTCAAAAAGTAAGTAGTAGAACATGTAATAACAAATTTTAACCTCATAGTTTAGCACAAATGAAAGCAATTGCCTGCGTCTAAACCGTCATGACCGGCAATATACTTGCGGGTTTGAATCCCACCTATCTCATGGATGTTTATCTATATATCATATTTAATCTGGCCATAAATACTGTTACAATCAAAAATAAAAAAAATATTACATTTTAATTGGGAATCTGTAATTTTAATAGTATTGTCCATTGTGTACACTCCCGAGAGCCGAATATGGCATGCGGACTAAGGATCACGGAATAAGGATTTCGTCAAAAAAAGGAATATTAAAGATAACCGAATATTATAATAAGATTCTTTGAAACCGGTTCAAAATACGTACTGATATCAATGTTTAAATGATTATAAATAGCTCACTCAACTTTGAAGTGCAGACTAATACACGAAGTGCTCCTATTTTATAATATTGAGAGTTTATACCGGGGCCACGTTGAAGCACTTAGCGCGTCTCGTGTCAGTGCTGAGGTGTTCTCTTCCAGTAAGGTGAGAAACATCAACAACTTACATCTCCTTTGCATACACCATCACTTTGGATATTCCCGTATTTCATAAGTCCCATGTTATCTAAAATTATGTTACCTGTCTCTAATATACCTCTAGTAGTGAAATGAGAAGAGGAAATTATTGGAATATGTTATTTAACAAGAGAAGAGGTATGTCGCATCGCATTACTTTATAGACGACATTGGATATTAACTAACAGACTTATTGTCTACTAGTGGGGATCGAAGTATTGGTATATTTGGTTACACTGGACTCTAATTACATAGAAGGACAAACTAGCAATCGGAGCCATTGGGTAGTCACCAAATTAGTGACATTAATAAACATCCCCACATGCAAATACATACATCCTTCACCCGCAACCCCAATGGGCCAGTGACTACTCAAAAACCACACTAGACTCGAGGAGCTATGACTTTTATGGCATGATATCGTGTGAGCAAAATGGAGGAGCCCTGGTCGTGGCGACCCAATTAAGCTGCTACGCTGCGTGGCATTATCGCTTACTTATTGCATTACCATTGCTAAGATTATTTCTTAAAGGTATGACGTTATATTATCCACTTCAGAATCACAATTTTCAGCACATGAAGCACAGTTTAATGGAAAAGTCTAAAGAAATAACGATTGTAAGAAAGTCTAATTTTAAACTTTATAAAAAAAAGTAGATATCACTCAATGTCATTACCTTGTGAGTGAGAGCATGGCGCTGCTTCTTACTAAAATATCCTAAGTAATGGCACGTGTGGTCTTCCTATTATGAATTATAAAACATAATTTCGAATAAAACGATGTCAGAAACATCTCTTCTAACAAATTACATCTATGTATTTTTGAAGCATAGTTTAGAATTTTACTGCTAATTAAGAAATCGGCGTTAGAAAAAAAATTATTGACAGTGTGAAACTCGGAAGAGAAACAAAACTCAGAACTCTTAGTTAATATGTTATACGTGACATGCGCAGGAGAACAGGTTATAGATTGGCAGGTGAGGTTCTAGAAAAGGCACTAAAGAAAAATTGTACTGTTGTTCTATAATTGAATATAATATGGCCCTGTCAATTGTTAAGAAAGACAGTTGTCCAGGCATCTTTTTCATGTTCCTTTGCGCTCTCTTTTTCATGAGGTAGGGGCACACGAGCAGGTGGAGAGTGCCGCTCACAGGCATTTTAAAGACTAGACAAATTACAGACGCATTGTTGGCCTTTGAGGGATATGTGTGTTCTTTTCGTAAGCCGTTAGGAACGATTAAGGTCCAAAAAGTGTGATCAATAAATTAATATTCTTTATGCAATCGAATACATAGTATTAATATCTCTTTTGCACTGACTCTATTATTGGAACCGATCACTGACCGATAATTTAAAGCTAATGTAAGCACGTAAAAATAGAAAGAGATTTGCTTCTATTTTATTTCCAATAATTAATTAGTTACGAATAGATAATACATAAGATAATAATTAAGTCTCAGAGGCACATCCATTATCTTACTGAAAGAGTCGTTATTGTCGAAACGAGCGGATACTTGATAAATAATTACATACCGCATTTTTTCCCATCTGGACATTTTTCACGTGCGTATTTACACTGAAATTCATTATTCTCATTCTCTCTATCTTCTTCGTGCCGACTTAATAATGGTTTCTTTAAAAAAAGAGGAATATTCCAGATTAAAAAATTCGCTTGTTTCGTTCATTTAGGCACCTCTATTTTTGACAACACTATTAAAAAAATCACATTTCCTAAGTAAGTACATCCCAACATCACATTCTATGTGAGGAAGTTAATAAGTGTTACTAATTGTTTATATATAATATATACCAAAATTATATAATTTTAATGTTACTCAAAATAACGAACGTTTTTGGATCTCTTTTTTTTTTTTTTTGCTTACACAATAATCCCTACTTAGGGTACTTTTATAGTAACCTTTTAAATCCACAATATTTTTTGTGAGAGTGAGAGAGAGAAGATGTAATTTGTTTTTGTGATTTTTAGGGAGTTTCCCTAATTCCCTAATCTCAAAAACTACTTCACCAAGAGCGATGGGATTCTTTTCTAAGATACGTTTCAATAATATCCATCAACTCGGTTCAAATAAGACACTGTGGACCGCCACAAAACCTGCCCTGCTTTTGCCCTGCTTTTGTTTCTGTCCTGTTAATTAGGCGATATATTAACAGGACAGAAACAAAAGCAGGGCACACAACTACACCATGTTATGTAAAATATTTTTATAACTTACACATTTAATAATAAATAGTTCCATTAAACCACGTCTGCGTTATGTATAAGTAAGTTACCTCAGAGATAAGCTTTAATCGAGTAAATTTAAAAGGATTTTTAGCTTACGTAATCAAAGCATTACAGAATAAGTAGGGTGTGGATACGTTGCAGATATTTATTATAAATGTTCTTGAAATAAATTCTACCCCCAATTTTTGTGTCGCAAGAAATAAAAATTTTATGTTAGTATGTACTACCTGTGGATTCGCTCGTGTAGTTTGGATCTAATGGAATCGTGGATTTCTCGAGATAAATAGAAACCTACGTGTTATGCCAAATACATTAAGAGGTAGTGCCGTACTATACGACAGCGGAATTTGGCCGGCACGACTTTGGAGGTACCTCTCGCTCACATAATACTGGTGTAAATTGATACCTTCGGTATGACAATTCATGTGATTTGTAAGTAACCGGTGATCCAATGGGCGGGGGGAGGATTAAAAAGGAGGCTAACGCATTGGCATAGTAAATATGCGGATGTTCATGGGCGTTACTTGACTCGTTTGTCCCCCTATACTGTAAAATAAAAAAGATATTCCAATTTCAATAGTCTTATTCCAAATTAGTTGATATGTCATCAGGTGACGCTACTACTAATAAGAGGTAAGGGAGAGGGGGCAGAGAACGACACGTTTGCATCACAATTATGTAGATGGCCGTGAACTTCAAAAAGCTCCGACTCCGACTTGGTCTTCCGACCGAAGAAACCGACTGCTCGTCTATACTAAATAAAACTATAGACAGTCATTATCTGATCATAGACATATTTATATATCATAGACAAATATGTTTTACAATATGTTAAAATAGATGTCGTGATAATACTTTAAGAAAACATCTCAACACTTTAGGTTCATTTCTTAGCGCTGGTTTTAGATACTGAGATTTCTAGCAGTATCTAGAAATCTCAGTATCTCTAATAAAAGATTAATAAAGCAAACATATTTTGTTATATTTCAGAAATGTTGTTTCTCCCTTCTTACGAGCATTAGTAAGCCTGCCTGCACCTCTTATCCTTTGTAAATTTATTGCATTCAAATTATATTTGAAAACGCGCAGGAAAATTATTCCAACCGAGAAAATTGCAGAAACTCTAATTTCCCGTAGATAAGCGCCTACAAGCGACTTTGTGGCCGGGATTTAGCGCCAACCGGGATTCTGTGTTAAACTTTTATATTATAATATATTATGTGCCATGTAACTTTTATCCTACTAAAATGAACACTGTGAAAGTTTGTAAGGATAATTACATGTTAGTAACGCTTTCACGCAAAAACCAATAAATTTATTTTAATAAATTGTATTTCCAACTTCAGATAAATAATGATTCCGTAAATACTCATGTTCACAATAAAGTATATTTCCTTTGTTCCTTTCCCTCCAAATAAAGATAGTTTTGAAAACATGTATCAACTCTATAGACATTATTTGTAGGATTGTTCTTCTTTCACTCGGAAAACTGAAGCGACACTTATCGCAATAATCTCGAGACTTAAAAAGCAAATATATTGTTTTTGTATCTATACTAATGCAATAAAGCTGTAGTGTTTGTTTTTATGACGCGCGTATTTCAGAAACTACCGGTCGGATTTCGAAACTTCTTTTAACGATTGATAACCGATTTACTGAGGAAGGCAGTAGGCTACATACCATAGTGCTGCAACAAATATTCAGAGCAATCGGCATTCTTGCACACCGGACAAAACGCAACACTTAATGTTCATCCTTCAATATCGTCCTAATTCCACTGCATTTCAGTAGTGACACCATCAGTTTTGAATCATAGATATGTTTCGAGGACATTTTACAAAGTAGTATTATATGACAGACTTCTATTTCTTTTTAGTCAGAGGTGGTGGCCATACTGCATAAGGGGAAGTAGAGCCTCGCATAGTACATGACGCCATATCCTCCTAAGCAACGGAATTGGGCCGGCATGAACGGAGAGATACCTCTCGCTCACTTAATACCGCCGTAAAGGGACATCTACAGTGACGCGTTTCGTGCGGCTTGTGAGTAGCCGGTGATCCATTAGACGGGGGCGAAGGCAGGCCACTCATCGGCATAGTAATGATGTGGATGTTCATGGGCGTCGGTAGTCGTAAAAAGGCTTCGTTTGCTCGTCTTCCGCCCTATTCTATAAAGAACATAAATAAACATCTAGTTGTGCTAAAAACCAAGAATACAAATGTGTTGACTTGAATATTATGACTAGACATTATTATAATTACATATTGATGAAACTCACATCTTAATAATTGAACAGACGAACCTTTTTTTACTATATAAGATGGTGGCGACCCAGATAAGATAATATGCACATAATCCAATTCGCAAGTCCATACTATGGGCTCCCCTTACACTTGACACAGGAATTTTCTTTCATAGTGTATATTCGGTGCTGACTTACATTTTACACCAGACTATTACACAGTAAGGAACAGTAAATATTTAAATATTTATGTATACATTATAAATGATAGCCTAGTACCTTGGTCCGAATTTAATAAAATCTATCAATCAATCAATAAATCTAAGTTGCAAGTAATCTGCATCATAATAGTCATTGCGCCGCCGCAATTGATTAACTAACTGACCCTCGTGTGAAACCTGCACATTGATTGCGGTCTCTGTGACGGCGTGATATTAGGCAGCACACATTAGGCAACGCGAACCAAACAGTCCACCGCGGGTTTATACAACACAGCGCTTTGTGGTCAGTGCAATACCATTATAATTATATTTGTATTGCCAAAAGGAAATAATATATACCGGGGATGACCAAGACTAATATACTATGCTAAGACGACATAATAATAAGAATAATAATGCCTCCTTAGCCGAATTTCGGCTATGGCGCCATCCCTATTGAAAAGAGCTATCTGCGTGGTACATAATACAATGCACAAGTGTATGCGCTGACACAAGCCTACCCTCTGTTCTCTCACACCCCTATTCCGTTGGGACGTCAGTCCGACGCGACCGGGCAGAAATTAGGCGCAGAACGAGGGTGTAACACCACCAACAAACTATCTCTGGACAGCTATCACTAATTTTGAATCTATGAGGAAAGAGACCTTTTTTCAGGTTGATATAGGTAATTTCAGATTATAATACATGTTTGTGCAAAATTTCAGCATTAATTTTTGCGAGGACGAATAACAATAGTTTATTTAGTAACATACACACTCAGAAGATCAGATGGCAGAGAGGCCACTAAGGTTCATGAATGGAGACCGCGCTTAGGAGAACAAAGTGTTGGTCGACCGTTCACCAGGTGGGAAGACGATCTCCGTGCAGTAGCCGGTCGGGGGTGGATGCGAGTAGCAGGAGAGCAGTCGCCTTGGCGTTCATTGAAGGTGGCTTATGTCCAGCAGTGGGCCGATAGGTGCTTATAATGATGATTTTGTTGATGGTACAATTTTTTTGCATTTATAATATTAGCAAGATTTGTCCGCGACATCGTTTTCAGTTTCCAAGTAACGTATTAAGATGAAAGACTGTAGAATGTAGAAATACTGATCAATGTCAGGCGAAGTTCTTACACTTCCAAAAGTCATTACTATAAAACAGCTTTCAGACATTGTCCTTCTGGCACAATGGAGATCAAATTTCTCTACAAGGGTAATTTCTAGGTCAAGAAACATAGCTATACAATATAAGCTGTAAACACTAGTGAACAACAGGAAAAAAACCATCAAGTATTTCTATAACATAGTGTTTTTTTTAGAATCGGGGGCAAAGAAGAAATCGGAGCCTGTACACTACCGATGCCCACGAAAATCCACATATTAACTATGCCGATGCGTTGCCTTCCTTAAATGGGTCATTTGCTTATTTATTTAATCGTTTGAAAATGTACACAGACAAAACAGATTTGATATTTACAGATAAGACCATGCCAGCAAACAAAGTGTGTACATTTATCATTAAATTCTTATTAATGATAAATGTTATGCTATTCTGTTACAGAAGCTATGTCATTGCGAAGTTTTACCGAAATATATTCAGTATCTTGGCGTGGTAGAGTAACAAACACCCTCTCAAACATTCAAAGATTCGCAAATATAATGTTAGGTTTTAAAATAATCGGCACTTTTAAAACTTGGCTACTGTTTACTTAGTACTTAGAGTTCTAAGTAAATAGACGCCAAGTTCGTTGCAATAGTATCCGTTGACCCAATTATTTCGATAGTCCTAAGTTCGAAGAAAATATTACAAGACACCAAGTTGTCCTTCCACTACATTTAACTTCGCTAATGGAGTATTTAGGGCAATTTAGCTCGTATGCTTAGACCTCAGTTATCACATTGAATTGTTCAAAATGAGCAGCTATTCTATTTTAAATATTCTTCTCGTATTAATAAAGGAGAAATAAATATGGTACATGGTAGTGATCACAAATTGGTCGAGTATTACTTCTTCTAAACTACAAAACAAAGTATAAGAATTGTTACTCTTTCCTGTAAGAACCACTGAAAGATTTTGAGCTTTGGCATACATTACTAACCGGAAGGACACAAAAATACTTGTAGTGCCAAAAAAATGAATTATTCCCTTGGGATAAATATTACGCGGGAGAATATCGCGAAGCGGAGAAAAATTTATAAACGTGAAGTTTTATTTAAATAAACTTCTAATCACATTCACGAAAAATTTACAGAATGGGTTTGGTTGAAATTTAACTCAATCATATTACCCGCGCAATGCGGCGGTGATGGATCAAAACAGCTTCAAATCAACGAGGCGCAGGAGCTTGTGCTTCACGGGATGAGATGGAGCCTCTTTTTCATAGATAGCATAGCCCATTTTGGGTCCTAGCGCCCGCCTAAGAAGTAAGTACGTACACTTAACCTGGGTGATGCGGTAGAGAAGGACCTGAAGGAGCTCCAAGTTGACGAGTGGCAGGAGCTGGCGCTACACAGGATGCGATGGCGACTCTTGACGATGAAGGAAAAACACTTTTTGGTTTCCTGCGCCCGCCTTACTAGTAAACAAGTAAGTAAGCATATATTACCCGGAATATTTTTATTCCGGAAAAAAAGATTGGACAGATTGTTATTCGAATATTTGTATATATTTATTGCTAATGAAACCGCCGAATACAGCGAGCAGATAATAAATATTGTAGCTAAACAATTAATAAGAAACTTTTACGAGACACTATCGATGCCATCCTTTATGCTACGTTGAATCCTTGCCAAACCTGAACCTTCTTTTGTGTACAAGAGTACTACGTATAGTAATGGTGAAATGTTCGAATGGACTGGGATTAATTCAACCTTCGGTATACCGACGATGTATGTGTATTATAACATCAAGAATATCGGTATCGCCATATCTCACAGTAATGTTATGAATATTTTATTTTATTTTTGTATAATTCATTGTTTAAATATAATAATAAATACTAATAACACCAATTTATATATGGGAAAATCTACAAATATTGTACATTTATTAGATATAGTATTATTTGAAAAACTTTAATGATTATATTTCTTCATAAAATTAGTTCTAATACAATATAATCAAAATCGAATACACATCAGACGCCAATAACTACGGGTACTTCTAGGTACCCGTAAATATTGGAGTAAATTGACACACCGCCGTAAATTTACAGCTACGCTGTCGCGTTTTTTACGGTCTATGAGTAGCCCGTGGCCCATTGGAGGGATGGCGCACAAAAGTAATGATAACATCTATGGGCGCTGATAGTAGCCAAATTCAGCGATTAGTACTTTGCCCCCTTATTTACAAAAAATAAACGAATTACTCAATTACTAATATCCTGGCAAAGTTAGCACCGGGTATTTATTTTAGTCGTGCAATTAGCTCGAAGCTAGACAATCTGTGAATAACACTCGGGTCGCGAAATGAACGATTACCTGTAGCAAAACGTCTAAAACATAGAAAAGAAAAACTCTTCTCAGAAACTTTACGAGAAGGATGCAAGTCAAGTATGTAAGGATCGTGATATGTGGCGCTCCGTTTTCTCTGTCTACCTCATTAGGGAAAAGGCGTGAATATGGGTTATTGTTACTAATCAATATTTACTTATACTGGCCATAAATCATGTTCCCATTTAAAAATTAAAAAAAAAATATTTGAATTTATAATATTATGTAATTTTTATACCATTGTTCATCGTGCATCGTGCATTGTGCAAACATTGTACAATCTATTTGCGATATTCTAAAATGGAGTGGGGTGATAAAACGGACAGAATAGCTGTGATTTCATTACACAAAGTAGGTATGGAGCTCAATGCATTTTTAAAGTTCTTCACACACTAGGGATTAGTTAAAAATTTATGTGCCGGGCTATTAGTAGGTACAATAAGAATTCCACTGTTTGTGACCGAAAAAGATGTGGTCGTCCACGAAGTGTCTATTCGAAAGAGGTGGTCAAAGCAGTAAGGAAAAGAATTTAAAAAATCCTATCCCAATCCCAAAGCAAAAGATTTTCTCACGAGAAATGAAGATAGCACCTGGCCATGTCGCGATTTAAGAGATGACTTAGAACTTTTATTACTTAAACGGGCATTTAAAAAATGACCAGTTAATTGATAAATTAAAGATGAAAAGGGTAGAAGAATCGAAACAATTACTGAAGTACAGAAGCGGTACGCGAAGAGAGGTCACAGAAAATATTTCTTTCAGTAAATGTTTACAATTGAACAACATTTTAACGAAAAATGCTGAGTATGTATGGTCAAAGCTCCGAGAAAGCTTCCCAAGTAGTCGACAAAATGCATCGTAGGCACCATCCTGATATGATTTACGTGATGGTGTGGTGGGGTTTTGGCAATGAAGGAGTGACTAAGCGATATCTTTGTAAAAATAGATATCAAAGCATCGGCACAAGTGTATCAGGGTACATTCTGGAGAAGATAGTTAAGCTCCTTAATAATACAGGGTTCAAAAACCAAAAGAGGCCATTCCAGCAATACTCGGGACCAGATCATGAAGCTCGATCTACCCAATCTTGGTTAAAACGAACGTCCCAGACTTGGCCAGAACACTAGCCTACATCTAGTCACGAATTTAATCAGCTAGATTATGATTTATGATCAGTCTTAGAGAATAAAGCTTGATAATTTGAAGTCCCTAAACAATCCATACGATTGGGTGTGAAGAATTTTCCCATCGAAATAGTGCGTTCTGCTATTGAAATCGGGTCTCTAGGTTTAAAGGGCTGTACTGCAGCCAATGGAGACCACTTCGAGGGCTTGAGGGGGCCACCTCGAGGCCTGGCCCCCTCAAGGCCGGGCCACGGGGTGGCCCTCTCAAGCCCTCGAAGTGGTCTCCATGAGCCCGGGTCTCCTCGAACCTGGGCCCATTATTGCCCACTCGTCTTTCTATTATTATGCCACTGCCAGAAGCAAGATCTAGCTCTAAACTTACAACAACATAACACATCTCTCGCCAGTTACATAATGGGGTAGGCAAAGTCAGCGGAGCGGATGAAGTATCTCGTAAGTGGTACTGCCACGCTGTATTGCAGCCGAATAGGGCTGGCGCAGCCGGGGAGGTACGTGTCGCTCGCATAACGCCCCTGCAAATTGAGCTACGCTATCGCGTCTCATGCGGTATGTGGCCTAATTACCCGATTGCTTGTTTGTTGTAATATAAAAGTAACACTTTCCAATTTTCACACTACTTCTTAACAAGACGTTTGGTTAAGGACAGATATGCTTCTGGACTAATCAAGCCACGCTCCAGCGCGATGTTACTCTAGTATATACAAAAAAAAAAAAACAAAATATTCAACAACAATTTTTGAAAATCTTTTTTCGATATTATTACGTTAAAGAAGTTATACCTAATTATTTTTTCATAGTTTGACACAAAATTTATATAATCTCATATTTTTCATGTATAAACTCTCATATGATGCATTTTAATGCCTCTGAGGCTAAATAAATCCGTTTATAAAATATAATCCGTTTTGTTGGATACAAAGTGAGATGGGAAAAGGAAGCTTAATATTTTATGTTACGTGTTACTTTTCTAGCGTTCGAACGTTACGTATTATGTAAGCTTGTATGTAACAACCCGTGTGTCCGTGAACCTTAAATTCTTGTAAGCCACAGTTTCCCTTCAATCACACTGTCCAGAATTGTGGACAGTGTAAATCACAGCCTTTAGAGGTTACGCCGATATAACAGATTGTTATGGCATACCTTATATTATATGGCAATTACATGAAGGTAATGTACTGGTAATCCCCTAAACCACCACTGGTCGATTTGATCCGACATCAACATGAGCACTTATTCCCAAAAGAACAGAAATTTCGCTTATTGCGCACGGCCCGCTAAAATTCTGAAAGTTGATAATTTTCAAACATCAGGGCATAACAGTGTGAAGCATGCGCGGGAACGATCAATTTAGTTCCTTGGGAACATATGGCGGCGTTGACACCTGTGAGTCTCACCCATTGATTTACAAAAATACCAAAATATACGGTTTGCGTCTCAAATCATTCAGTATGTACACATATCAAATTATACATTTTGTAAACACAACTTCAAATCATCATACGCATTGACTTTCAAAGAAAGTATGTTTAAATTATGCACATCTCTAAAATAGAATCAGATTGGTAAAGATACATTTAAACCATGTGCGTAACATTGACTCTGCAAAAATATTTATATGTACAAATGACGACGTTTTACAATGAAAATTCAGTATGAAATCGGGTATCTTGTACTCTTGTAAATCAATTATCTTACCTCGTTTTTTACTCTTTCCATAGATTTCATCCATCCATATATGAAAGTATAAATATACTGATTTTACTAGGTACATGTCAATGAATATAGGCCAAAGTTGATTAAGATACCGTTCCATCAACTGTGTTGTTCAGCTCTCTTAAATAGTTTAAGATTTCGCTCTTCGGCATTTTATCAGGTACCTATAATGTAAAATAAGATTTATTTTAATGTTTATTTTTTGTCTAAGTAAGACTAGTCTAAAATTATTTGTATTGAAAAAAAATAAAAAATATTTCTTTTCAAGACACGATCATCAAATGAATATTCATTATATTTTATCTACCTACACCAACATTACATAATATACTTAAGCATAGCATTTAATTAAACTTCATTTTAATACATTCATTTAAATATTCTAGTAGTTAAAAACGATATGGTAATGATATAATGACAAATGATATCATTTGAACCACGAATATATCTCTTTTTTTTTGCAATAATAATTAATTACATTTTTTATACACATAATTTATATGGTGACGATGTATGTATTATTAACCTATCAAATAACAATTATATTTCATATAGAAGGGTGAGTTCATAATTTCTTACTGGCGCCATGTTTCATATTGTTTCGAAAAACGTTAATTAATGTTAAAATGTCATAATTCTCTTATATGTGCATTTTCATAGTAGCATTTACATGATCTATGTTTCTACTAATTTGATAGACCGTATCATTAATGTGTCAGTTTGAACAGTACTTGGCACATGTGAAAATTGGTTATTAAATTCTTTTTATTTTATTAAATTATTTAATTGTAACTGAGTTTATATATTGCATGATTTTAGTTGGCTCATGAAGCCAATGGGAATCTTTTTGCTGTGTGCTCCTTTCAGAGCTCTACTCCTTTTCTTTTTTCTTTTCCTTTTTTAAATTCGGATATAATGTGCATATATGATGTCCTCATATTATTCCACTATTAGATATAAGGAATATAGTATAATGCGCAAGCAAACAGTGGATTGATTTATAAGATATAGAAAGGACTATTCAAGTTACAGCCGGGAGTATCGGACTAAACTACCCAGATAAGACTTCATACCCTCACATTTTACTGCCCTAATTTTAATTAGGGCAATAAAAACTGAGGGTATGAAGTTTTTAAACTGTTATTGATTCCTTTGTTGTTCCTGGACTATTTTAAGATTGTTCAGATTGTGAATGATGAGATACAATGATTAAATAAAAGTCATTGTTGACTCATTAATCTTAACATAAAAACAGGCCAGGTCAACGTCGTATCGAGGATACTAATGCTCGCAGCTTACACGGTCGACACGAACAAGCAATTAACGGGCATAACTATGGTGAATTAATTCAGTTCGCTCATCCTTATCACTAATTCGGGATTTAGATGCTACCCACCGCAGATTAAGACGAGAATACATTTAAGGATAGCCGACTAATGTAATTATTATAACAGGGAGATAATAGTCATTCTTCAACCTGAGAATAGTAATCATTAGGAACAGATAGTGCCATGCTGTATAGGAGAATGTAGTGGCATGCATGGTACATGCCACTACATCCTCATATGCAAAGGGAATGGGCCGCCACGACCAGGGAAGCACCTCTCGCTCATTTGATACCGGCGTAAATTGAGAGCGTCGCTGTCGCGTATCGTGCGGTTTGTGAGTAGCCGGTGGCCCATTGGGGGGGAGGAGATGATAATAATGCAACACATCTGTGTAACAGTTATGTGAAGGTCCATGGGCGTCGGTAGTCATCAAAAGACTCTGATTTCTCGTTTGCCCCATTACGCTATAGGAAAAAAATTAACCAGACTTTTTAAAACATCTTATGCTCGCTGGGGACGCCTAAAAATAACGATACATCAATGTGTAGATAGCATCGATAATCGATGAATCGAAATAACGGTTTTGTTTCTGACTGGCGACCAACATCGCAATGTACCTACACCAAAAATATCAACGTAAAAAAATGTACTTTTGCCCCTGTTACACACGGGCGGAGACGGGCGGATCCTAATTATATCATATGTGATAACAACATTATTTTTGTATTAGAATTCTACGTTTGAATGCCCTACCCAGTATATATAAGTAGAATTCTCTCCTCTCAGGCACGCAAATGTTGTCTGGAAGAAATTGCTTCTAAGCAATAAGACCGACTTTCGTGTACTTCATGTACACCAAGCACTGTAGGTTAAACGGTGGATGTATTTGTTTGTCTGTGTTTGTTTTGTGTGTACAATAAAGCATACTTGAATCATTCGATGTGTTAAAAGTGTCTGAATTAATTTTTAATTAATTGTTCTTACGGAAATGATTAATTTCCTTAGTCATGATTTTGTATTGTCTGAGCAAAAATTATAGTAAATGAATGAATTACGGTGGCCCATTGAAGGGGAGGTAGAAAGGTAGACATCGAATTTGCATAGTATTATGGGCTTCGGTTACTATCAAAATACTCCGAGTTCTCGTTTGTCACCATATAATATAAAAAAATAGTACTCATATTCTTTATAAACATCGACATCTACCCAGTAAAATGTAACAAAGTTATAATTTTGGATTTTTCACTTATTGGATGAACCCTACCGGGACAAACGTAGTATAACTAGATTTAAATAAAAGTAACACCTGTCTTAGGTTGTATTTTGTATTCAACGCCTTAATAGGTGAATTTACAGGCGCCTTTTATATATTACCATCAGTATCACTTATAATTAGTTTTTTTTTAAATATATATTCGTTCAGCCTTATTGGCGCATTCCCATCATCGCTCAAGCATTGGCGATGGAGCTGAGTAACCCGGGGTGAGCTCTGACGGCGAATTCTTATAAGAGAGACACAAACCGGCTGCGCTTTATAGCCCTCTTATAGGAAGAGAGGCAAGGGGCGAAGATGGCCTCTCCATTGTACTGCCCGTAGGTGGCAGGGTTATCCTGTAGCGTATTTCTTTGTGGAAGTGGAGGCCTCCCTTAAGGGCCTGGCTAACTCGACGGTTAGGTGGATTCGGGGCACCCAACCGAAAGTATGCGACACTATAGTGTGCAGCGAGCCCCACACCACTAGATCCTACCCAGGGCCGGTGACTGCCCAAGATACAAGCTTAGCTTAGTTTTGGAACAATTTACTAAATTTTTACATGTTATTTGAAATAAATTTGATTTGATTTGGTTTGATAAAAGATGTGCCACTGTGAAATTCAGCACTTTGTAAAAACAGCTTAAACACATGGTTGACGCTTCAAGGAAATTCATTGAAATTTTACACATCTTTTAAATAGAATCCACATTGTGAAAACGACTTAAAATCATACACGGTAGGTTAACATTGCGCGAAATATGACAACTGTCAAAGTCACTTTGGTTTTCTTTTTCTTTATTTACTTTTATATTTTTTTTCACAACTAACATCATTGGTCCATTATCTCATTACACCTTTTCGTTTTTCTTTTTTTTTTATTTAGTTTATTTTTATATTATTATTACTGTTTTAAGTTACAAATATAAATAAAAATACATTTCTAGTTATTATACACTCATGTATCTCCAAGCAATTCATTTATAATAAAGATGGTTGCCTGGAAGTCATCGCTTTAAAGCGACAAGATTTCCGAATTATATATTTTCACATATTGTTTTATAATTTGTTAAATATTTTCTTTTGGCGTGGAACAAAGTTTTATTTATTTATTAATTATTGTCCTATCCGAAATTATAAACTATGCAATAGCATTGCCAACAGCAGTAGATCCCTCCAAAAAAAAAAAGGAATAAAATGCCCTGTCCGTAACCGGATGAAAGCTAATTCATGCCCTATTATGACCTATAAATTGTAATAAAAACGAAAAAAGAAACCAATAAATGAGACCACAGAGTGAAACAACATGACTATATTAAATTTTTATCGGGCAATTCTTTAATAGCATAAGGCCAAACGAACAAACGGAGCCTTTTGATGACTACCGACGCCCATGGATATTCGCATGATTCTTACGTAGATACGTTGCCCTATATGGGCCACCGGCTACTCACAAACCGCATGAAACGCTACAGCGACGCTATCTCTTTACGCCGGTATCAAATGAGCAAGAGGTACTTCTCCGGACGTGCCGGCACAATTCCGTCACATAGAAGGATGTAGTGTTACCATGCATGGTATTACCTCCTCTTATGCAGCATGGCACTACCTCTTCCATGTGTGATGGTAAATGTTCACCAGCGCCCACAGATATCCGCAACACAAGAGATTTCGCAGACTTATTTATTCTTATTTGTCATCGCGAAGAAAAGTCTTTTAATCGGAGCCAACGGACACACCGCTCCTATTATCATTAATATTGCCGATAATTATTGGAAACTAAAACAAGACATTAATTACGCCTTTTCCTCGACCTCCGTCAAAAAACGGTTTCTGTATTGCCACTGAGGAAAAAATATCGGAACTACCGAAGACGAAGGCTTTTTAAGCGTCTTGCAGATGCAATCTGAAAGGCAAAAATATTCAAATGTTGGTCTCAAACGGCTAACCAGCGCAATGATGGTCCCGATTTTTTTTTTCCAAAATGTGGCAAATCTAGCTGTAGCAGAGTTTATAGAAATATACATACATGCCTAAACCCTCTGACGCAGGCGGTGAAAGATGTATTAATTTATTACCATAATGTTAAACCTCCGTATCTATGTAAAAGTAGAGACATAATTAATTGTTGTTTAACATTATTCTGCAGTAATTGGCACAACTACTGTTGGTAGTATACTGTGGATGCAAGCATCAGGATTTGCATTGGCAGCTAACGCGTGCCTCACCGCAAGTCCTTTACAGCACTGGGCTTGGCTTACGTCATAACGTGGCGTGATAAGTCCAAGAATATCATTTTCTGCAGTGAATTGAAAAGAGTTTATAAATAAATATGAAAATAAATAGAGCACTAAATAACTTATTATAAATAGTAAATAACCTAAATAACTTATTTATGCTATCATAACAATTGAAAATCCATCATCATACGATATCCGATGCAATTCCAGCTAGAAATTGCAGTACCCTCCACAAAAGTACGTTCCAACAACAATGGAACATACAACAAAAGAATCCGTATCTATTTGTCACGTAATGAGCAACTGAACGAACAATTTTACCGGCGGCGAATGATTTCTGATCTTATTTCGCTCACTCGCCACGTTCTATTACGCTCCCTACGGTGCTACGGGTAATGGCATTGTTTTTATTTAGCGAGCTGTCACTGTATGGAAACCAACAACATTTAAGTCCTGAGATGTAATTATTCCAAAAACGGTATTTACATTCGATCCGCTAAAGGTTCACAACTAAAAAAGAGCTGGATATAAGCCGCTTAAGTATTTTTATCATGTCATTATTTCTTTAAAATTAATGATTATACTGACTCAAGCATTTGACTCAGATATACAAAAGGCTCAAATGTGATTTCACGGAGTTTTAATCCATAAAGACGAAGGCAATATTAAACAAAATGTCGTATTTAGATTCGAACCGCTATAGTACACAGCACAAAAATAGCTTGATGTATAATTATTTTTATCATGTCTTTATTTCTTAAAACTAATGATTTTACTGACTCAAGCATTTGACTCGAATGTACTAAAAATTCAAATATGTGTGTTAAACGAACCAAGTGGCTGTTAAATAAGACGAGTTTTGACTTTCGTCGCATGAATAATGCTTAACACTACTCTAGCCTATGAGGAGGAGGTACGCCCTTTTCATCTGCTGTTTCAACATAGCTCGTTTAGCCGTTGCCGATAAACTTAACTATGTTTTAATAAAAGGGTGACAGAACTGTCAGTCGGAGCTAAGGAGCGACACCTATAAACAGCCGATGTTAATTATTGTTATGCAGATGTCTGACCCTATTCTTCTTTTCCTTTCAAGCAGAATACCAAGACTCACACTCCGTGACTAACATGTGGCTGTGTCATCTTAGCGAGAGCTGAGAGCTATCTCACGACACAATTCGGCTACAAGGGGCAATCTTGTATAAATATAGAAACATATATGCAATTCCCAGTTGAAGCAACAGCTAATTTTAATGGAAGTAGATGAAGCGATTAATTTTGCTTTTTACCCGTACGATAAGCATCCGGGGCTGGGCTGACATAATTGGAAAAGCCCATAGATAATATTAATATTATTTCTTTTTGAACCTACTTGAACCGGTTCAAGTAGGTTCAAAACGGCTCAGAGTTACCCTCGGAATCGACTTTTTTGACAACCACTCGGGGTTTGAGTGATTATCTGCCATAAATGCCACCCCAGGGTTGGCCGGGGCCGGTGGCGGAGGGTCTTTTACATTTTTAACTATGATACGTCACAATAATCAATGCGGCCTATATAAATAAACATCTCACCAACATACGGTCCGAAAGTGGTCTTCGCGATTGATAGTAACATCTGTGTTATATCGCATTTGCTATTTATAATACGTGCATGTGCTATTTATAATGCCAATTGGGAGAAAATTAGACGTGTGCAGCAGTGGATGTCTTCTCAAGTTGTAAAAGAAACTATGAATATTTTGAATATGATACTTTTTAGTTGAACAAACCGCGACACGTTCTCAGATTGCTACTGAAATGTTTATCGCTATTTATTGCTACAGCTGCAATAAAATGTTAGAAAATCACATTAGAGAGACTAAGGAAGGCGCGCGAGACGCGTGCGTGATGATGCCAACTCCTTTTACTTTTCTATAGTTTTATGTATATACCTTCAACATTACATCATTCACGTTACGACTTAACAAAATAAAACGTTTTCATTTTCTACTATTTGATACCGAATCCCTTCAATGTGTGATATTTTGTGACGAATGGGAGGTACGCCCATGATAACATAAAAAGGTTGTCGATTATATACAATTGGATATATAATTATAGTACGGGGCAGTACATGTCTCACTGTAGCGTAATTGGGCGAGCACGGCCGGGTACCTCTGGCTCATGATACCGCATTAAAGTGACGTATCGGCGGCTCATTGGAGGGGAGGAGGAAAGAAGGGCAATGCATCGGCATAGTAATTATTTTATAAAATGCTACGTTTAGTAAAAACTTTTAAGAAAACATAAGTAGATACCCAGTTTTATTTTATCGCTTTTGTATTACCACGTCTCGCCATATTTCTTTGAAATGAAAAGGATTCCCTTGTCAGTGGTAAATTATTCTAAGTTTTCTTGACAGACGGACGAACAACCAAGTAATTCTCCTGATGGAGTGATAAGGGTTTTCGTTTATTGTTATGGAACCTTGTCTCGGCAGCCCACCATTAATACCCACAATTGCGTAATGATTCAAAAAGGAGAATGTTAGTAATGGTAATCCTATCACAACTAGCGTCCAATAACCTTTCCTATTGAGTTCAACGTGCACCGGCGATTTGTTAATTAAAGGCGAACATTCATGCTTTAGCTAGAACAGTTTATATAAAAAGGGCGGTCCACCCCGGCTGCCCTAACAAATTATACACTAAAACGTTCTATATATAAACAGCGTGAAAATCCATTTAGTAGATTTTATGGAAATCTATATAATTATGTGGATGTTAATTGGAAACACTAACTTGTCCGTCTAGACAGCTTTGGGTATTTTGTTTTACATTATGTATAGATTTAGACATTCTTGGTCCAGACCAAATATTACTCCAGAGTAGGTGTGAAATTTATATAATATATTACAGCCTTGTTGTTGCCCGCGACATTGCCCGTTTTGATTACAGGCTACGTGCAAAGGTAATTCATTCTACCGCTTATGGGCTATTCAGTTACATAAGCTACAACATTAAAATATTTCTTGAAAACCCGTTCAGTGGTTTCGGCGTGGTTAAGTAAAAAAAATCCATACATGCATCTACAATTTCGCATTTGATAGTTAAGAGGTATGACTTACTTAGGTAAATTAGAATATTGTATATAGCAGGAACTTAGGTCCTGTTCTGTCAGCGACCGATCCGGGACATCGCACTACGGTGGTCGAAGGCTGTTGCAGCGGTTTTCAATCGGCCGTTTCGGCGCCCGAAGGCTTTTGCAGCGGTTTTTAATCGGTAGTTTTACAGTCTGTGCTGGTTCCGACATACCCTTTTCGATCCACTTGGATCCGGTTATTCGGTGCATAAAGTATTTTCCTTACGTAAGATAAAAGGTGACTGTTACTTGCCAACGATTGAAATTATGAGAATTAGGAATCTCGAGAATTATTTGACTATCTAAACTAGCATGCGCATTGCGCAGAGAGAAAGTAATGGAAAAAGAGAGAAAGAAAATGTAGTAATATTTGCTGTCCCTTTCGACTTCGACGGCCGCGTTTTATATGCGCTTCCGTTCTGTATCCATATTACCTCCATGATCATAACTCTGTAGCCAACTGAGTAATACCTATGGGAAGTATGCAGCTGAATTTCATCATCTGAATTCGCCTCACTATTCGAAATGAAATTATGCCTTGATATTCGGAAGTCCTTTACAGTTTCTTTGGGAAATCAACTGCTGCACTAGGTAATTCTTGACCGATACGACCCTGAGATGTTCACGAAAAGCGATTATTCATATCTCAAGCGCCAGCATCTCAAATGCAAATTCTCAGCTTTTTCTGTGAGCATCGGATATCACTTGCCTTTCCGTACCGTATTACTCGTTTGTTGTAAAAAGCTCGCTCCACCCCGCAGTTCCACCTTAATAACTCTAATCATGATAGTTGCGACATCATTGTAAACCTTTCTCGATTGATGGACTATACAACACAAAAGAATATTTCAATTCGGGCCCGTAGTTCCTGAGATGGGCGTGTCAAAATAAACGAGCTCTTCCGATGTATATTATTACTTATTAGTATAGAAGTGAGATATGGGTACATAAGATACAAAATCTACTTTTAGTTTTTAATAGTCGTAAATCGTTTAGTTTCGCGGAAGTTATTTACGCGGGCAAGCCGCAACACATTCTCGGATTGCTACTCGGAAATGTTTATCGCTGTTTACTGCTAAAGCTGCAATAAAATGTTGGAAAACCACATTAGAGAGATTAAAAGAGGCACGCGAGACGCCTGCGTGATGATAACAACTTATTTTATACTTATAGTTGATATTATGCGCTGAGTTGTGGAAGACACGGACATTTCCGAATGGACTACTCTCGTGTATTTGTCAAATGTAAATATTATAACAGCTTTACCAAATCCCTTTATCCCTTTGCCCTTTATCTTAGGCAAATGCCTTTACTGTTCATGCACTGCACTGATATTTACCAGACCCCTCCGGTTAGCGCTTTTAAGACCCTGGTGAATAAGCATTACTTTTCATCTTTACTGATAAGCCCATAATCCATAGTACCATTTTAACATTTTGTATGTTGCAAAAAGAAATATTGATTTAGAAAAATACAAAAATTATAAGTTGCAATTTCGGCGTCAGAAATACTAATCCCTCTACAATAAAAACAAATTTAATTTATGATAGAACGACATCTGTTCGGACATATTCTCTGCTTCACAACACCACAGAAAAAGTAAACATGTACAAAATAGAAAATACAGTAGGCACTTAGATATAATTAATTTCTATCTGCACAGCAATGCGGTGTCAGAACTATAGAATGGGATGTCACTCGACATGTGACGGAGATTTTAGATTCACCGTCACCGATTTTCAGTGATCTCTCAAGGTTAAGACGGAAGGCAATGACAAATGACACGTTCAAATATTTTGTCGCATTACAAAATCAATATAAAACACATTATATTAAATTAAGGACAAAGATTTACTTTCGTTTAACATTATAATGTTTAACTAAATGTTATTAATCTTTATGCTTATGTTCGCCAGAGGTAATGTAGGTTTAAAATGGTATTTTTTTTTTCAAATCCGGCCAGTAATCTAGGAGCCTATAGAAATACAAACAAACAAACTTTTTGGAAGAGATAGTGCCATGCTGCATAGGAGGAGGTATTACCATGCATGGTGCATAACACTACATCCTCCTATGCAATGGAATTGGGCCGGCACGACCGGAGCAGTACCTCTCGCTCATTTGATACCGGCGTAAAGTAACAGAGTCGCTGTCGCGTAACGAAATATTTGTGACTTGCCAGTGGCCCTTTGGGGTGGGGGGGTTTGATAGGTGGGCAACGCATCTGCATAACAGTCATTATACTATATGCCCCCTTATCCTATAAAAAAACTAACAAACAAGTAATAAATAAATAATAAATATAATAATAAATAAATAATTTATTTACTTATTATTTTATTTATTTATTATAACAATCAAATATTTCCTTTTTATAATATTAGTATAAGCTATTTGGAAATAATATTAAGCAGATTCAATCTGTTTTTCAGTTGTGTCATCACAAATAATGTAGGATTTTTAATAGGAAAAATATTTTTCCAATTAGTCCAGTGGTTTCGGAGCCAATTCAATACAAACAAAAAACAATGAAATGTTTCCTCTTTATAATATTGACTATAGATTGGCTGTCTTCAATGACGTTTTTTTCTCATAAACTGAATCATATGTCATGTCGTATAATTTTTATGCGAGAAAGCAATTACTTTTGCCGTATTTTGTTAGATCCGTGTGATGCCAGGCGGACTGCTAGTTTATAAGGTCAAACGGTACGGCAAACTCTGTGAATTATGAGGTCAAAAGGCCTACAAAAAAATTATGCAAGATATCGGAAGCGGTAAACTGGAATAAAACCAGTATGCCTTACGTACAATCGCAGACCAATGAAAACTATTTGGTAGTTTCCAGGCCCTTCTATGTGTTTATGAGGCTCTTTTATACATCAAAATAGTCGTAAATTTTACCTCAACCGAATGTTACATCCAAATGTATTCGTATTTTTCGTGGGTAGGCGACAGAACAACAAACACGAGTTTTCGACAGCTCTATTATTTATCAGTTTTTAATTACCACTTAATTAAAACATACACTACTATGCATAAAGAAATACCTGTCACCACCGGCATCACTTCATATAAAATCCTTGCAGAAAGTTTTATTAGCATTGTCACATACAACCTCACAAATTGGAAGCAGTACAGACAATTATTGATGATCTAGCTACAGTTTTTAAATCCGCTATGGATGAGTTTCATAGAGATTTACAGAAGGCAGCCGCTAAGTCCCCGTACTGCAAGTCCTTCGCGCATAGCCGCTGATTTTGAAAACTTTAGAACTTTTATTTTGTCCTCTCTTCAAAATCTTCAGGCACGAGTAGAGCTACTAGCAAAGCTCGACGACCAAGCTCGGGTTCTGTGGGCGTATATGTGGCAGTAGTCTGCGTTTGCACATTATTCTAAAATAATACGTAATATATTATTAACGTGGACCTTGCAAAAAAAAATAAGCAGAATATCCCATTGGAGCATCTGCTTGACAATAATGCGGATGATCTATGGGGTCTACATGTTTCGGTGGTCGTTAAAATCCCTTCGAAATCACACCGGAACAAAGAATATTAAAACGTTTTAAAATGATTTCTCCATTTCCTAATAGGTTTATTAGGTAGAAACGGGTCAATAATTTACCATCACGGATAAGTCATTTAGCGTCATGAATAAGTTAGCGTTTCGCAACCGACGCACTTCTAACAATAGTCTTCTAAGTACCACTATTCATTTACTCTGATTGACTAAAAAATTTGATAATTTAACCAAACACCTTGAACTTTTATAGGACCATAAATAACAATTCTAAGTATTTTTAATAGAGGGCAAAGGAACAGTAGGGATACGTGATGGCAAATGAACGCCGACGTTACATATATCCACAGCAGTAGCGGTTTTTCGGAGACGAATAACCTTTCTACTTAGAAATCCTTAAGTCGATAGGATTATCGAGACGGTGACGGTCAAAACGAAAATCATAATGCGAATTGCCCAACCGTAAGCATTGGTCCAATCATTTTTATAGTGGTGATAAAGGACTAGTCGGAGCACATTGGTGGTCATCAAAGTATGCCTTTAAAAATCCACATAATTTTTGTACACTTTCTTCCATTGTCCCCAGCTATAGGCCTCAGGAAATTGACAAACTGCACGAAGCGCGAAAGCAAACTGTCACTTTACGGTGATATCATGTAAGTGAGAAATAACAAATGTAACGTGGGCGACAGCAGTGATATTTTAAGGATGCATTGTTTAAAAAAAGCATACAATTATAATATGCCTGCTATGTTAGTGCTACGACGTTGTGCCTATTCTACGAGCACTGACTACTACGTAAAAGAGCAGAAAAGATGCTCTATGGCTCAAACCTTACAACCGAAAAGCTTGCTGTACGCGTTCGAGCACGGCAACGTTAAGTGGGTCAATTTGGTCATTAAATTATTATTCACATCACAAAATGTTCATAGCGATGTGTCATTTTAAAATCTAAAGTGATTTGATAACCATCGATTCCCATAAATATCCGCATTTGGTATTTCTTATGTCGTCTGGCGGCCTCTGGGGGAAACTAATGCCTAGTAGTGAATGTCTTCAGGCCGTTGGTGTCGCCATCATGTCGGATGTGCACTTCTACGTCTTTTTGTTAATCTACGAAAGTTTAAAAGAGTCGCTTTGTTTAAGATCACTAGATTGGTAGGTCGGCCCCAATATAATTTAATACAGAAATTGGATAAAGCTAGAATAAAGGAGAAGTGAGCAAGGTTTAAGTTTTAGTTTTTTTTTTTTTTTAGAAAGTTCAAGGAAGCCTTAGAGATTTTTATAATCTGTGGACTTATCACACCACGCTAATCTAGCCCCGTGCTATGTACCGGAAACACGTGGGTGATCGGTAGTACACAATGGAAATATATTTAATATTTTTTTATAAATAAAAAAAACATATATAATTACTTTTTTTGTTATAGAAATATAATACATAGAATATCCACAACCTAGGCGGATTACACTACCACTGCGCCAATCGATCGTTAATATAGATTTTATGTTACAATCTCTATGGTCGTCAATCTACTTGCGGTAGTATCTACATACGCCCATAGACATCACATCATCTAGATTGAACTTTCTTATCTTATTGAAAATAGAAATGAACGCGACTACTTTAGCCATCATTTCACGCGTACAGTGTGCGTGTATATGAGCTAGGAACACTTTCCTGATACGGTCAGCAACCTGGACGGCCTTCCGGACTAATATTTCGATCTTAGATGAACTCAGTGCTATATACTCACCAAGTATCCACTAAACCCAACGCGAGTGCCATCTGTACCGTTATTGGGGTGGAGTGCCCTGTAATTGCAAAACATCAGTGCACCTTGACGGCTGGCCATTCCCCTGAGGAACCGACACCCCTCCACAGAAGGGTATTTCTGGCACCAGAGGGCAATCTCATCAACTTTGGGACTTTGGTAATATGGGCTGAGATTTCCAACCTCGTCCCTTGCCCTGGGCGCAAAATTGCCTCTTCCTTCTGCTTTTAGTGCCCTCTTAATATACAACAGGTACAATAATTTCACATTGGGTACCTCTTCTCCTCTCTCTCACGTGCCTTAAGCGATACTTATGATGTGTTTATATATGTATGTACGCCAATAGGCTTCTTCTGTTTGTTTGTCTCGTTATACTATGCAAGAAGGAGAAGGCATACACGTACTGATCATGTTCAACTTATCTTCTCTAGTATGTTTGTAAATATTGCTTGTAATAAAGTAGTAAGAGGTGGTGCCATGCTGCATTGCAACTGAATTGCACGTCCGGGGAGGCACCCTCTTGATACCGACGTATAGTGACATCTGCGGTGTCGCATTTCGTGCGGTTTGTAGCCGGGGCCCTATTAGGCGGCGAAGTGTAATGAGGCATCGCGACGATATATTTTAATAAAAAGAAGTGTAGGAAAATAAAATGTAGTGTTTAAAATATCTTGCGATTTTAATTCCAACATCTTTCTTTGTAGTTTCCCAGCCAAGATCAAAGTGTGAATTCATTTTATATGAAAAATCTTTGTATTGAAATTCCTTCAACGTTTGCAAAAGTTTTTCATTCATATATACGAAATGATATTAATTTTTATTTTTTAATAACAAATTTCATAAAAATATTTGCGCTTGGAATTCCCTGTGCAGAAATTGAATGTAATATGTTTACTAATTAAGGGATCAGCAGTGGAAAACGATTGCAAGTATTATTTCTTGAAACCCTTTGATACGACCATAAGTTTGTGCACTTTTTTCCGCTTTATAGCCAAAAAACATAAAGAGGAACTGATGTATATTGTGTTCGTAGGTAACATAATTTAATAAAGTAAGCATTTTACTGACCCACATATTCATATCTCCCAGGAGCTAAGTTAGTATTATAACTTAGTACTTATGTCTTAAATTTACGCGAATGTTAATCATTACAAAAAAAACTACTTGCTACGTTTCAGAACCTTTACCACAACCATAGTCACGGACGGACCATGGTTACTGTAAAGCTTTTGAAACATCGGACTAGTTAAATAATTAAATAAACCACGACAAAGCCCATAAAAGTAGATTTATTGTAATTGTAAAATCGAGCCTTTCCCTTTTTAAGAAGCCCGAGTAGTTTTTGTGTAATTTACGCTTCTTATAACTTGTCAAATAATAATTTTGATAAGGCGAGTAATTGCGAATAAATCTACAGCTCCGGTCTATACTCGCGTCCCGTCGATATTTATCGGCCAGTTACAACGCTTCACACGTTCGTGTGTTTGCTGGTACAAAACATTTAACGAACAAAGGTTTCAATTAAGCTTCGATGCTTATCACCATAATTATGTGTCTTCAGCAAAATAATTCTGGACGTAACTTAATTACGCGATTGCATCAAAAGTTTCTTCAAGCGTATGTATGTAAATGCTGAGCCAAGTCGACTTCAATGCGACATGACACCGACTCTTAGCATTTGCTTGTGATATTAAAAAAGTAAAAATAAATGAAGTCATAAATAATATACGAGACGTGCACATTACACTACATTTGTAACGTTATCTGAAGGCGGAAATAAATTTGGTTTGCGAATGATGAGAGAAGCTGCGGACGTGACCACTGAGCACAATAAAAGAGAGATATTGAGAGGAAATGAAGTAAACTTTAGCGCGCTGCAGCTAACTTCAGAGATCAAGGAGTAGTTAAAGACCCTTTGTCTACTTAACTATCTTTAAACTTGTTTCCTATGTTTGCGCCCTTGACGCAATAAATGCTTTCGTATATTATTGTATCTTTAATGATGAATCAAAATTACCCAACTGTTACTTGTTATATATACTAATAATATAGCATAATAGGCTGAGAGTTTCTATATTTGTTTGTACGCGTTTCTAAGAAGCCACTAGCCCGAATTATTATTTTAACACTGAATAGTCCATGTATTGAGTAAAACTATAGGCTATATACGATGTCGCTAGTTAGGAAGGGAATGCACGGGTAAATGCTGGCATAAAAGTAACTTCGATAAAATGTACAAATATTTGAGTGAAGAATGTTGAATGAATGTTCTGTGGACGTATCATTATACGTTAGCCTTCAAGCACCAGACAACGCCCCGAAGGGTAAATTTAATATTTTTTTATAAATATAAGATTTTATATATTTATGGTTTTTATTTCAAAAATATATGTCTTAAATAGTATTTTTTAATAAGTATAATTAATGTTACGTAAACAATGTTTTTTTTTAATTGAATATCCTCGACCTGATCGGGATTCGTATCCGAGATAATGTTGTTCCTACTACGCCAATCGATCATCGATCAACACAGCACCAGTTGCTGGTTAACAAATAATGGTCAATAACCAGTATTAACTATTGTGCAAAATATTGTCTGAACGCTCAAAAGACAGACGTAGATGCTTAATAGACAGACGTAGAAAACATTTTCATACACGGGCACAGGCTTAGTCATTTACGCATCGTCCTACCGGCCCTGGGTGATCCAGTCGGGTGAGATGCCTCTGCGAGAGCCTTCGACCACCATGGTGGCCTGTCACGGATCATTTAACAGCATGTCACTATGGTGACTGGCGGGTCTTCAACTAAAAACGGGGTATCATCTCAAAAGGTGTCAGCGCGGAACTTAAAGCAACTCCAACAACGTCGAATCCTTGAGGTGGTTCAGGTACCCAGACTGAGTACCTAGCTGCTAGCTTATATTAAGGCTGAAGGCGCTGCATATGGCGTCTTCCGTAAACTCCTTGGCTGACGCCTGCGAAGCTGGTCAGCATTCATCCTCTCGGAGACTCGTCGCCTCCTCCCTGTGGAGCAAGTGTCGACTTTCTTGTTGTCGTTGCTATGTACCATATAGATACTACTAACTAATTAGCTAGGATATCGCAATTTATCATTTGTGCAATATAAATTATTAATAGCATTCATCATCATCATCATTATCAGCCCTTATCGGTCCACTGCTGGACACAGGCCTCCTCCAGTGAACGCCAAGACGGCCGATCTTCTGCTACTCGCATCCATCCCGTACCAGCTACAGCACGGGGATCGTCTTCCCACCGTCTTTCCTAAGCGCGGCGTCCAATCCAGAGCCTTAGTGGCCCATCTGCCATCTGATCTTCTGAGTATGTGACCAGCCCATTGCCACTTTAGTGAGCTTACTCTTCTCGTGATATTGAAAACTTTAGTTTTCTATCTTGTGACTTCGTTCCGATTTCTATCGGACAAAGAAGCACCAAAAATATCACGTTAAATATCCCGCTGAGCCTCCGCAAACCTGCAGACCATTCCGAAATTGAGAGGCCATGTCTAGGCCCCGTAGGTCAACACGGGGAGAGCATTGGTAGAAGACTTTTGTCTTCAAGCGATGCTCTCTATCGGTAATAGGCTTATTGCGACTTAATAGAAATCCGAAAACCGGCCCAGAATACCACCATCTCACAGTCATATCACAGTATATGCACTCAAGGAAGTGAAAGGAAAGGGTTCTTCACTATTAGACAGTACGAGGTAGGCATATTTTTCAAAGAATAAATATGTAGGTAAGAATAAATACTTATACAGTAATAGAGAAAAAAATGAAATAAAAATATCTGTTTGTATGTGTTGTGGAACTAATGGAAGGATTTGAATGAAACTTTTGTTTTTTGTGTATCCAATGAGTGTGGGCACCATATAGGATAAAAGCAGGAACATCTATTTTTTACAGCCGCGTGTACCAGCTAGTGCCTTATAAATATAATTATTCATTAAATTTCCCAATACTTACAAGGCCTCAGACCGATCGACGTCAAAGTGAAGCCGTTCAGATACCCTTAATTGCGGTCTTATATACACCGACGGTTTCATTCAAATAAACATAAAACAATTTCACCTTAATTACTTTACGGTTATCTAATTATGAAAGGAAACTTTGACATAAAAGCGTTGTTTAACCAACAACACGAGGAGTTGGTTGTTATACAACGATTGTGGTGGACACCCAAGTTAATTATAGATTATTATTTAAAAACCTGGTGAAGTTCTACGTGTGGCTGCAGTTCGCTCGTTAAAATGGAACATGATTTGCAGTGAAAGGTAAGCAAGAGACGTAAACAACGTAAGTACTGAGCGTTACACTTGTGTGACTTTCGGCTAGTGAATGTTGCGCGAGATTTTACTTCTCATATTTTTTTTATCACCAATTTCTCATATTTTTTTTATCGCCTTAAATTATTTCTTAAAGAGCAACGTCTGATATAACATTATGACGATTATTATTTATACAACTCACAGGCGGACCACGAGCACCTCTAAACATTTGGTTCCGTATCGTTGAGGGATATTCGGGACATACTCATGTGAATTCGTCTCTATAGAGATGTTAATATAAACTGATATGCTAGATGCATATCAGTTCATATTACGATATCTATTCTTGTCGTTAAAAAGAACACACACCTGTCATCGTCATGATGCGTCACATAACTTATTATAACAAGCTGTGCCTTGTGGTTTCACGCAACTGAAGAAGTAGTGGCAGAGGTTAAATGCAAACGTAGTATAATATATATTGTAATCTTGATGAAATCGTGACATCTGATAACATATCTGTGCTGTGACATATGTTGTAGTGTCATCACAAAACAGAGAACGCAAGTGTCAAAACAGAATTATTATTATATAACTAATCACACCGCGATTATACCCGTGTAGTTACCACAACCACAAAACCAGTGAGTGCCATCAATTTCGCCCTTGGTGCGATGCTTCGGAACAACAAACCATCAGGGCACCTCAACGGCTAGTCAGCATCCTAATTGACCGATTCTACCTCTATAGATGGGGTTGCCCTACACTACAGGACAACCCCACTGACTTTGGGATAGTGCAATGAAGTGAGTTTCCCGTCCTCGCCCCTTGCCCCGTGTGCGAAGGGTCTCCCCCAGTTACTCTTTTGTCACCTCATCTTATAAGAGGGGCACAAGGAGTGATCCTCCACCCGATCTTTAGCCTAAAGAGCATCCCCCTCGTTGCGATTGGTTTCGTCTGGGTTTACCCCAGGCTACGGAGCCCTACCACCACGACACGGCTTGACCACCATGGTGGGCACCTTCGACCGTCATGCTAACTCTCGTTATCCACCTTGATAGAGCTATGATTTCTCAGAAATCATGGCAAGAAGCGGCTGTAACACCTCGATTAATGACACCAAAGTAACGTTGACTATGTAAACATAATCGTGCGATTTCCTAGAGAGCGGCGATTGAAACCGTAAAGTAAAAAACAAGGCTGTTATTATCGCCACTGGCGTCAAATACCAGTGTACGAAACGATACGTTAAGCGCCTAGTGTTTGCTTGCTCTAAGTGCTAGAGTTTGATAACATACACATCACACAGAATATACATCTTTTCACCCCCATTTATTCACTACCTGCCTGTAACCCTTACCTTTATTCATGCTGACATACACATCCACGCGTCTATAATCCATGGAATATATAGAGATTGCTATCTACAGTAAGAATAATAATGTACGTTTCTGTTCTGAATTAATTTGAATAAGTAAAATTACAAAATTGAGAATTTCAGGGCCAAAACAATATAATTCAAGGGAGGAATCGTTTACATTGGTGGTAATGAAAAAAAATATATTATGAATCAAAGGTACAAGTGTACACACCACCCACACAGGTACTTTCATCCTAATTACCTATCGTTAGATAGGTAAATAATAATCCAGAGTGTATCAGAATAGCCTTTTAGTTAATTTTAGACATCCATTTAAAAGTTTTTTAAGATGTGTTCATTTTTAATATATCTTTAATACTTCGTATAATTGTTGTCTATATATGCCGTAATTGTATTGTATGAAACGCTGTATAACATAACGGCTAGCCATATTCAAATGCAGAGCCAGCAATTAGGCGGATTGCCTATAGAAGACGGTCTTCAATATGGCGGCTGACGTTTAGCATATTTGAATATCTTAATTTTTAGCAGTGATGGTGTTGACACAAATATGAAATGAATCCAAGTGTTTTGCGTGCAAGTAAAAAAGTAACCTTACCACGAACTTCGAACTTCTGTGCATAGTTTTTTTCTTTATCATTTTTAGACGCAATTGTAGTCTTTACAAGCAACGCCACGAGTCTTAAAATTGACATTTAAATCCTATCAAAATAGCGGAAAATGACGCAACTAATTCAAATACGGCTAGCTTTATTGAATAACGTATAATACCAAACACTTACTGGCAGAATTTCACTCAGCCTAGTCAGCTCCGATAGTGTAGTATATAGTTTCCTACAGTACTAACTCCTGCGAGAAAAGTCTATATTATTGTCATATTTCATCATCGTCATCCCCTATCGGTCCACTCGCTGGACGTAGACCTCTTTCAATAAACGCCAAGACGGCTGATCTACTACTACTCGCATCTATCCCGGACCAGCAATGGAGATCGCCTTCCCACCTGGTGAGAGGTCGACCAACACTTCGTTACCCTAAACGCGGCCTCCACTCCAGAACCTTATTGGCCCATCTGCCATCTGATCTCCGGCGTTAGTGACCAGCCCATTGCCATTTCATTGAGCTTATTATTCGCGTGATATCTGAAACTTCAGTTCTCTGTCTTATGACTTCGTTGCGAATTCTATCAGATAAAGAAACACCCAATAAGCCAGTTCACTGAGTTACTGCAAACTCGTGGACCAGTTCTAAATTAAGACGACATGTTTCAGCACCTTAGTTTTTCACGGGGAGAACGAATTTGTCAAAATAATTGACAAAAGTCATCATATTTACACACTTTCAATAGCACATGTCTGAAGAAAAGTTCACAGTAATTATATTTCAGTAAAATTGCAGCTAAGCTTGTTCAATATAATATTTACAATTAAACAAACTTTAATTAAAGGGACATAATACCCGCTAGAAACATGAAGAAAACAAAAATAATTTCATATTCTTTATATAACCACAAGAAATAAGTTTACACATCTTTTCTGTTCAAACTTATTAAATAAACGTTGAACCTGATCTGGCTTTTTTGCATTAACATTAATTAAATACATATAACATAAACCTACTATATGTCTGACCGTGTACAGGCTCTGAGTCTAAAGCAAAGTATAATCATCTTCGATTGGATAGTATTAACATTTTTTACATTATTATAAATATTTAACATTATTATAAGCATTATAACTCACAATTTACCACCACTGTTAACATCTAACTAGCCCAATAACTGATATCGGGTAATATTGGATAACGACAGCGCAAAAATCACTACAATACTCCAATATTGTGTTTCGTAATCCAATCACAATCCATATCGCCATGAATTTATATAAAGTAGCGTGTATTTCACAGCCAAATAAATTGTTCCGCATACAGCAATCATGTACAGAGATCACGTACAGAGCCTCCCTGGTGGAGGCTATAATCCAATCAATTATAACGCTCGTGCTCCAATTCTGCACCGAAATGCAAAGGGCAAAGGATTTAATCCCAAATGAAAAGTTACTCTCGGGCCTGTCGTAACTATAGCCTGAACTTCTTTACGTGCCTTTACTTTTACATTTCTTTTGAACTGCCTCTTTGTATTGTGTACCGTTTTTATTTTAAAGTTTCAGTAGCCAAATCAAAAAAAACTGTATCAAAGTGACGTAAATCAAATACTGATTTAGACCAAACCAATTTGTGGTTTAAAAGAAATATTTATTTTGTGAGCTACTACAGAACCCATCATAGACAAGTCCGATTCACGGACACCTTATTATTTATAATGTTCTTAGTCCCTAGTAATAAAACAAATATTGAAAAATATTTATATTAATGTATAGGTCTTGTTATTTTATAAACTTCCATTATATCTTATTCTGTCATAAATAGATGCAAAATAATTTAATACCAGGTGGTTCAATGTACAATACACATTTCTCATCTGTATGTCACACTAAGTAAGTCACATTCAACATACTCGTATTATCTACTATGTAATAATCTGGCGATACAGTATCTTCCGAACTCATGCGAAATGGCTTGACCAATATTTATCAAAAATAAAAAATATATATATAATAATAATGGAATAACAAAACTGCTAATAGCAAACATACTTTCAATCTATGGATCATATTTATTATAAATAAATTGCAGTCGGTGTCCACCGCCAAAAACGAATCCTTTTTAACTCTACTTGAGTTCCGTAAAACTCGCTCACAGGGGATGTCTTCACCTGTCAAATTTTAAGTTTTTAGGTATTATAATTTCTGAGATTTCACGACTAGCCAGTGGAGTGGTATTTGGCTTTTAAAGTAGATCATTATGTATACTTTAGAAATAAAACCTGCACACTTCCACGTAAATTTCAAACTTGTGGAAGTATATTATATATTAATTTATATTTTTATTCCTGTCAACTCCAAAAAAACATTAACCCCTACAAGCGTTCAGAACACTACTACCTACACATATTATAGTAAAACTAGAACTAAGGATCAGCTACTTTCTTATTACAACTGTTAAATTATTTCACGTGAAAGATTTTGCTTTGATCTGTGTTTATAATTCCGTAGTTCTCCACAACGGGACTAGTCGCAAGGGGATTCAGGTTCCTCTAATACATTTTGAATAGCCTTTATAGCCACGCTACATTTGGTTTTTATATATGCTGTGTAAAGTGTAATTTATTCATGGAACAGTATAAAAATTTTTTAACGTTATAATTTTAATATGTAATTGTTAACAGTTAATTTTTGCCACAAAACACAAGTATCAAAATGTAAATATTTGCGTATATCTAGCAGGTACATAAAAACCTGTAACTAAACTCCTTCAGAGCGGCTCTTTTTTTTCTTCTTCTTTAACATGTTCCACCTAATGCTGGGTGAAGATCACTTAAAATACACGATTTTCTTTTTCTATCTTGGGCCTATCTCATCCATGTCCCATCTGAAACTTTTACTATACCTACGATCCATCTCGCCTACATCTTGTCTACCTACATGACGGCTGCCACTTCGTGACCTCCGCTCCTTTTCTCTCTTACCCCATGACTCGCCCATTTACTTCATAAGCGGACTGCTACTAGTGACCCCGCTGGCTCCGCAATAATACCTCTTAGAATATAACCCAAAACAAAACGAAATCATGCCCGTCATTTCACACCGATCTGTGAGAGATTCATAAATTACGCATTGCTTCAGTCTGATTGGTCGTTTCACAGTTTAATAAAGGAGGTCTTGCTAAGTACTACCTCAATAAATGCTCATCATGATGATATTTCAAAAGTACGTCTGTCATTAATAACTTGTTTGATACATATGTTTACAATGCAATAATAAAAATAAATGAATAATTTTTACACACCAAAAGAAAATATTTAAAAATTATACCACGATGTATGAAGATCTTCAATTCGACAGTCTTTCGCCCCAATGTGATACCCTCGGGGCTTTCTTCACATCTTTACTATAGATAAATTGCTTGGAGATTAGGGGGTGCTTAATAACTAGAAATGCAAGTCTTAATTATATCTGTAACTTAAAATAGTAATAATAATATTAAAAAATAGCAAAACAAAACTTTGTGATGAGTATCGTGCCTTACTATAGTCAAACAATATTAGTTGTGAAAAAAGAAGATGGGGAAGTGTAAAAGTTTATACAAAAGAAGAACAAGGTAAAACTTCGACAATTGTCGCTTTTGGCATTCGAAAAAAAAAGCAGTCGTTGATATCAGGATCTTTTTATTACCTTGGCTACCGACGCCCATGGACATTCGCATGATCGTTACGCCGGCAAATGGGTCACCGGCTACTCAAAATCCTCACGAATCACGACAGCCACGCTGTCACTTTGCTTCGGTATCAAGTGAGTCTGACCATTAGTTAAAAGCTACAAATAAGCATACTAAAGATAGCCTTCTCCTAGTAGTAAATTCAGAGCCTTTCCGTGCAAACTTTTAAACTCTAATATCAACTTAAGCATACATGACAATACACCGCACGTTTAGACTCTAGGATTAAGGCCCACTAACTTTTCTAAGCTAGATTTTATTTAAACTAGTAAGGTTTTAAAGCCCCTAATATTATACTTATGTTTCTTTTATATTAATAGTACCCATATTTATCGTCAGTTTGTGTCTTGAGATCCTAATTTATCTACAAAATACACATTCAAAGCTACTGTGGTGCTAGTTTAAATATATGCTGAATAAAGTATAGTGTTGTAGGAACAGAATGGAGCTCATACTACAGAAACTTACGTTTACATGTTATATACACAGGATATTATTCCAAAAATCTTCGTAAACGTTACAATTTGGCAATCAAGACGGTTATTTCACTTTGAAATATAAGGAACTTCGAGCGCCAGCATAAGGCAAACGATTATGATATTCTTTTACACTTTAGACCAAAGTCATTTAAAAGTGACCATACAACAGTAAGTAGGTACTTGAAGCAATGTAAATCTGTAGAACGACCACTTTATTTAAAAAAAATATCCTCTAAAATTATAAAATCATTATACCTTTAGGAATTCATTATAAAAAATAGCAATAGTCATAGCAGAATATGATACTAAAGCGATCTGTTGAAGACGAGGTGCGATTGCCGTGCTGAGCACAACCGGCATCTTGGCTGTCTGAAACTGCCTTCCTTCTTACTCTTATAATTTTATCACGTCGGTTTACTTGACACAGACGTTTTACTCGGAGGTTTTGAGTGCTATGAGTTTCCAATTTGGAATTAACAGTAGGAAGATTACTGTTGAGTGGACTCTGGTTGCCCTTCCCCATCAATAGTAGCTCTATGCGAGGGCGTCGCTGAACATCATTGCTTTGTATACGCTAGTATGTGTCAGAAAGCGCCGTAAAACTACAACACATAGTTACCCTTGAATTATTAAAACTAGATGTAAACCGCGGTTTCATCTACGAAAACTAATTCCAATACATGTTTCGGGATAAATAATAATACCAATGGAGGTATTACACCACGTTAGCATGGTCCTATGACAAGTACCGTAAGAACTTGTAACACAGCCACTAAACAACGGAAATATATTTCATTTTTTTATATATATATAGATTGTTCTTACAGATATAAATAATTATAATACACATATAAATATCTTTTCCCCTACTGCTTTGACCACCTTTCTTCGTACGAACACTACGTGGACGGGCAGATCTTTCCCTGCCACAAATAGAGGAAGAAAACATTGCACATATTAATAGCCCGGTACAGAAATATTTGACTAATACCAAGTGTATGGAGAGTTCTGAAAATTGCATTTGGCATCATACCTACTTTGTGTAATGCAATCACAGCGATTATGTGCCCTTCATCACCCACTCCATTTTGAAATTACAAAATATTGTACAATATACAGGCGCCAAAGTGAAAAAAAACAACAAACAATCGTATAAAAATGACGCATTCCAAATTCAAATGTAATATTTTCTTATTTTGAACTGTAACAATATTCATGGCCAGACAAGTGTGGTTAATAGGTGGTTCTATAGTAAAACATTAAATAATTTCTTCTTAAGTAATAAATATTTAAGTTACAATTACTTTATATTTTATGATAAAATCCGAGAAAAAATTGGATTTCCTCTTAAAACATTATACGACTGTATAAACAGTGTAAATTTCATAAGGCAGTATTAACGTTGTACTAATTTAGCTAATGCTATTACAACCATGTGGTCTACTATCCTTTCAAATTGAGTTTAACGTGCTCCGGTGACTTGGTAAATTGAAGTTGATACTTGCGTGTTCTAATAAGATTAAATTTTGATATTTTGTTATGTCATGCATCTAATATGCAGTTTTACCGAAGGTTAGGTGGTTAGTTGCAAGCGATGGCTACTAATGGTAAGATCTTGGGGTTACATTCAGGATATGATCAAATATTTATAATATTTTTTTGGATTTATTACTTTACAAGCAATAACATTAAACCGTAACTTTTATCGCAACTACCCTAGTGTTTCGTTTCACTTTAACGTAATATTCACGTGTTTTTCAAACATTGGGATTCAAATTTATATCATGCAAACTGGGTTTCACGTTCCGCTTGCGGTCGAGGGCAATCGTATATATGTTTTCATTTTTGATTATTTAAAAATGGACGTGAATAATTGGCGAAAAACATAACACTCAGTTCGATAAGGCGCAAGTGTGGGCTAAGCCTACAAGCACGACTACTGCATATGCTCGTCACATAATTATGTTCTCTTTTCATCATTTAAAGAGAGTAAAGGACTAGGAAAGGAAGGCAACGCATAGGCATAGTAATTATGCGGATATATATGGGCGTATATATATTTCGACTTTTCGTTTGTCGATCTGTAAGTAATATAAAAATGTATACCCCTTTTAGATAATTGTAAACATGTTTCAATTTAATAGGTTCAGGGTCTGTTTCACAATGCCCAAGAAAGCTATTTGGAAGATATATATTACGAGCTACCAACATCGCATGTTGACCTTTCGATTTACGGTACTCGTGAGAGCGTAAACATAGTTTTGAATTTACTCAGTGTACAATTGCCAAGAATACATTTTAATGCATAATTTTGTTCCATGTATCGATATATTTATATACATATTCCGTAATAATTATAAAAATATAAAGGAAGCATATTTTAGAAGTCGATTATTTTGGTTTGTAACGAAACGTAAACAAAATGTCAAATAAAAAAGAATATATCACTTGTGAGGCGATTGGTTTGTCAAATAACATAAACAACAAGCTCCTCATAGGGTTGTTTAGTATGTATAGTCCCAAGTAAATTATAGGTTGTATCTTCTATCACATAAGAAGGTACTTGGCAAATCAAATTTTAAAAATTGAGAAATATTATAAATGGATATAGTTAATGCCATGGACGACGAATTAAATGATTTTTTGATCGTTCGTCGGGGCCACGCAGAGATTCTGTGCTTCGACATCGCTTTAATCATATAGAGACATTTGATGATGAAGAATTTAGAGTGCGAATTCGATTTCATAAAGACACTGTATATTATATATATGCACTTATTGAGAATAATATTTGCTCTACTACAGAAAGGTACTTTATATTACCTCATTTTCAATAAACTACAAAGGTACTGAAATGCTTTATCTAGTAAAACCCATATTATGGGAGTAATTGCTGCTTCGGGAATTTTGCTATATCATCTATAGATTGACTTCTGTTGATACGACTATATTATGCAATTGGAACTGTTCTTAATATAGTTGGAGTATTTACTGGCGTGACTAAGGCATCTGCTTGTCGAATCGTGCAAATGGTGCCACAAGCAATTGTACAATTACGATCACATTTTGTCAAGTTTCCGGAAAGTGTTACTGAATTACAATGATTTATAATATGGCAAGATTTCCAATTCTTATTGATGCCATTGACTGCACTCATGCGCCTATAAAATTTCCAGGTGGCGACAGTGCAGAAACCTGTCCAAACAGAAAATCACATTTCTCTTTCAATATTCAAAGTATTGTAAATACAGACTTAAAATTAATGGATATGGTGGCTAGGTAGCCAGGGGCAACACACAACCAAATTATACTCGATAATTCATTTATTAATTAATTTAACATTTAGGAATTAGTATGATTGTATTACCGCAGAGCTAGAAGACGAGAGTCTTGAAGACCTACGGGGCCGAAACATGGTCTCTTAATTTATGACTGGTCCGCAAGTTTGCGTTAGCGCAACTGGCTATTGAACATACTATATTGGGTGTTCGTCTGTCAGGCAGAATTCGTTAGGAAATCATAAGGCAGAGTACTAAAGTATCCGAATAGGCCTGCTGAAATGGAAATAGGCTGGTCACACACTCAGATGAACAGATAGCAGTTGGGCCAGTAAGGTTCTGGAGTGGAGGCCGCCTTTAGGGAAACGAAGTATTGGCCGACCTTTCATCAGGTGGGAAGACGATCTCCGTGCAGTAGCCGGTCCGGGAAGGATGCGAGTAGCAGGAGAGCGGTCGTTTTGGCGTTCATTGAGAGATGTCCAGCAGTGTACCGATAAGGGTTGATAATGATGATGATGTCTGATGATCGTTGGTGATAAAGGATATGACAACACATATTACCTTTGACACCACTTCAAAACCCCATTACACCAGCACAACATTTCTACAACGAATCACTTATAAGAAGTAGAAATGGTGTCGAGCGGACTTACGGTGTGTGGAAAAACCGGTTTCCTGCATTATTAACAAAGATAATATTACATTGTTTTTGTGTCCAGTCTGTAATTGTAGCATGTGCGGTCCTACACAATATTGCCATTCAAAATAAAGGAGGCTCACTTTAATAATACGAGCGTATGATGACATTTCCGAAAATGTAATAGAAAAGTCTCTGTAATGGTAATTACGTTGCTTTTAACATATTTCAATATTGTAAAAAAATTTAAAATAAACAAATAATTGATCAAATGGTTTTTATTCTTTTACTTTTCCATAATAACTTTTTGTAATGCCCATATTTCTATTTTATGCTGCATCCCCTCTTCTTCAAAGGGCCATTGTAGCTTCTTATTTTCGTAGTCTTCCATTAAAATTGCCATTTGGAATACAGTTATTCCATTCTAGAATCAGTTTCTTTTTCAAAGGGCCGCTTAGCGTATGAGTTACCTGGAGAAAAAGTGTCGCATTAGAATGGTGTTTACTAATAATTACAAGCCTGTCCAGTAGTAACCTTGTCCGGCATAGACTTGGGGATCACAGAGGCACCTAAGTCTCTCCCCCACACCACGGCGAAGTGGCAGCATCTTCGGCATCACTTGCGATAAGGAAAGGAGGGGTTCGGTATTTTGCCCCATAGTATGGAAACTCCTAAGTGTAAGTTTTGTGGCATACGCAGGGGGTTTGACGCTTGCGATCGAGGCACCGGCGCGCGCCGTTATCGATCACAAATGTTCCACTATTTTGAACAGTTTATCGGATTGGGGGACCCATAATAGGCTAACATTTTCTGCAGCCAAATCCCAGACTGTGACAATTAAGGGTCATTTTAAAATCGGACCGACCATTAGGATGAATGGGAACTCGATCGCGAGTGTATCTGTGACCAAGGTGCTTGGGGTACACACAGACGATGCTGGATCCTTAGAGCTGTATGAGGTTTTGATGAGTGAAAAGGCTGCCAGTTCATTCGGGAATGTCTCACGTGTCTCTACCTTCTCGTGGGGTGTGAAGGATCGGGCACTTAGGTTGTATCACGGAACCTATGTTGCAATCCTGACATATGCTGCAGCGCTTTGGTGTTGATGCTCTAACTTGTATGTTGTACGTAGTGCATTATTACATACCCAAAGACCAGCTTTAGTTTTATTGACGAGGGCCTACAGGTAACTCATCTGTGCGGCGCTAACAGAATTGGCCGGAATTCTGTCTACCGATCTGGAGGTTCTTCGAGTGGGACGCATGCAGGAAGAGTACGCGGGGCTCAAGGGTAACGAGGACAAGAAAAAGAAAAGCGCTATCGCGGGCTATGTTATCTCCACTTGGCAATATAGCTGGGCCGCGTGCGCCCACGGGAGAGAGCTGTACTGCTTCTTTCCTGAAATTACAACGCGTCTGGCATATCAATGTGTGGAACCGGAGTACGTTATTTCGCAGATACTAACAAAGCGCGGGTACTTTAAAGGTCGCTGCACGGGATGCGTTATGTGACCTGCCATAATGTCCTTACGATTATGAAGCTGAAGCTAGAGAACATGTGCTGTGGGAATGTGAATTTATCTATATATATATAAGAAGTCACATTGCTAATCTTTTACTTGTTAGATGGTGTCCCTTGACATTCGTATACGCCTATTCTCCTCAGTCGAACTCATTTTCTATCCATTTCCTATGCGCGCGTATGAATCACAAAGTCAGGGTAATTTTGGTGTTGAGCTATGAGCATAGATCCACTATTTGTCTATAAAAATGACTCTGATTATTATACCTAATTTTAGTTAAGCAAGCCGCAACACGTTCTCTGATTGTTACTGAAATGTTATACGCTAAAAACACATTAGAGAGACTAGGAGAGGTGCGCGAGTCATCTGCGTGTTGCGTGCCAACTTATTTTACTTTTCTATCGTTCTATGTTTTGAGATGTGGAAGCTGAAGATATAATTACGTAAACTTTGGAATATTCTCGATGTTCGTCTTAATCCCGATCGATGTGTACCAGATATATATTTACACAAATACTGAGCGTACCTGGGCAATTAATACCTCATATTCTAATGATTCTAATGATAAATAATAAATTACTAAATATTTACATAATAATATTTTTATGAGATATTCGTTTAAATAATGTCGTATATCACATTAGGTTATATGAGTCCAATCTATACTTCTACACTAATAATGTTGTGTTTATTTTTTTTTTGTCCCACAGCGCAAAGGCCTCCATGCCATGCTTCAACCATGACTCCTTTTCCCGGGCCACTTGGGCTTGGCGGTCTGTATATTATTTAATCAATTATATTTAAAATTTAATAAATTATCTTACATTGTAATCATCGTCGCCTTACAAACGCTCTACATCTTTTTAAAATTTATTAATCGAAAGGCGCGCACTTCTTTTTCATTCGCAAACTTTTCTGGTATTTTCAGACATCGGGATATAAGGGAATAGCAAAATGATGAACGGTCCTTCACTGGTAGTTATAAAGATAACACTGTCAGGTGCAAGTAAAACAATATAATAATACGTATATAATATAATAATAATTCAAAACAGCAATACCGTATGTTTTGCCATATTGTCTACTTATTCTAAAGTAATAATATAAAGAGGAAACAGTTGTTTGTTTCTTTGACTATTTGTATTCAATAGGCTCCGAAGCTACTGGACCAATTTAAAAATTATTTCACCAGTATAATCCTTAATTATCAGTAATGAATATAGGCCGTATAACATTTTCTAAAACATTTTGATCATTATGAAAACTTCAATAATGTGGCCTGTGTGATAGTTACGGACGTAATATCAAGGAGATTAATTTAGTCCGGCGCTTCTCTCATGTCGTTACACCAGTTTGATAAAATGTTTTCTCTAACCCCTCAAAATACTCGTCTACGGTGACAATGACTTCATCATTTCATGAAAGTGAGGCCGTTTCTTTCGGATTTCTACGCAAAATTTTTGCAGCAAGCTTGCATAATAATCTCCATTTCTTTCTTTTCCTCTTTGCAAATAATCTAGTGAAGTAATCCCTCTAGCATCCCAAAAAAACAGTCGCCATCACTTTGCCGGCTTACGAAACCATTCTTGCTTACTTCGGCGCAGACTCTCCACCCTCAGTCCATTGCTAAGATTGTTCTTCTGTTTCGGGAGTATAATGATGTATCCATGTTTCATCTGCTGTCACATAATGCTCCAAAAACTCGTTTGTATCACGCTTAAATAGGATCTACTCGATGTTGCTTTTGACACCCATCGCGCGCACTTCTTTTTCATTCGCAAATGTTGGTGTAAAATGTTAAAAACGCGTTCAGAGGAAATGCTTAACATTACTCCTGTCTACAGCAACTTTAAGCACCAATCATTATAACGATTTATTGAATGTTTTTGATCATGTCCGGATTCGTGCCTTCATTTGGACAGCCAGACCTGTTGGCGTCTTCGCAGCTCAGTCTCCCACGTTTAAAACCAGTTACCCTGGTGTAAACTGTACTCAAGAAAAGAATAGTATTACCTGAAACATTGTCTAGCATGACTTTAAGCTGGGTTACTGTTTTCCCTTTCAAGACGTTAACATTTTTCACCGCACGAATTTCGTTTCTTTCCAATGTTGAGAAAATTTACTACAGAGAAAGTTTATTTGCCTATCTTTTTTCAAGTTCATCGTTTCGGGCCAGTTAACAATCAGCCTGGTAGCTCGGTCGTGTATGTTATCTCAATATATAACAAAAAAAAATCTTTAAAGAATAAATATTGCCCATGAACATCTGCAGAATTACTGTGCCTTTGCACTGCACTCTTTTCTTTTCCTTTCCCACCTGCTATGGCCCAACGGCTACTCATGAAACGCAACACCTACGATGTCAGTTTATGGCGGTATTACATACACTCTCTACCCGTGCCAGCCCAATTCCACTGCAATGTAACATGGCACTACCTCGTACTAATTTATGATTTCGAGCGAACGTATATTTGAATATGTTAAGTTAAAGGCCGGCAATGCATATGCGAGTCGTCTAGCGTTGCGGATGTCTATGACCGCTTACTTACAAGTGGCCTAACTGCTCGTAAGCTATGCTATAAAAGAATGTAATGTAAACTGATAAAACCTTTAGAATGAAAACACAATTGCGAATATTTAACTGAAATTTTATTTCATACAATATAAAAATAATTAAAAGTCACAGTTTTCGGACCTTTCGATAATATTATGTCTATTGAACTCTTTTATATGTCAACAATAGTCACAAATTTTACCTCAACCTCATATAATAATAAAATACTGATTTTATAGAAAATATTTTTTAAATTTATGAATTAGGGTTTCGAGGACGCTTGACTGTGGACGTAAAAGTGTAGTTAAATTTATTTAAACATTCGCGTACAAGGTTGACATTTCAAGGAAATATATTTGAAGTTTACACATCTTTTAAAATGGAATTGCATTGTAAAAAACCACTTGAAATCATACACGTTAGGTTGACATTTCAGAAGAATATGTGTATGTACTTTCACGGATGATTTACAATGACAGTTCAGTATGAAATCGTATATCTTGTATTTCTGTAAGTCAATGTATTTCATTCATATATTTTTGTAAATAAGTCATTGCTAGCGAGTGGATCAATAATACCTGCAATAACAATCCGTGGATATCCTCATAACTATCATTCAAGTCGCTTGAACCTCGGACCGCAAACATGTTAGACGTAGATTCCGTACTGTAGTTTCCAACAGCCGTACTCTGTACATGAGAGTTTAGATCACTGCAGCCTATATCGGATTTGAATGCACAAGGACATGGAGTATATTCTTAAATATACGTTTAGTATTATGATTCACTAGCTGTCGCTACTTCGTCCATTTTGACTTTATCACCACGGACAAAAGTTAGTATTTCTATAGCTTATATGCTATTTAGGTACATAAGCAACAACATTGCCAGGTTGTTCGTTCAGTAGTTTTGACGTGATTGAGCGACAGATACACAAACATCCATATAAAGTCAATACAATTATTGAAATTTGCACACGAAAACGCAATAACTTTATCGGAAACGTTGCGTTACCGTGCTATATTGTAGCCAAATTTACCTATCGCTCACGTGACACCGCCGTAAAAATCCATCATTTAGTGCGGCTTGCAGTTAGCCTGTGGCCCATTAGATTGTAGGGGGAAACATCGTTATCATTAGCAGAACGATATCCACTGGCCTCCCCCGTACAGCGCCATAGGTCACGATCACAAGCCACTTACATCCAACGGCTCCCAGCCAACTTAACCAAGACATCAGTCCTTGGGAGTATAGAAGGAGACAGTAACGCTCACTGCATAGTAATCTTAAGTATTTTCCAATAATTTTAAAATTAATTATCTGTGCTCTCTCGTATACCGTAGTAGCAGAGCAAAGAATTCTCCTCAAGGAAATCTGATAAGGAAAGATACGTAACGACGCTTTCATTTCGGCCATATTAGAAGGACAACTTCATGCAAAGAGGAAGAAAACGCAAAATGGAATATAAGGGACATATGAGAAGACGAATGTCGCATGTTATATTAAGGTGAAATAATGGCGGTGAAGAAAGTTGTGTGGTAAAAATAATTCTACGGATAGAAGAGCTCTACTTGTACACTATGACCCACCGTGGTTCAGTGGTGAGCATGTTCAGCAGCAGACATACGGTCCAAAGTTTGAATCCCGGATTGGACCAACCAAAAAAAATATTACTAGGATTTTTCCATTCCTAACAACAGTCCAGAGGTACTGCTTACTTGGAAGTATCTGGTGCTACACGCCCATATTTAAGAGAGAACGTTAAACCGCCTGTCTTACGCCTGATTTCTCTCCGGTTGACGCCCAATCGGAATAGCAGAATGAAGGAGTAGACAGTTAGTGCACTCATGCACTATAATATGTCCTCCGCAGATTGCTCAATAGGGGAGCCTAAATTCGGTACGCCATTATTGTTATTATTTTTCCTCTGACATTAATTATTATGTTCTGCAAAACGCGTTATCGGGCCGACAATTCGAATCCTTTCACTTTGTTACAAAAAAGGCAGAAAAAAGATTAAGAGTAATGGGGATCAATGGAAATGCGCACGTCTGCCGCAGAGCATAATTATTTATCAAGTAGCCGCCTGACTCGTGAATAACGAATCAGTCGGTATACTAATGACTTTACTCGCGAGCCCTGATTACTTTGTAGGTTTCATTTGTTTAATAAATATACAATTACTAGCGATCCGCCGCAGCTTCGCCCGGTAATAATTAATACACACTGGCATTTTTGAAAATTTGAAAACCACTCAAAAATCAGTTTGGTACGCTTTGAGAAAATCGCTCACATACAGACAGCTTTTGGGACTTTGTTTTATATTAAGTATAGATAGATAGACTGGCGTTTTCCGCCACTTTTTCCACGAGGACCATAAACAGAACAATGTCTTATTGTTTTTATTTTTATAACTCAAGATTTATTTTGGTACATATGCTACATTCATCTTCATCTTCTCTGTGCTGCATCAAATCAATCTGTGCAGCAGTTTGGCGCGATTGAGTAGCAAGCATCAATACTTTCAATTCGATTGTCGATTATACAAACTTTCGCGTTTATAATATACGTCGTCATCATTATCAGCCCTATTGGTCCACTAAGGGACATAGAGCTCTTTCAATGAAAGCCAAGACGGCCTCGTCCCTCCTCGAGTCCCCACTCGAGGAGGGAACGAAAGGAAGGGAGCCTCGTTTAGGAAAACGAAGTGTTGGTCGACCGTTCACCAAGTGGGAAGATGATTTTTGTGCAGTAGCCGGTCCGGGAAGAATGCAAGTAGCAGGAGATCGGTCGTCTTGACGTTCATTGAGTGAGGCATGTGTCCAGCAGTGGACCGATTTGGGTTGATAATGATGATGAAATGACCATACAAGTACATTAACTTAGATCATTATTTTATATTATTATTCAATTGTACTAATTAGTGCTCGTGTTTTCTCATTATCTGTTCTGTTATTGTGAAGACTACACGTCGTTTCTATTGCGTACATGTGAACTGTAATTTATAAGGGAACATTGTATGTATATGTTACTCATTGTTAAGAGAAGAGCTGTGGAATGAAACTAAAGCACGAATTTAGACGGTCTTTTTCGCAGACATTTATATACTATATAATATTCCGCAATAATAATAATAGTAATACAATTTCGCTTGTAAGCTTTGGAATAGCTAAAATGTACAAATCTGGAGGGTCAGCCATGGTACCTCTCGCTAAAGCAACCGCTGCACAATAAAGCTATTCTAGCACTAACTCTTACTTAATTTGTGAAATTTCGATGCGCAAATTCGGACGCTATCGCTTACTTTGGTTCTCTCGCTGTATGACTCCATACTTAATAATATAAAGCTGAACGGTTTGTTTGTTTGTTTGAACGCGGTAATTTCTGGAAGTACTCGCACGAATAGAAATATACTTCATTCGTTGAATGGCCCATTTATCGAGGAAGGCTATATTATATACACCATGACGCTAAATCTAAGAGTAAGATTTCGCTGGAAAACCGTGGGTTGGTGCCAATTTGTCGTTACATCTCTGAACTTCAGCCAGACATAAATTAATCAAGTTTCTTAATTAACACTAATCTGAATTTGTAATATGAGATTAATTCTCCTTCATAAATATACACAATTAATTTATCAAATGTGGTGTTTGTTTTTCTGTAAATTAATTATTCGTTTCGGGAGCTTATTGTATATGTATGTATGTACGGCGATAAGTGCACACTACATATTCGTAATAAAGGATGAAGAAAAATATTGTAACAGCTGCCATAGTCGAACATTAGTCCACATATAACGATTCATATTTGTTTAACTATCGTGGCACTTATGTGAGTTTAATATTTCGGCATTACCCTTTATTATTACTTTTGTTGTCTGTACTTTATATTGCGTAGTTTCTTTATAGAATTGGCTACCCATTCGATATCATCCGACCGATACGACGTAGCGATATCTTCAATAAAATAGGCTACTTATATCAAAAAGACCAGATAGATTTGTGGTAATTGGTGATCACTTACTGTCACGTGGCCCCACTGCTAGTTTGCCTGAGATTTATTTTTTGGCGATGCGGGGAAACGTAACTAAACAACCGCGAGTAAAATCATTGCCGCCTCTGGTAAGGTGCCACGGAACTATGAATCATTAGAGCGACTCAAAAGCTAATGAGTCCCATAAGAGACCGACGCCTTCTCCAAATAAGGATTATCCCACCAAATACCAATCGGGGTAGTGCAATGGGGGTGATAGTTTCTTACACGCCCCTTGCCGTTTACGCCAAAACGTTTCCTCCTCCTAATATTTAGACCCATCTCCTTATTAGAAGAGTACAACGACCAGACCCATCGGTACAATTGAATTAACTCCAGGTTCCTGGGTACCGCTACTACATCATGCCTGAATCATGGTGGGGCAATAAACTACGGACATAATTTAATATATCAAGTAAACACAAGCTGTATAATGAAAGTGAGACATAATATGCGAGAAACTTCAAAGTGATGTATGCAAATGAGTTTTAAGTTGTTGATGTTTCGCACGCAGCTGAAAGGGAACACCTGAGTGCAGAGATGAAACGTACTGAGTGCCTCCGCGTAGCTACGTAGTACATGATATATTTACATGCAATACTTATTATGAATTTGTAACGTAACATCTTAGGTCATCGTTATATCTTTAGCTTACCCATTCACTATTTTGCAGGTACATTCTAACAACATGTTTTAGCTGTTGTGTATAATCTTTTTAATTTTTCAATGTGTGTAATAAATGTTATGAATTTATTTTCAACAACAACAACATTCCCTGTTTTATTTTTATACAGATAAAATGGAGGAATAAGGCGATCTCAATGATATACAGAAGTCACTTTGATAAATCTATGCGAGTTATTCGGGGAGTCATTCGAATGTGTTTCACTTCAGTTCAGTTCGGTTCGGTTTTAAAAGTGTGACATATTCCTCATATACATCATTGGGTTATTCCTCTCGGTATATATTCATATATCTATGTTTATAACCATATATATATGGTAGATAGATATATATATATATATATATATGTGTGTGTGTGTGTGTGTTATATTCATATATCTAGTCATAACCATAGATATATGAATTTGTGATATATGTAGGGTAGAATGTAAATATACTACAACATTACACTTTACAATGACAACAAATTAAATTTATGACAGAAGAGCAAGGTCTGCCGGGACAGCTATTTGTCAATAATTTCTGCAGATAAATAAGGATTTATTTGGATAGTTTTTTACATTTTGGTTACAATGTCGAAGTTTTCATAATTATAATATTTTTTTTTTTTGGAAAATGATGTGATATATGCATATTTTCATAACTGATAATGCAGAATACTAATGGTAAAAGTGTTTTCAAATCGGTCTAGTAGTTTCGGAGCCATTTCCTCTTTGAAACATTGATATAGATGAAGTGAAATATATGGCACAAAGCGGTAGGTGATTTAAATATTGTTTTACCTGCACCTGATTGTGTTATCTGTATTTAGTACCAGTGTAGCCATTGAAGAAGCCGAAATGGACAGAGAACTGCAAATCGTTTGGCTATTCTCATCTATCCCGATATCTGATGATGCCAGAAAAAGTTTAAGTCTTTCCATTAATACATTTATAAAGAAAGTTGCAAAGGGTTTATGCGGTAACGGTTACTACAATGTTAGATAATTTATAAAATAATAAAAAAGTACACTTAGGGATAAGCTTTTCATTCCAAGTTGTTTCAGTTCAATAAATTTATCGATTTATCGATTATATTTTTTATCTTACAATCATCTCAACAATGCAAACGCACTTAGCTTACTACGCCACTTTTGCGGTAGTTTCGTTTTGACTTTCATTAATATATCGTAATTAATTGACTTTCACCATTGCAGTGGCCTTAACATGCGCAAATGCTTTCGATAAGCAACGCATTAAAATATTGCGTCATAAATTTTGATTACATGCGTCCCCCATTTAGTAGTCCCGTTATTAATCGATTTCTATTGTAATCGAATAGTGCCTTTACCACTTGTATATAGAATCAGACGTTAAGAATGTTATGAAGTGTTGAGTGTGCACCCGTCTCTATAATTCTCATTTAGATGCAAAGCCTCGAGACGGACTCGGGTATAAAAATCTATAATTTATCGAGTCTATAAAATGCCATGAAAAATAAACATCATATTTAAAAATGCATGTTATTTGCAATTAAAAGATTTTTTTTCCTTGTGTTTATTTTTGGCAAGTTTAGGTATTTATAATAAATAATTTAAAGAACAATAAAAGTATATAACTATAAATTAACATAATATTTAATCCAAGAATCTAACATTGAAACCGCATACATTATGTACGGACGGACCCGTAAAAATATTGCGTCTATTCATAAAGTGGAAATGTACTCGACTATCGGATACATGTAATTCTGCTTGAAATGTCTCAAATAAATACTATCTGCTTGAAATGGGTAAAAGTAAATAAATATTTTTAGGACGCCGTACTGACTTTTACCGCCAAAATCTTATCTGACAGCTCTGACGTTAACAGTATTCAGGTTCCTTTTTGACGGGAACACGTGTTTTATTTGCGCCTTTAATGATAGCCTCGTATATTTCATACATTT
>JAFELO010000812.1:220925-232210 GCA_017140195.1 Eumaeus atala
TAAAATTATCACAACACTATTTCCACAGCTTATACAAAATTTTCGCAGAACTTCTTACATGGTTTGACTCAGAAAAAGAAAACAGTTTCGTTTAAAACTAACTAGTTAATATTTTCAAAAAAAAAAGATAAGAAAATTTTATTTTTGAGTTGGGCCAAATTACACATTTACTTTCTATGAAAGCTGACTCAGTAGTTCCCGCGTCTGTCGCGGACAAACATGAAATTTTTATATAAAATGAATGATATATTGGATTTATAAATTATATACATCAAACATACACATTATACACACACACACCTACATACACATACATATACATACACACGAACACATAGGTACACATACGTGCACATTCTTATTGTGCGCAATATTGGATGCAATACTGCATACTTACATTTAATTTAAAGTAAGTTAAGCATATATTGACAGTGTTTAACATTATCTTGTTATCGTGAGACCATTTCACTATGTTATCTTTATCTGATTGTACAATGTGATATATTTCTGCGAAGGCAAACGTAAGCCCTGAGCTATTCTGTGGCACCTTGCACAGGATGTTCACGTGCAGCGCAGCACGATCCCTGAGGAAGTCCACAGGTCACGTGGGTGGTGCTCACTCATTACCTACCTTTACCTGGTACGATCTCTTTTTAGGGAAAACACGAAACCATTTTGATAAAGGTCTCGTGATTCCGGCCTCTTCTTTTGAAATGAGTAATGTATCTATTTCTTAAGTGTCAAACACTTTTTGTAATCAAAGAACTACAACTAGTTCCATTTTACTAATGGCGCTATTTATTTCATTTGTGAAGTTTGACAGTAATGTATTTGTATTTTTCATTTCTGAAATCCGTGTTGATAGGTATTTATTAACTTATTTCTATGGAGATAATTCCCTATTTAATTAACAATGCATTTTTCTATGATTTTAGATGGCATTGCCATAGGCTTATAGTTAGAAAACTTGTTATGCATATGTGTTGCCTTTTTTTCAGCAACAGAAATAATTAATGCTATACTTATTACATTCATTTCTTTAAAATCTACTAAAAAACCACACACATAAAACCGGAACGAAATCCCAAAAATGGTACATAGTCAATAGAAAACTCAATAGATTTTAAAACGACTGAATTAGGGGCTGGGCGTGTTGGTACTAATTTAAACCATTGTCACTGGAATGTATTGTAACGCCCACAAAATCCCCGCGGGCGCCATCGGCCGCCTGTACTGAGGTTCCGGACCCGGATCTATTAGCAACAGGACACATCGGCGATTGGCCACTTCCTCACAAGAGACATTCCTATACGGGTCTGGTACGACATCCTAAATAAGCCCTCTTCGACGTTGAGAACGTGCAATACCAGGTTCCCATCCTGACCTACCTATGGCCTCAGTTTGGGAGGCGGCAGGAGTTGTACATGCCGCCTTGGCCGCACTCCCATCCGCCGAATACAGACCGGGCCTTTCAATGCCTACTTCTCTGGCCCGTCCCACGGCCTCCGTCTAAAAGTTGACGAAGCTTAACTAAATCCGGACATACGATGTTATTTCTCACATGTGGGCAGCTGAACTACTTGTGTCTTTAGCTACACCTATCATAATATGTTCTACGCAAATAAATACACATTATAGGCAATCCATTAACATAATGAATGCAAAAGTTGAAAATTATACTTATTATTGTATATAAGAAAAACTACTGAGTTGTTTGAATGAAGTTTAACAAGATAAAGAACACATTTGATTGAGAAAGAAATAATAAAATATATTTCATGATGGTCATGACGACAAATGGAAACTGCATCACGAAAATTCTGCACACAAAATTGCACAGATATTGGAGCCATATCTTTAGGCTATATACCAAATATTTAGTACTCGACAATTTGGCAGAGTAAGATAGTCAAAAAGTACATACTCTTAATCTTCCATAGTGTTTTTGTGACACGGGGAAAAGCATTTCCGCTTCCTCTGTCAACTGTAGTCCTGTCAGACGCTAATTACGTTTGTAGGAATATCTTGTCTTGATATTTCTGGTGTATATTGATAACTCCGGGTAGCCAAAGCAACTTCAATCATATCAATCAACTCAATAGGGGGCCTGTCTTTGAGACCTTGAAAATAATATCCAATAGGCGCGGCTCGTCGATAATTAATACAAAGTTAGCTATAGTTATTACTAGGGAGGATCTAAAAGTTTGTGGCCTAACCTATATGGAGCTATGACATCTTTTTAAATCTACCGTCATTTGTTAGTATGTGTCATATTGATTTATTGTGCGCAGTTTCATTCCGATACTGCACAATATAAATTTTCTTTTTAATTATTTGTTTGAAGCAATCTGACGGAATTTTCAATAATGGAGAAAATTGAACACCGTGGAGTCATTAAGTACCTAAATAAAAAGGCCTATCACTATAAGACATCCATCAAGATATGGTGAGCACTTCGGGGGAGTCTACACCATCGTATTCCAGTGTCAAGAAGTGGGTAGCTGAGTTTAAGCGCGGTCGTGAGAGCATTAAAGATGACCCTAGGAGTGGAAGGCCTACATCCTCTACCACCAAAGAAAACATCGATAAAATTTGTGATCTCGTACTGGGTGACCGACGTTTGAACATTGGGAAGATAGCTGAGATAACAAACATTAGTTATGGCCGGGTACAACACATAATAACGGAAGAGTTGGGGTTCCATAAGGTTTCTGCTCGCTGAGTCCCGAGGTTGCTTTCAGCTGAACAAGAACGAGATCGATACACAATTTCGCGAGATTGTTTGGAACTTTTTGAGACTGATCCGGAGGAATTTTTGTCTAGATTTGTTACCTTGGATGAAAGCTGGGTTCACCACCATACTTCTGAATCAAAGCAACAATCCAAACAGTGGAAAAGATCGGACTCTCCTACACCGAAAAAGGCTAAGGTCGTTTTGTCGACTAACAAAGTCATGGCTTCAGTTTTTTGGGATGCGAAGGGCATTATTTTTGTAGATTATTTACCGAAAGGTCAAACTATAAATTCTAGTTATTATTGTAATCTTCTACGAAGACTCCGGGAAGAAATAAAAGAAAAAAGGCCGGGAATGTTGCGTAAGAAAATTTTGTTTCATCAAGACAATGCACGTGTTCACACTTCGGTTGAAACAATGTCTGTAATCCATGATTGTGGCTACGAATTGCTGCTCTACTCACCTTATTCGCCGGATTTAGCCCCCTCGGATTATCATTTATTTCTAAATTTAAAAAAACATTTGGGTAGCTCGAATTTTTCGACCAAAGATGAGGTGATAGTCGCAGTAAACGACTTTTTTGCCGACCTACCGGAATCTCTTTTTTTTCGAGGGGATAAACAAGTTGCAGGTCAGGTGGAAGAAGTGTGTTGAACTAGATGGAGACTATGTAGAATAATAAAAATAAATTTAGATCCACTTTTCTTTCATTTTCTTGGTCTGGCTTAGAACTTTTAGATCCAACCTCAAAGTTTTATGTAAAGTTTACCGCGCCGTTAGTCCAAAGGCCCTACCAATTCTTCCTGGAGTATTACCAGTTGACGTTGAAATCAAACGCCGTGCTGCCATGTAATACTACTATAGAAACCTCTCCAGCCCAGACTTTTAAATACCACAATACACACTGACTGTGAAACTCTTTAACACAATAGATGTTACCACTCAAAACTTACTCAGTGAATAACAGGTACGATGACTAACACAAATAAGGGCCGCCATCTAAATATTTTTTCTATTAAGATAGGCACGCTTGTGCTTTTCTTAGTATTAATTGAGTATTGCAAAAAATATTTATGTACTAGAGGAATATATCATAAAAAGTAAAAAAATTGAGCTCAGTTTTTATACCCGTCACGAGTTCCAAACCATGTATGTGCTTACCTTAACTGAGCTATTCAAGATAATTCGTGACCGCTTCGATGTCGCGTGTTGCTGATGTGTAGGCACCATATCTGTATATGAACGAATTGTATTTGGTATCCAGTTAAGTGACATAATAATTTGTTGCCAGGAAGCCGCAGACTAAATTGTGGCTTTGAGTGCTTGTGATATGCGGGAGCTTTGCAGTTCACTATCATTTTAATTTTACATTTGTATGTGCGCTTTGAGCATATTGTATCAGACCAGCTTGGCTTGTTCATTACTTCAAAAACTGTAGACAAAATCTATAATTACAGTATTTATAGTATATATATTGTCTGAACATTAATCTGTTGGTGTAAAGTAAGCGCGATGCGGGGATTTTCTATATAAAACTCGAAGTTTAACGAAAAAATTAAATATAAGCCCTATAGCATGCGTGAACATAAGTCTTCCTCGCTCATAATGTAAAGAATAAAGCACCTGCTATTTAGTTGTAATATTATTATATTGAAATTAAAAGATACGGATTATTTGTGATGAAAAAAAAAAATGATGTAGTTAAAAGTTCTCTTTTTTATCACCAAGTTTAGTGTCAAGAAAATAGTAACATTTCAGGTTTCGGAAATAACTATAGAGCATACAGAGTGTAAAAGCTACATTTTATATCTAGCCCTTAAGAATGCCCCAAAATAATACGTTAAAAATTATCTTAATATCCGTATTGATTTACAAAAATACTGCACTACATTGATGTTTTGACGTCGAGCTGACATTCTACACTTTCGCAAGGGCAAATTTATGCATATGCTTGCTTTTAAGTCGATTTTACAGAGCAGATTCTATTTGAAAGAAGTTCATAATTTACACATATTTTTAGCAAAGTCAACATTACCCGCAAGATTTTAAGTTGTTTTCACAGATTGCATAACTTGACATGTATACATCTTTTATGTGGATGATTTGGAGGCACTGTGTATCTTGTTTTTTTTTATCAATACACACCGATGATCTTCATGGCAACCTACGTGTAACATTTGACAATTATTTTTTTATACATTTTAGTAAATGTACTGCCAAGCTGCAATGCAACCAGATTGGGTCGACACAACCGGGGAGTTACCGCTCGCTCTCGCATGATACCTCCGTAAAGTGAAAACTTCGGTGTCGTAATTCGTGCGGTATAACCCACCGCGCATCGGTCCTGCATCTGCTTTTTCTCCAGTCATGGCTCTACCATCCCTGTGGAATAAGGAAATAAGGGGACAAAGAGTACACAGGGGTCTGTACACTTGTCCTCTATAACATGTCATGTGCTGTTGGCCAATCTATAGGGATGGCCGTCGTTGCTGAAATTCCGTTCGGATATAATTATAACAGTAATCAGTGGTGTAAAGTACACTTCATCGTATTCGAACGGATCAAGTGCCAGGAGTATTTTAACGAAATTGTTATTAATAATATTCCATCGAAAAACCTGTTCAACTTCCATTTTCATAAAACCATGCCTGTTTTCTGTAGGCGGATTTCCGTGTCGCCCTAAGAGCCAAGGGCGTTAATAAAAGAGGGGTGATTAAATTGTTTTTGTTTTGATAACGTTTCAACGTTTTGATGGAAACACTTCAGTGGTATGCTACTTTGTTTGTTTTTGTGTCTTCGCGAGGCTCGGAATATCTCTTTATATCATCTGGTTTAAGCACTATTGCGTTTCACACATGCGTGGCCATGCACTCTATACGGTTCCGCCGACAAATGCTAAAAAACAAAACATTTATAGTACCGTCATGTCCGTCTGTCCATCCATATGCCACAGATGTTTTGCTCAGAGACTAGTGTACTGTATGTTTGAAATTTGGCATCTACCTGCCAAGCCTGTGTCTGGCAGTGGACGTCGTCCAGCTGGCTGATGATAATGACATCTGTATTAGGAAGGGTCCTCTTAACGCTCCTCTTCACTACAATTGTCAATGAACACATGTGCGAAATTTTAGCATCTCGTGTGCAATCGTTCCCGCTGTGCATTGTCCTTTAATCAACGAAGCTGGATAGTATTATATAGTAGTAGTATATACTCCTAGTTGCACAACAAGATTGTGGCCGCGTCAAGGTAACCATTCATTTTTGCGAATATTAAGCATTTTATGATAACTTTTCATAGCATAAGGGGGCAAACGAGGAATCGGAGCCATTTGATTACTACCGACGCCCATGGACTTTCGCTTGATTGTTACGCAGGTGTATTCCACTCCTATCAACCACCAATGGGCCGCTGGTTACTCACAGACCGCATGAAACGCGACCGCGACGCTGTCACTTTTACGGCGGTGGCAAGTGATCGAGAGGTTTCTCCCCGGCCGTGCTGACCCGATTCCGTTGCGTAGCGGGATGTAGTGACATACACCATGCACGGCAATACCTCCACATGAGATATAATGAATCATCATCATCAGCAGCAGCAGCAGTACTAATAGCAGCCACGAGACGCCCACAGCTGTACGTAGGCCTCGCCGCAGCTCACGGTCACAATGTTTCTTAACACCATGTTTCTTATCTCCAGCGGTTCCTCTGCTAATCTTTATCTGTGCCAATTTTCAATCAAATTTATTTATTCAGTAGCTTTTCCCGTCAAAATTTAACAAACATACATACACACTTACATATTTATAATATTAAGTAGTATTACAAACATTTATGTTCAACGTTTACAAGTTAATTTCAATGAAATCCATTCAGCTGTTTTTGGGTAGGTTGGGTAAGGTTAACGAACACACATACACTATATATAATATTACGCACATACATGTCTTTATAATTCTAAGCAGAAATATAAACATTTATGCTAAACGTTTACTAGCCTATTTAGTTTGCCATGAACTAATTAAAGAAAAGTGAACTAATTAAAGAACTGGCGGCGAATTATATAAGAAGGCAATTAAGAGTATCAGAACGGCTTCCATTTACAATGAATACCAGACGTCAACTATGTACAAAGTTAATAATTAAGATGGAAATTGATAATATTACGAGAAACATATTACCAGAATACTTGTATCCTTGTACTAGTTAATATATAATTCTATACTAATATTATAAAGAGGACACTGTCTGTTTGTTTATTTATATGTTTGCAATAAATAGGCAATCCGTAACCACTGGACTGATTTCAAAAATTATTTTACCATTAAAATCCAACATTGTCGCTACCGAACATAGGATATACAACATTTTTTAACACAAGTTGTGACGTTCCGTTTGATTTTATAATAAGAACCACAAGTCAACAAAAAAAGTAATTTATTGAAAGAAATTAATTGCTTGGATCGGGGTGTCTTTGCCCTACATAAGGGTCCAGCTTTGCCACGTTGCCCGATCACTCCCCTGGCTGGTTGCAGGATGGTGACGGCTGTTCGTAGGTCGCGGGGATTGGCGACCCTTGTGCGATTGTACCGTCCCACTTATATGTGACTTTGTAGTTATTTTATTTATAACATAAACCACAAGTCATCAACAAAAACGAATTTATTAAAAAAAAATGAGTGGGTCGGGGTAAATATATATGCCCTACGCAAGTGTCCAAGTTTGCCACGTTGACCGATCACTCCCCTGGCTGGTCGCAGGATGGTGGCGACTGCTCGTTGGTCGCGGGAAGCGACTTGGTTCCTATTATCTATAATAACAACCGCTCGCTTTACGTGGCTGTCATATCCTTAAAATACGCTGCGGAAAGGGCTAGGGTCCATAGAAAATTTCCAGCCTCACAGACGGCGGATCGCAACTTATCATCATAATTCATCATTATCAGCCCTCATCGGTCCACTTCTGGCCACAGGCCTCTTCCAAAGAACGCCAAGACGGCCGACCTCCTGGTACTCGCATCCATCGCGTACCGGCTACTGCACGGAGATCGTCTTCTCACCTGGTGATCGGTCGACCAACACTTCGTTTTCCTTAACGCATCCTCCACTCCAGAACCTTTGTGGTCCATTTGCCATCCAATCTCCTGAATTTTTGACCAGGCCATTACCACTTCCGCGAGCTTATTCTTCGGGTGATATCGGAAACTTTACATCGCTGCCTTATGACGTCGTTACGAATTCTACCAGACAAAGAAATACCCAACATAGCACGCTCAATAACCATGGACGATTATGGTCCCCGTATAAGGGACTGACTAGTCGCCGAGATGCACTGTCTCTAACAGATCCGGGGCATCTCAGTAGCGGCGGTCGACAGCACCCGCGGGGTCTTAGCGAGTATTCGATATACACCTACTGAATTTGGTTACGGGACCGTAGAAATTAGAAAAAGTGTACTTTCCCTTCCCTTACGTTTACATTTCTATATGTATATTTATATAATATAAATTTATATTATGTAAATATTATATATTTATAAATTCCAGTTACTTGTATATCTCAAAATTGGCAAATAGAGTCGCTTGCGTTTTTGTAATCAATTACCATTTTTTTCCTAAACGCGTCATCTACTTTAAAAGTCTTCAGTATGTCTTAGCATAACAACTTAGTAAATAGCATAACATAGACCTTAATATCCCAAAATACACAACATTAATAATTCGAAAACCATTTTTACGGTAATATTAAAACAGGTAGGCGTAAAATTGGTTGAAATAATTAAAAGCTGAATTCTGTTTAAAATTGGAATGTACACAGTCCGGATTACTGAATCATTGTCTGCCACTCAACTACGGCTGACTTGCGATAAAATAATGTGCATTTTGTGCTGACCGAGACTTCGGTTAGCTGACATTTTTCAAATAATTAACAGTTCACCCTGTAAACTGACCAAAAGTATGATGCATGTTTTCTTATAGTACCCAACCGGCCTCGAGTGTCTATCAACAACTAGTCTCCCCAGTGACTAGCCGGTCTCAAGAGAAGGATCGGTCCTATCCAAGAGGGCAAAAGTGGGTCTATTCGTGACGATGACTCCGCTTAGTGACGCCCTCTTTTGTGCACCTGCTATTAGAGCAACCCCAAGCTGAAACGGTTTCAGTAATAGTGTTCTTTCTAAATTGGTATCTATCGGTCACAATACCTGTGTACAATTATTTTTATCTTTATTGCATAGTAGTAGACTTGTTGTTTGTAAACCACTTCTCTTAGCAGTATTTTTATGCCAATCATTAAGTAGCAACTTAGAAGATAGCATCTTAAATTCGGCGTGGCGCGAGAGATGACACATGCACGAACTTGCGATGTTGTAACTAAAGACTTTTCACTTGAAAACTGTACTCAGTAGATTGGATAAATCAGTATGATGCCACGATTATAATAGGGCCTAGCAATTCAAAGTGTTTTATCATCCAAAGCAGTGTTTTATTAATAAATACGTAATATTTAATTGAAGCAGAGTACCAATATTATCATCTTCATCTCCATCTGCCAGAAGGGGTCTGTACAGAGGCCTTCTAATTATTAAATTCACAAAATATGAAGAAATCTCACACAGGCGATAAAATTGTGATGATGAAATGAAATTACTTTGCCTAACTTGTAGATAAATTAACTTTGAAGTGTTGTAAATATATCTTTTATTTTTCAAATTTTTCAATTTTTATTTCATACGAGTATAATGCTTTAAAAAACTAAATAGTGGAGATCCACTTTTAACGCAGAATTAAAATTTTAACTAATAAAGGTACTTTTTCAAAGATTAAGATATTTTTAACGGTACAGTTTCATTACTTTAAGATCTTTTTTTTTCTATTCTTAAATATTCTTAAGTCATTAATAGGTTTAGGAAATCAGCGGCCAAAAATTACAGCCTTGTTTCTCGTCTTTATATGTTTATAAATTTCATATTTTTTCTCTGCGTAACCATGAGGAACTGGCTTGAAGATGTGTTGTAGTTATTCCAAATCAAATAAGCTAAGTATTTTTAAGGGTCTATCTATGTATATTTTTATGTAAGGAGTTAACCACTTCAATAAACTGGCTTGTTTCAAGTGTCTTTGTGTTTGATCCCCTGCTACTTATTACTTTTTGAGCACTATCAATACATTATTAAAATAAATCAGAAAGAACTGTAATGATGTAGTTTTTTCTTATTTCATGTATGTATTTTTTATAACAAGAGGGGGAAATGACCAGCCGGACCTTTTGATGACTACTTCCTTCTCGCCTTCCAATGACCTACTGAACACTCGTATCTATTTTTATTGACATATCATTTGATCGAGAGGCACCTCCCTTGTCGAGCCACTGTCTTTTACTGGTACCAAAGAGTTACGAATATCATGATAAAATTTGCTATCAACAAAATTAATTAGGACCGTGACAAAACAGTAAATGTAGACCCGGCAACAGTTGAGACCGCTCATTACTCACGGGTGCTGTCGTACTCAGTACAAACGTTGTTAGGGCTCGTTAACTATTGGAACCCTTTTGAAGACATAATGAAAAAGATATGAATACTTTACAATATTAAAAGTTATTACATAGTTACATTCTATGAACATATACCTTGGGTATGGCTATTCAGGCCTTGGTATAAATAAATGTCTGTTGTTCATTTTATTCGGTCAACAATTCGGATCAACTAAACCGGAGTATCTAAAATAAAATCTTTTCATTCTTTCATCAAAAATTCAAAGATTAAGATGAAGATTTTGCTGTGCATATGGCACTGCGTAGCTGTCAACATGTTGTTTATGGGTGTTTTTTTTTAATTACTTTTATTATTATTTTATTTGTAAGTTCTTTAGTATTACTATTTTGTTGCTATATATTTTAACAAATATATAGCAACAAAATAGTAATACTTTTATTTATATTCTATTCAGTACAAGTATTCTATTCTATTTAGTACAAGTTTAATGTGAATAATTATTTTTATAGCCTTAACTGGTAGTCGGAGCCATTTTACAATTACAATAGCTGCCCATAAATATCCGTACGTGATGCAATTTCGTTGCTTGCATTTAACTGATCCTTGGAGTCGGCTACCGGGCACTCGCAAGGCACACGAAACGCCACGGCATAGCCATCACTCCTGGACGCTGTCATGTCAATGAGAGGTACATCCCTGGTCGTGCCTGTCCGATTTAGCTGCAAGCAGATATGTACTGCATGTTTCTTCTTTTTACAAACTTGTGCTGATATAATTAAATAATATATAATTAAATACTGATGATATAATTTAAAAAATGGCCAAACTTTCAGAAAAAAAATGTTTCTTCAAAATCTATAGAATTTTTTTGTGAAGTGCCCAAGAACAACAAATCATCACCTCGACGGGCTAGTCCGCCCCCGAAGAGATCGACGTCACCTCTACAAGTAGGGTGTCCCGCACCGCCGGACAACCCCGCCGACTTTGGGACAGTGTAATGAGGTGCGGTTCCCATCCTCGCCACTTGCCTCGTGCGCAAAGGCGCAGCCACTTTTTGCGC
>JAFELO010000812.1:232228-311420 GCA_017140195.1 Eumaeus atala
ATTAAGATGGGCCTATGATTCGAGCTCAGTTCGTGTAGCGTTTCAGCCGTCTTTATGGCGAGTGAGACGCTTTTGAACAGTGAGATGTCGATCGTTCTGGGAGATTGTATATTCCGCGCGTTCGCGTGAGCGTAACGGGTCGGCGTATACGGCGCGTTGATGACGATGTTATGATCATCGGCAAAATCTGATAATGTTGTTTCATGTCTATTGTTGTGCCTGCTGCCCCAGTTTTTGTGGTGGGCGTTCAGGTCCCCGGCCAGAATGACAGGGTCGTCTTGGTCTAAGATATTGAAGACGGCTTCCAGGTCGCTGACTAGGAGCGGCTTCTGGCCGGGTTGGTATGCAGACTCTATAGTGATGGGCTGATGGCCGATCATGCATAATTTGCATAATGAGACTTCTAGATTTTCTAGCGGGGGCGGGTCGAGAGGGGTACAGTGTAACGCTCTCTTGTAATATATGACCGTATCTCCAAGACGGGATCGAGTTCTATCATTCCGAATGATATTGTAATTGCTGATACGCAGATTTGCTTGTGTCGGTTTTAAGAACGATTCCTGCACTAGTAGGATATCTACTTTGTTACGTGGGAGGAAGTCCGCATCTCATGTAAGTTGGATCTGATGCCGTTCGCGTTGAACGACACCAATCGCAATGAGAGTGGTTTAATCCTCCCCGTCAAAGCTTTACTGTACAAATTGTGGAAGTAACAATCCTTTTATTCTCTAACGAAGCTGCGGCGGATCGCTAGTTAGCAGTCCAATAAATAGTGTCTATATTTGTCTCTCTCTTCCTCCAGTTCTTCAGTCTTTCAGTCTAGTTCTCCTAAGATGGGTTTGTCCCCTGTATAGTGAATTTTTATTTAATGCTACCAGCCCGTCTCAGTTTCACACGGATATTTAAAAAAATGATACAACAATTATATATTTTTGTATCGGCTTCGTAAAGATTACATGTTACAACATCTGTCGGAAAAGCTATCTGTGAATAATTTCTGAACTTATTAAATATTACTATAGTTCTGTCTAGATTCCTTGTGAGAGTTAGTGGTTATACTACTGCGAATTACACCGACACGGCTGGGACTATGTACGGGCAGCCTATCTTTATGCTATTTTCCCAAGGAAAAATATACAATGAAATTACTTATATATTAGAACCAAGAATAGCACTATCTAACATATCTTTGTTAATTTGTATCGTAATCATTTTGCCTCAGATTTATACTCTGCATGTTTGACAACAGCATCGCAAATCCAACAGAGCAACTACGAAAGATATTGGCTTTAACATACTTCCGTAATGAACTTGAATAGCCTAACAGGCTGGGTTTTTGGCTTAGGTACCTATTTTAAAGATTACGTAATTAACAGTGTGCAGACAGGATATAGCATAGTTACAAATTTGTCCGGTATGATGCGAAAGGTATACAAGACATGAACCATGGCAGGGAATTGAGCTTAATTCCCCATTGTCAAGATCAGGCATTGTCGTATCGCTGGAGCTCAGTAGCCTTTAGTGAACCCAAGCGAAGCCAAATGAACTGAAGGGGATGATCTTAGCACCCCTTTCATAAAATGGGGGGAGGGAGGCTAAAGTGTAAGAGGAGGAGGCGCTCTTAGTGCTCCTCTTATAAGGCGAGTGGACAAAAGGGCAATAGGAAGAGGTGCTTTGGCGCACGGAGAAAGGGCCGCAGGTGGGACCATCACCCCGCACACACTTTGTAATCACTGTTCTAAAGTTGGAGGGGTTTTCCTATGGTGCAGGCCAACCCTGCTGTGGGCCGTTGGGGTGCACTGGCGTTTCTTTTTGTTTTTTCAACAGTGTCCTTTTAAAACACATCATTCCGTTATCAATGAACTACCTGCTTACTACTAGAGGCGGTGCTATTGCATTGGGCTTAGCGGTTCAGGAAACTAGCTAAGATTTTGGTGTCTTCTAGCTAAGGGAGACGATAAGAATAGACCACAAGGTCTCTTTTAATAATATTTTTCACATATCGATTGTTGTGTTAGCTTTATTGATCAACACATTTTCATAGCGTATACTAAGTTGTAAGTAGTTACCAGAAGATTCTAGATTGCTTGTTTGGTCCTAGTAATTAAAACTACTTTCAATACCGTAAATTTTAATTTCAATCACCAAAATTTATAATATCATGCACTAATAACCCAAAATCTAAAACACTTAACTGATTATAATAAAGTAGGTGGTCCGGTTAATGGAGGGAGCGTGTTGATGAGTCTACGGGACCTCACATGACTACGTATAACTTGGGCGTTAGGAACTTGGGAGACCTCGGACCTGCTGTGATACCGCAGCTGCAATATTACGTCCCAGAATACGTAACTTAGTTGTTTTGTTACAAACTAGCAGTGCCTTGTGGTTACACTCGTGGAACCCGCTCCTATTTGTAACGGCGTCGTGATTTAACCAAACGAACTCTTCAGCGTTATAATTACTACATAGTAATTAGTAAGCTGAGAGTAGTATTTACTGTGAAACAAAATTTCAAAAACCTGTGCGAGCGATTTTCTAGTAAGTTTATAAAACAAAGTCGCTCTACACATCTGTCTGTCTGTGTCTAAGCTTTCTTCTTTTATAGCACGCAACGGATTTTAATGCGGTTTTCATTTTTTTACGGAATTCCGAAAGAGTAATACAAAGAAAACATTTTAAATCATATAGATAATAGTACACCTTATGCTAGTTCCATGTTTTGTGATAAAACCGTCAGAAAAACTATTTCTAAACATAAGACAGACCGATTTGGTTTAAATTTTGTGGGTATGTTTCAACGGATTCCTGGGTGGTTAGAGAACAAATTTGGACTGGTTAGGTGTCACCGATTTCCTGATATCTTAATGTCAAGTTAATGCTTCGGACAGGTCAAAGTCATTTGGGCCCTGCGCCCATTACTATGAAATAATAGACAAATAGACAAGCGAACAACTCGTGGGCACTTGATCACGTGTTTTCCTATTGCTCGCTTCTATGTTACAGATATTGGAATAGAAACTGGAATAACACATAGAAAAATTTATATCCTGTCAAATAAATTTAACGCTAGCATAACCGCTTTCGAGTTCATCAGAGTTAAACTCTACTTATATTCCCTGCCTCCGCGTGAAGTATGAGAAGAGCCTTGGTATTGAAACAAATGGGACTATCGTTATAATGGACTATCATCACCCCGCGGTTTAACCCGCGTAACTGAACAGTTACGTTATAAAGATCACCTTCTGGTCTTCGTCTTCTTTATTACATCGTTCTTGTGTATTGCCTACATAGCCCTCCTCGATAAATGGTCTATTCAATACAACAAAACTGTCTGTTTGTATGTGATCTATTCGAGAACGATAAATATTTCAGTAGGGATCCAAGAACGTGTTGCGGCTTGCTCACGTAAATAACCCCATTAAACTAAACCATGGATGACTATTCTGAACTAAAATATAAGTTTATAAGATTCGTAATAATTATAGCATTTTAATATAGTTCATAGCTTGATTAATTAAGTGACTGAAGCAGGAGCTGTGTTTTCAGTGGTAGTTGTAGTTACCCTTTTCATTTCCGTCATTTGTTTAAAATGATCATCGCTATCTTACAGAAAACATGAAACGTGATAGTGCAGTTTTTTTCTATCTCCTGATGGTATGTTTAAGAGAGATTTACAAGAGAAGACGTTGTTTAACTAAAACGAAACTAACCTAATAAGTAAGCCAAATCTAACGCAATAGATTTCATTGTTAACAAAATAAGGGGAGTCATGGTGAAATATTTTATCAGATAGAATTTTGTAAAAATACAGTCCACCACCGAGTTACAACTATTACGACTTGTTAACATCTATAATATTCATAGGAAAATAATATATTTTCTAAAAAGTTACTGGATTTTAAACCGGCGGGTACTTTAAAAAGAATAATTTAATATTTACCGGGTATATATTGACATCATTGGAATTTGACTGGTGTGACTTATAAATAAAGATGAAGTTATTTTTGTCAATCAAAGAGTGCAATATACTCGTAGTAAGTACGTAACTTATAGGGACGAACCGTTTGCAAATTCTCTGGTTCTGCAGATTTATGTGTATAATATGAAATGTTTGCACGTGTAATATGAATTGCAACTTATATACAGTTCTCTTCTAATACTTAGATAGTCTACACCTTACTCATTTACGAAATAATTAGGTAAACTTCCTTACAGATATATTTATCTTATTATTTTAATAACATGTGGATAAGCGGAATTACATTAACACATCTACAATGATAAATGTAAGTAAGCGCATTACCTAATATTTCCTAAGTAAAAAAAAGAATTACGCGAGCAGCGATGAGACGATAACTTATTCATCAGGCGACCAAGAGAGGGTCAGATTTTGTTAAGATTATTAAATCACTCGGCCGTTTTCGCGAAATGAAGGTATATGTGCTTTACGCACAGCTCAGCTCCGCACCCAGCTACCAAAAAGACCTAAGGGACTCTAGTATTATTATTATTTACTCAGTGAAAAAACACTACCCAAATACCATATAAAATTCTAGCATCATGTAGTCACTTCAAAGCATAAGCGATACGCCGAAGATAAAACTAGCTGTTAGTTTACGGCTAGTATTTTTCTTACAAACACTTCAAACTTTTTATAGTCCAGTTGGGTTGTTTTAAAGACAAAATATTTTCTATAACGAGTACTTGGAGTTCAATCTTTTTAATCAAAATTCTTACTCAAGTTTCCAACAGGAAAGATTCAAAATCCATTTTAATTTGATTAAGAATGAAAAGTTGTAAAATACGTAAGTTAATATTGTTACGTATTTTACAATTTATTCATTTTTCACTATCTAAGACCTGAGAGAGCCAATATATTTGCATAGTCTGTATTGTGATGACAGCTGATGTCTGTGTTAGACACATACAATACGGTCATGGCCGAACTTTTTATTACTTTCTGATTATAGACAATACCCAATCTGTATATATACTATAATAAATAAAATAAAGCCATGGTTCCGTTGCTCTCTTTTGCAGTACGTATTTCTAAAAACACGAGTCAGTAGTGATTATCTCAGTCGGGGCTTACCGTTGTTGCAGCCCACCTGCACCGTGGTCGGCCATGGGTTATCAACACACATAAGTGTGTAGCACTGAGTAAGGCAAATGTCAAAATTATCAGCATACTCTTTTAAAACAATAGGTTACGCCTATTTTATTCTAGTAATTATAAGTCCGATAGATGACAGATTTTACATTACAAATTTAGGTTCAATCACGCCTGCGGAACCATACAGATCTTAATATATTTCTGATAGCAGAAAAGTTTCAACAAAACTTAGCGCTAAACCTACATAGAATTGCCCTTATTGAAATAGATCCACTTTAACGGACTTTGCGCGGTTCGTTTAAGTATTTTACAATTCCTAGGAATAACATTCGCTTATACTTGATAAATCAATTAATTGAAGAGATATATATATAATATATATAAGCACAACTGGAGAGGTACCTTTCGTTTACATCTCGGAGTTGTGTGCGTTTTGTGCGGTTTCTGAGTAGCCGGTGGTCAATTGCGGTATAAAAATTCAATTAACGCTTTCTCATTTCCTTCGTAAATACTCCATATATAATAAAATATAAGGTTTCCATAATATTTAGAATGCACTGTGTAGCTACGAAGCACTTAGCACGTCTCAGATTTCGGTACTCAACTCATTTACATACTGACACCGTCACTGTCGCATTTCGTGCGGTTTGTATCCGGTGGCTTACTGGTAAATCTGTGTAATAATAATCGGAAAACCCCCTCATGCTATTTAAAAAATACACCATACTGCATTAAAGTGGCAACTTCGACGGTGCGTTTTGTACGATTTGTTAGTCACATATATTATGTAACACATGTTATATACGTAATATGTATTCAAAGGACCTGCATCTATCACGTGCGCTTAATTCATGGCAGTTATGGGTGCAATATTATTTAACGGCCTAACAAACTTCGAGCGTTGACGATGTATGCCGGTGCGCAGACTAAATCCAGTGGGTTTTTGATACACAGATTTTTTTTTTAATACAATAATGATTGCGATTATTTCTTCATTCAAGATTATGATGAAAATACCTTTTTTATTTTTAGATTTCACTATAAGATTATATTCCATAATTCTTGCAATTTAATATTCCGAATGCGTTTTGTATCGAACTCTTTGTTTTCGTACACCTGTCGAGCCTGAGGTAGCGTACACCTGAGCCAGCGCTTACACAGCACGATCTTGAATAAATCAAAGTTTCCGATGAAACGTGCAATATTAACATACGCTAAAATTTTATTATGCGCTTAATAGAATGTTCTGATACTCGATTCTATAATAATAGAAAGCAGATGTCTATGTCGTCATCACCAGATTCTACGAAATTAAGGTTTCGTAAGGCCTTCTGAAAAATAAAATACGCACCAAATGATGTATTTTTATAATGACTATAAAATATACAAATATATCGTCATCATCTTCGTCAGCAGCCGAAGGCGCTTACAACTGGACGTAGATTGTCAACAGAGAGCACGGCAAATCACGATCACACGCCAATTGCAATGACCTCACTTGCTTTTGACTAGATCATCAGTCTATCCCCTGGGAGGTCGTTCAATACCTCGCTTTTCGGTATAGGACCATAACGCTCTCGGGTGGAGATGGGGGAGAAAGGTTTCCACTTTTGTATCCCATTGGTTGTCGGTTCTACGAGAAGTGCGGATCTCCTCTTCCATTTCAATTTGCTGACTTTTAAACTTACTCGCCTATCTTTGTTCTCTTGTGATTCTTCGAATTCTGGATCACATTTTGCAAAGGAAAAGCGAGCGCAGCTCTCTCAAAAGCGCGCTGAGTGTATCTAAGCTTGTTGAAAATATCCAGACTTCAAACTTAGCGGCGCTACATATTGCATAACAATATTATGTCAAATGTAAGATAACCTGTAATATTAATTTGGGAGATTAATTTCAACTATGTTCTATAACTTGAGTAAACTTTACTTGTGTTACTTAACTTACAGTCTCCTATTTATGTTGCTGTGATGTTATTTATTTACTTTATGACATTGATAACACAATATTAATATTTTAATATATTCTACTGACAATTTATGGATACTAAGTCTGATTTTTTTAAAAATTAAACATACGTTATAAATTATTTGATGCAATTCCTAATGATTGCACAGAATTTTGTACCCAATAGAAGAAATCTGATTTGATTTGATTGAGGCACAAAATTCGTGTATAAGACATTATTCAAAATTCTAATGATATATGTTTGATTGTCATTATTTTTATCTCTTGTGCGGCGGTATTTTCTGAGGTCGGTATTTCTTTTGAATTAGGTTATATAAATGTAAGAAGAGTTTTTTTTTTTACTTTTATCGAAATTAATCAGCACGTTGACTCAAAATTTAATTAACATCATCGGTATTTTTTTTATTACATTATATAAAATATAAGTATAGTTTATTTTTCTTTTATTTTTATTGTAATTATTTTAATCAACAACTCGACTCAAAATTTAAAGAACAATCATAGCCTTCCAAAATAAAAATGTATTAATACAACACGTCAACTCAACGTGGACATGCCTTTGAGACGTTCACCGCCATCTATCGCAAAATGTTCATCACTATCTGAGCATACGTCACCGATGGCGCATAGCTCGTCCAACTCTAGTTTAAAGGAAAACGGGTTGATGATGTTTAGTGAGGACAGTGGGAATAAAAATATCTCTCTCTAGTAATAAGCGTCAACGCCTCGATATGAAGCAAATTAGTGATAGTGACCCCCAAAAAACGTTCATGTCAGATATGAAATCCACGTTTCGGAAGTTTGAATCACAACGAAATAAAAAAAAATAAGAAATTTATGACACATTCGAACAGATTAGAAAACAAAACCACAGCATCCAGGAATATATACACTTCTTATCCGAAAAATATGAGACATTGCATAAACGAATTTCACACTTAGAAATAGAGAATGTTAATAATTTAAATTACATCATAATTCTTGAGAACAGAGTAGAGAAAAGTGAAAAAACCACAAGAGCCTATTGTATGGAAATAAGAAATGTTCCAATCTCCGAAATTGAAACCAAAGGAGATATTTTGAATATTGTTGCCAAAATAAAAAAGGCTACGAAGTAAAAGATACTTTTCGCATCGCAACTAAGAAAAACTCCACTAAAAAGACCATTTGTAGAATTTACGACCAACATTAAAAAAGAAAAAGATATAAGCATGTATAAAAACAAATTAATGAGAACACGCTCAGTACCATTAAGCTGGGCATAAGTGGATCTGGTACCCCGGTATATCTATCAGAAAACCTTACTGCCAGAATGAAAAGACTTTTCTTCTTATCGAAGGACTTCGCTAAGAGCAACAATTACCGATATTGCTGGTTATCTAACGAAAAAATATTCCTAGGAAAACAAGAGAGAACGCCAGAGCGATTAATGAGAGAAGAAGCGAATCTCTTAAATATAAGTAAATCTATGTGACTAATCGATACAAATTGTTTAAACTACAACCTTAGCTTAACAAATATTTACAATAATATAAATACTAATAGTAGAAGGTGTCCATATTTTCTTAAGAATATAAAATGTACTCTATCTGTAATAACCTCTTATAGAACCAACTTTGTTATTGTGATTTCATTTTGCTAGCGTTCAATATGGTGGCATCACTTCCTCAATTTTGTTAATATCGCTATTGCACTCATGTAATACTTCCGAGAACTGGATCACTAAAATTATAAGGATGAAATTCTACATCACGAAACATGATATTATTGGCGTACACGTTAGAAACATATACTTACCCACGATCAGATTACACTACACAACATTATGCAGTAACACACTCAAGACAATACTCACTAAATTGATTTTGGAATACCCTCAGTTTATGAATAATTGGGATCCCACTAAATATGATAAATTTAACCGACAATATATTTTAATCCCAGTGTTGCTACATTTTAAAATTTTGTGTTTGAAGTACATAATACAATAACCGACGTAGATACATTTGCAGAAGTATATATTGGTTGAGAACTGTAAAAGTGCAATGCTACCTAACAATTGTCTAAATAATAACCAAATACAAAAAGTATAAACCGTAAATTTTCTGATTTTGAGGTTCTCTTAGAGAGAATGAATTTTTAATGTGTCGTTCTGACCATTACGGAGTGCTGGCTACTATCTGCTAACATACCTAGAGTTATGGGCTATAGATATTTTCATACACGTAATAATAAAAACAAAATGGTGGAGTCGTGTTGTATGTTAAAGATACCTTCCTGTCTGATGTTGAGGAGCCACAGGCACATGATTGTAACTGTATAACAATAAAAATGAACTCTAATGAGACAGCGATTAGAGTTACATATCGTTCGCCATCATATATAAATGTTGGTCCATTTATAAGTTCTTTGAATGTTACACTTCCCTCGCTTTAAAAATATATTTGTTTTGATAGGCGATATCAATGTTGATACCAGTGTTGGTTGTTCATAGCAGTACTCAGATGTGCACCAAAGCTTGTTGGCATGTCATGGTTTACAAGCGACTCATAATTTGATAACGAGAACTATATATATATAACATGTCTCGATTATGTATTTTTGAAATCCATCCAAAAGTACCATCGACTACGTACATTATGCATGCCTCTATTACTGACCACAATACAATTGTCCTAAGTACTGAAACTCCGCCTTGAAAGGATAAAGGTCTTTATGTTGGAATAATTGATAGGATTGATATGGAGAGGGTAAGGAGTGATCTAGACCAAATGGATATGGAACCCATATATCAAAGTCGAAATCCCAATACAGCTTTAAATTATTTTATACAAAGAATACAACAGCTTATTTCCAGAAGCCGTAGAAACATAAAATTAACAATAAGAAAACGCATTCTAAAAGCATGGATTACTCCTGGCCTTCTTTGTTGCATCAAGAATAGAGACCGATTACATGTTAAATTTAAAAAGAATCCCAATAACGAAACATTAAAAATAACATATACTCGTTACTGAAACCTCTGTTGAAAAATTGAAAAAAAAAGTCAAAGAAAAAAAAGTCAATTAAAGAGGCAGGAAATGACAGTAAGAAACTATGGACAACAATAAAAAATGTAACAGGTATGAATAAAAAAAATGTTAATGAATTTTACGTGAAAATGGGAAGAAATTTAGCAAAAAATATCAAAAATACCTTCAATACTGGTGCCTCTTCAAATGTTGGTTATAAAGTTATAAATGTCTCACTTTTTCTTGTTAAATACGGAGGTGCATGAAGTTCAAGGACTCATGAAAGATCTTAAAACGAATAGTGCTGTGGGTGTTGACTCAATTTTCAATAAATTCCTTAAATACGACGTCAAATTTATCTCGCCACCTATTACACATATTTTCAGTCTCTGACCTGATCATGGGATATTCCCGATTGAATTTAAAAAATCACTTTTTTCCTATATTTAAAAAAGATAAAGGAGATGAGATTCCAATTTACAGACCTATATCTATTCCGCTGGTCATCTCTAATGTACTGGAAAAAAATCTTTAACAATAGACTAATAAATTACCTTGAACAAAGGAAACTATTATCCCATCATCAGTTTGGTTTTCGACGCAAACGCTCAACTATCGACGCCGTTCATAATGTAGTAGATTATATAGCTACCAATTTAGATAACAATAATAAATTTATTGCCATGTTTATAGACTTGTCCCGAGCTTTTGACACAGTGTGTATTCTCCAGTTGATTGAAAAGCTTGAATCTTACGGAGTAAGAGGAAAACAACTTAAATTATTTAAAGAATATTTATCAGAGCGTACTCAGTCAGTAAAAAGAGGCAATTATAAAAGTCGTGACCTACGAGTTACCTATGGTATTCCTCAGGGCAGTATATTCGGCCCAACCCTTTTCCTAGTCCTAAGAAACTACTTATTGATAACAATTTAAATATTAAAATTCGTTCTTGTCAGCCAAGGAGCATTAATCAACATTATTGCAACTGCCATACTCTTGAAAGAGTTAAAGTCATTAAATATCTGGGAATAATGATCGATCTTAAACTAAATTTGAAAGAACACGTGGATTTAACTACTTTAAGAGTGAGTAATAACAGCATGGGGTGGCACTCATAAAACTTATCTCTAACTAACTCATATGCCATAGGAATGCATTACTTCAAACGCAATGACTAAGTTTTGGACGAGTCCAGGTTATACATTCCATGTTACATAATTATGTATAAGGTGATTTCCGTGCGGTTTTTGTAGGGTTAAATATGAAAAAAACACGATATAACCTTCTTTAGCCTGGGCACGTACTATATATGTTGAATAAAATTGCGGGATTTAATTATCAACTCCAAGAAAACAAAGCAAGGTATCTATTATTGAAAGGTGACAAAAGCCCCCGATGACCTATTGATGATTACATTGTTGGCTTACGCACGGAAATGGGTGAACGAACTATAAATTTTCCAAAAGCGTTACCACGTCTACGGTTCAACGTCCTCAATATACTAACTAATTCATAAAGATAAAAGGTAGGCGACTCCGATATCATCTGATATAGAAACGGGATAAGGCAAATATTTTTCGAAGCTATATCTTTGAAGTGGTTTTGTTAACAATAATAATAAGTTCCTACCATCAGTGAAATGCCATATCCTTTTACAATATGCAGGAGTGTGGAAGTTTGATTGGACTCTCCAATATAGTGCAAACGAAAAGATATAAAAACTCGCGTTAAAGAACATATAGCTGATATGGAACATGCTGAAGTTGGTCCCTGCTATTGCGTTAGATTCGGTAACGCGCAAATACCCACTAGGGAACACCGATTCCTTCCAAGGATGAGGACTTCAATACAGAAGATGGATGGGTTCTCCCCTCTGATTGGGACACAGTGATGAACATTACCAAATCAAAAACTAAACACAACACCTTAAGACAGCCAGATATAATAAGTACTGTTTGAGTTAATCGGAACAATAAGTAATAAGTAATTATAATTCTTCGGGTACTTTTAATAATTTGTGACATCAGGACATCTGCCATCTCAGTCCAACCGTGGCCATGGTCATCATGAAACGTCGGGCCAGTTAAATAATTAACGAAACCGTGATAAAATTCGTAATAGTACTTTTATTGTAATGAGAAGCATTACCGTAAACTTAAGATATCAACAATAATAAACATTAATTTACAACTTTGATGGATACTTCACATATCTAAATTTAAATTTAAAATCATTCCATCTGATACAAAATCCCTAAATGGATAAGTTTTTTTCTAAGTATATATTGTGAGCGAATGCCGCTTCACAGGTCGTGCCGCTCCGATTCGGATGCAATGCATGCCATGTTACTACTTCTTACAAAGGAAAAAAATACATAATATATTTCATACATATAACATAACATTGGACGAACGTTCACCAGGCGGGAAGAAGGTCTCCGTGTTAGTAGCTGGCCCGGGATGGATGCGAATAGCATGAGATCGATCGTCTTGGCGTTCATTTAAAGAGGCCTATATCCAGCAGTCGACTGATGAGGGCTGATATTGAATGAATGAATTAAACATAACATGAAATATCCTTTGTTAAAAGACCTGCTGTTGCTTGGATCTGGACACGACAGACGCGACGTAGACGGCGTCGTTACTCATGAAATACTAGCATGAAATAACAACTACATTGTCTCGTTATGTATGGCATGTAACCGAAAGTAAGTAAATTGACCTCACTAGTCAGTGTATGTAACTTTGCTTATTAATTGCGTCTACGTAAACCAAACATTTTCTAGCAGCTTCTATTTAAATAGTACATGTATAATCTGTTTGATGCAGCAATAGATACACCAATTCCTTCCTTTGTGCGACGTAAATCTTGCATTGAGCAAGTGAAGCCTTAAGAATTTTTCTGTGTACAAGAGTATTATGAAGGATTATACAAAATATCCGAATAGACCAGGATCCTTATCTACATTATTTTTAGTGCTTGGACCTGATGCATTCCATTCCACAGAAGCAATCTTAGCTACAAGCTAAGGCTCTTTACTTTTTTAAACTCGCGTGTCGCGTTTTGTTACGTTTCGTGTGTTGACGAAAAAATAAATTCCAAAAAGAAAGAATATTTTTCCTATCTACGCAGATATTAATTACAGTATCATGTTATAACCCTATAACGTTCTTATATACATATATTCAACTCCGACTTTTAAAACCAGTGACTAGTGCATTCAAACAAAAAAGAAACTTCTCCATTATAATATTAGTATAGACTAGTTAGTGATAGGAATTCTTCTTGTTACTCAGCATGAGGCCATCCCTTCCTCCAGTAGTTAATTTTATAACGTACGGTCTAGCAACAATACATTGCATGCCTGCTAAGATACGCTCATTATGTAGGTGAGGTTAGTTTACTGTTAACCTCTCCCCATCACAATCCCACAGTTGGTGAGGTTGTCCTCTGGTGCGGCGTATCTCCCGTGGTTGTGGAGTCGGTACATTAGGGGACTGACTTGCCATCGAGCTACCATGATGATTTTTGTTCCGGGGCACCTTACCACGGGTGGCCCCACACAACTCTTGACCTCGCCCAGGGCCGGTGATAGCACGTAAATGTGTTTCCCCTCGTAATGAAATAAAATTAGTTCCCTTTTTCCAATCAATGATTAAAAAATTGAGTCAGGAAATAATGTCGCTTTGTATTTACTAAGAAAAGACAAAATTTTATTACACCTCTTTCTCGTTGGCTTCCGATTCTAACTTTAGTTTTAAAATTCAACGCAGGAATTTTAAATCGTTTCCTAATTTCGTGGCAAGAGAACGATCTATCCCTGATTTCGAGCGTGTAAATAGCTCGGAGCTAGACTATCTGTAAACAACGCGCGCCGTCGGCGAAATGAACGATTTCTTATGGTGCGGATAAGAAAAAAATGACCTCTCGAAATATATTTTAACCAATTCTCTGTAACGACATTAGAAACGACAGTTCAACAATCTCAATATTCGTACATGGTTCATGGGACACGGCATCTGATAGAGTAGTATCCACTCAAATACCCGTAAACACAATTATATTTTTTATCTAACGAACACACTTTACTTCCGGCTGTTGCTGAGAATATAATATACATGCATTATTATATACGAATAAAAAGAAACTGTTTCTTAAAATGTTCTCATAACTAAGGTCAAATGTAAATTTTTAAAAGAACACAACAATTTGCTCATTTTGATATACTATATAATACTACATATTCTATAATAATATAAAGCTGAACAGTTTGTTTGTTTGTTTGAATGCGCTAAGCCCTAGAGCTTCTAGTCCCAATTGAAAAATTATTTATACAGGTGTCCCAAAAGTCAACGTCCACCCGCATACCCGAGCTAGGCTAAGTTGATTCTTATAAAAATTAAAGAAGAATTTACATCCTGTGAGGAGTTCACTACAGTGGCTACAAATCGACTCCTTTCAAATTTCTCTTTGTGCGGTTTATTCTGAGGTAATACTCCTACAAATTTCAAACAATAATTTGCATACAACTTCCTTGGAAATGTAGAGAACATCCGTTTTATGCCCATCCATGACCTGGAAATGACTTTATCACTCAAATTTAACAGTCTGCCTTGAAAAAAAATGTACTATGCTATTTCGGCAAATGACAAAAGAGAAGTAGGCGGATATGATGGACTTTCTAAAATGGTATAATACTTACTCAATTATTTCTTATATGAAGAGTTTTCTTCTTTTTCTTAAGATGGTCAAATTTTGGCTTATTATCATTTAGTCATAAAACTATCTCAAAATTATTCTAGCGTCCCGTCTAGCATTCCGTCTTACTGCCGTCGAAGAACGCTCCTAGTTGATGAAATAAATCTCCACTTAAATTAAATGCTTTGTATTTTTTCTGCCATATTAACTAACTTACAAGACTTATTATAATTTAAAATTTTAAGCTTTCCCTAGCGATATAACTTTTACAATAATAACCGAGGGTAAATCTAGTAATTCTTTTTTTTTTTTCGAAAAGTCAGCGCCCTTTATTATTTCAATAAAGTAAATTACAAAGTAACATCACCATAGCGTACATAAATCATACTTTTAATATCTTTGTCATTCTAAAATATTTTTTAACAATCTTTTTCTTTTGACTTGGGACTTTAGAATGTTTTACTTTTACATAACGCGTATTATTTGAAGAAATAATTGTGTTGAAATTGATCAAACTGGTGTCCAGATGCAACCCACTAAAATAAGCCGGCGAGCAAGTGTGTAAGTATTTATGAAGTACAACTAGATAGGATAGCTCTCTCCAGTAATCGATGTGATTCTAAAGAACCGAGATTCAAGACATAACTGAAAAGTAGAATGTAAATGAAATAGGAATAAACTTATATATGTGTTTAGATAATTGTTGTTTTCTGTCGGTGTCAACTACACTCGTGAGGTCTTGGGTTCGAGTCCCGGGTTGGACCAAAGTCTTAATGGGATTCTTAAATTTCTAATAACAATCCGAAATCTAGAAGTTAGTGTCGCACCATCGTGCCTCGGTGACCACTTAAAACCGTCGGTTCTGCGACTGATTTCTGTCCGGTCCGGAATTATAATATCCTGCGCAGTTGGCTAGTCTCTATAGAGATGGCCGTCGTGGCCGAAATTCTAGAGCGACATTATTATTATTACCTATGGGAGCAGTTTAGTAAGGTAGTGCCTATGCTGCATTGCAATGACGCTAACGCCGCCAAGTGACAGCTGTGCTGTGGCGTTCCGTGCGATTTATGAGATTCCGGTGGCCCATTGGAGGAGGGATACATCTGCATAATAGTTATGTGGACGTGGGTAGCCACCAGAAAATTACGTTCTTACTCTTATATTTAAAAAAAATGGCTTGAACGTTTTAAATCAAATTTATTGTGTATATTTGGCGTGTATGAAGGTCGGTAACAAAGTATATGAAATCAAATTTTTACTCCGATATTTTCGCGAAAGTAAAAAAATGCGCAGGTAAAACTATGGGGCTCCGCTAGTTAAGGCACAAGCAATAATATGCTATTCACACTAGTTTCACGTGAGCATTGTAGTAACCAGAAAAGTATACTTTAAAATATACCTTAACGAGCTTGCACAGCCTAACTGATTGTAAATATAAGAATATTTTTAGCTTACGTACTCAAAGGATTACAGAATAGGCACAGCGCAAACATACTGCAGGGTATATGTTAAAATGCTCTTTAAAAATATCACAAAACTTCTTGTCTGTAATTTGCCTTATGAACGTATAAATTTACGTGCTAGCGGTTCCCTAATTGTTCTGTGAAACCATTGTGAGTTAAAGAGACTTCTTCTTACGCTCTTTCGTTCGCAGGCTCCTCCCATTTCGAAAATTACTATGGCATACTCGTCATGTATTCAGCTAGAATTATCGATTTACAGTAATATATCAAGTCAAATGGAGTGTGGCAAACAAGTTACTTTAAGGCTAATGGACAAATATTTTGTTGTACTATCAGATCCAGACAGCTTACTGTCCGGTTAAGGCTGGTGTATGCGATCGGCAGGTTACGACGGGATGCTCCTGTAAGTAGCAGAGAACATGGTAGCAAGAGGCAGCGCCATCTGCATTGCTGCTGAATTAGGCCACCGAGATCAGAACGGTGCCTCTCGCTCACATGATACCGCTCTGAAGTGACTTCTACGCTGTTGCATATTGCGCAATTTACGGGATTCCAGTGACACATTGTAGGTGATGGAGGAAAAGACACAACTACATAACAATTATGCGGATATTTAGAAGCATCGGTTGTTACCAATACGCTCCATCTTCTCACGTGCCCCCTTATAATTGTAAAATATTTATACCTTTTTAAAAAACATATCACCAAAAACGATGAACGCAGAATACTTGCTATGTTATTACTGCAAAATGATACAGTGAACTTAGTCTGTAAATCTCGGAATGGTTAAACATAGTATTACGAACCTCAGGAAACTTGACGAGCTTTTAAATAAACCCCATAAAAAAATGATAGAACTAAAATATTTATAAATTAGTATTCTATTTCCATGAGCCATAAAAGGTGCGTCTAAACACTCGTAAACGAGTAGCGCACACTCGTAAAAATGTAAAGATTTTAAAATATTATTAAGATTTTTATCACAGGAATACATAATATATGAAGTGGATAAACACGCATGCCTGGGCGGGATCCGATTTCGCGATCTCTATTGCCACGATCGGTTATTGTACCCAGCGCCAATAAATTTTACAATAAACAATTAATTTATTATGAAACAAATAAAATCCATATAAACAGGACTCAATAACACAATTGACATACTGATAGAGTCGTTGTTCACGAGTCGAGCGGCTACTTGATAAATAATTACGCTCCGCGGCAGACGCGCGCGCCATATTTTCACTCCCCCGGACATTTTTCACGTGCGCATTTGCATTGATACCCATTACCCTTAGTCTGTTTATCTACCTTGTTTGTAACGTTGAAGAATTCTAATTATCGACTGAATGGTTCCGTACAGATCCTGAGAAATGTTCCAGCATTTATATTGATATACAAAATTATATTATTACAGAAGTGCGCGCTATGCACCACCAAGGTTCAAGCCTTGTCATAGCGGTGGGGTTAGTAGCCTGGGGTGAACCCAAGCGAAATCAATCGAACCGAGGGAAATCTATGCACCCCTCTTATAAGAGGGGGCTAAATATCAGAAGTAGGAAGCGCTCTCGGTACACCTCTTATAGGAAAAGGAGACCAAAGTGCAACAGGAGGACGCGCTTTTGCGCACGGGGCATGGGGCGCGGATGGGAGCCTCACTCCATTGAATTATCCCAAAGTCGGTGGGGTTATCGTGTAGTGCGCGGCAACCCCATCTGTGGTGATGGACCCCTGGGGGCTGACTAGCCGCCTAGGTGCACTGATGATTTGTTGTTCCGTGGCACCTCACAAAACGTTTGCCCCCCTATATATGCCTCACAAAACGTTTGCCTCTCGTCTCCCAGAAGGAAACCAACGAGCTTGTAAGAGAGACATTATGCGGGGCTGAACATAATAATCAAAAGTCGTTGAACTACCTATATAAAATCAAATTGGAGATGGAATTGGATGGGAAAACGATTTGTTTTCCCGGTCGTCGTGTTTCTTTCAAAGAAACGTCCAGTAATGAAGTGCTAGTGATATTAGCGGTTTCGAATATTCTTCCAAACCACTACTGTTAGTTATTAATTGTGTAATGAGTAAATAGAATGGAAGAACCGGCGCTCGGAAGGGACAAATGTTATAATAAATTGGAGATTCATAATATGACTCAAATATAATATATTTGATTCATTTCAAGAGGAACGTCTGTACTTATTTTAAAAAAAGACTCGAATGCTGTGTCTGTGTGTAATCGATTTTCTCATAATCCATTGAGCGTATTTTCATCCCATGGAACTACAGTGTCGCGTTCTAGGCGGTTTATGAGTAGCCGGTTATAGCATACATGGTTTTAGCGCCAGGGTTTGAGACTATTGGACAAATTAATTTATCATTAGAGTCCTACATTATCAGTGATAAACTAATAACTTCGAAAATGTTTTTATCACTATGAAAAATGTATCCATGAAAAAATTTCAAAGTCAATCGTTATTTCGCTGCAGAAAATATTGACGACTAGCAGTCCCGACAGACGTTCTTCTGTCATAAATTTAATTTGTTGTCATTGTAACGAGTAATATTTACAAAGCTGTAATTGAAGTTTTTATTTTTTATATGTTTGTAAATCAATGAGTTTTGCCATATTTCGTGAAATATCCGTACGAGGCCAGGATGGACTGCTAGCTTTAAATATAGATTAAGCGTAAGCTTTGTCTTACATTTACTGTACTTGACAGCATTTAAAACGGTTTATTTTGGTTTTTTTTCCTTTGATCGCGGTTTATATTGGTTTTCAATTTTGTCATTTGTTGCGATTAGCTCCCAGTACTCAAGCGGCGCACGGCGATATTAAACTTTTAATTGTAACGGGTTGTTACACGTCTCTTTTAATTTTTAAATTATAAGTGATAAAGGGCAAATTTATTTTAAATGTTAAACGCTCAAACGCACCTTGTCTACGAAGTTCCCAATCACATTCTTTATGATGTTATTTTTCAATGGTGGATGTACTGACAACAACTGATTGAAGTACCGCCAGAAAATAGGAATTGTTTATTTTTATCAGTAATGAAAACTTCGAAACAGTACTATTTGAAAGAAATACTTTTATGCAATGCACGCAGCCTCGAGGATGTATTTCTTGCTCAAACGGTACCACCGCAAAATGATCGCCATGCTGTCGAGTTTCGTGTGGTTTTGAGCATCCGGTGGCCTGTAAGCGCAGGAACGAAGGTATGTCTAGATAACAATTATGTGGATATCAATTATCCCTTATATTATAAAAAATAACTATTTCACCTGTAATCATTTACTTATTTTTTATTTACTAGCACAGCATGCATTTACATAAAGTTTTAAATCCAAGCTGTTTTATAAATACAGATTTTGCTGCAAAATATAAATTAGATCCATATTCGAGTAAAACAAATATTAAATTTAATGTGCGTACTAAAAATCTTTACTTCTGAAATTATTTACGTAGTTTCAAATTTAAAAAAAAAAAAATTTAATTAATGAAAAAAATGGGTTCCCAAAAATGTAGTTTACATTATTGCGTGATAATGTAAACTACATTTTTGGGAACACTTTTTTTTAATTTGGCACAGCCCATCACGCTTTTCCACAGCTGGTAATCCTGTGTCTCCATGATCGACAGCGGGCATCCCTTGTGACCCATTGGAGTGGTCGCAGGGAGCCCGATGGAATGCTAAAACTGACTAAGGCGACTAAATAACGAGTTGAATCAGAAGAAAATAGAAGGAGCAGGAAGTGTTTGCAGTTTGGGAAAACGAAAATTATTAATTATTAAACTTCGTTACAATTGGTTTTTGTTGTTTAAAACAAACAGATCCATTAATACATATTAAAAGACTAGGTAGCCCGTAAGTTACCAGTAAAGTATGTGTGTGATAGGTTCTCGCAAAATCTGCTGAACAGATTTACATACCGTTTTCGTCCATAGACAGAACGATTCCCGGGGAAGTTATTGGTGTATAATTTGTTAAGGTAAGTAAGTTTATTCACGTGTGGCCGGGGTGCATCACTAGTTATATTATATTTAAACAAGTCAACTCTGATATATTCCATTCAATGACTTCGAAAATTTCAGATGATTTCGAAATGCTTTTACATACAGGCTTGCTAGTTCCACACTTAATATAAATATTATATTAGGAGTAGGGAAGTGATGAGTATATTAGTATGTTTAAGTATTTTAGTCGCGTGGATGTTATTGAGTGGATATTATTTATTTGTTATTAAAGCTAAAAACAATCATTGATTACTACTCAAGGCACGTCCTGATCGAAATAGGTTGGTAAAGCCATTGATTGATATTTACAAAAAAACCAATACACAAGCATTCGTCTCAAAACCGTCCGTATAAAAGAAGCGCACATAACTATTTATGCACTTTGTAAACAACTTAAAGTTATGCGCGTAAGATTGACTTTGCAAAAAAATATGTTTAAAATGTGCACCTCTTTCAAATACAATATGTTTTGTAAGGCGGCTTATAATGGTACACGTTAGATTGACTTTGCAAAAGTGTAGGCTTATCACGGGTGCCTTAAAGCTACAGTTCAGTATAAAATTGTTTATCATGTATTTTTGCTAATCAATGGGTAAAGTAGATATTTTAATACTAACGGCAATTTATCTACATTGATTATATAGATTATTGTTGTCCTATGAAAGTACTGTTAGCCGATTAGGATTTGGAATCGAAATCGGAGAAGTATATAATTGTTCGTTCAACAGATTTTATGAAATTAGTCTATAGCGCACCTACACCCTACATTATAGATAATTTATTTACACGTACATCTGTTATATTAAATGAAAACACAGCAATTCCATCGAAACTCATTACGTTTATATGAGCCTAGATGTTTTAGTGGTCCTTTGTATCTGTTTCCTTATTTATTAATATTATTTACCGGTAATGTCTGTGGTGTACAGACATTACCGGAAAGACACAATTTTTCCAAAGTATAGCGACACCGATATCAGTGCAGCCGAACTCATCGTCAATACAACCTAAAAAAGATAGATCAGCCGACATCGACCACGGTCCTGTAGCACAATAAGATCTACAGATTTGCGCAGATCTCTAACACATAGCGTTGAGCGCTTAACAGTGCCGGCCGGCGGCGGCGTTTTCTACGCTACTTTTCTATGTTTATAATGAACAAATCGTCAAAAAATAATTCCTTGAGGCCACATGTTGACTTCTAAAAATATTGATAGTCTATGCTTCTATGCATTGTGATGCTCTTTGCCTTCTTTATGTCGAGTTTGTATATGTAGTCTGTAATATCTACATCACAGGTGTCTTTGTGCACTTTCGTTAGGAAATAATGATGACCCGTTGTGATCTTCACTCGCCGTACCTATTCCCCCCTTATATCGATAACTACTCTTTGACTTGCTACGACGATGTACTTCCGTCTCCCTTCCTCCTTCCGGTTCGGACTGGGCGGCGCGTACCGAATCCATATCTGCGCTGCTATTTTTACCAGCACTCACGCGCAGATACTGAGTCAATCAGCTGACGCTGACATATTCGTACGTGTTCAGACATTGACTGCTCACAGAATTGACTTTACGCGCACTGTGGGTATCAACGCCAAGCTCGCCGTACCCACATTCTGTAATATCCACGATGATGATATTTTTTTCTGGCGTATCAGCTGATAAAATGGCATGTTTATCAATGTTTTCTATAGTCGGATCAAAGTACGATAATGGACTATTCTACACACTAACGTGGCATCACATCAACATCAGCTACTTTCTCTGATCCATATTTTTATTTATTTCCGCTAACCTTAGCTCTCATCTCTTCAAACTGATCTTGGGTCACCATGGTTATAACTGTTTTTTATAATTTTTACTTCTTCCCGAAGCACAGTCAAATCTTTCAATATCTGTGAAACATCCAAATGGTCGAATGTAAGAGGGGGTAGTCTCCCAAGGTCCCGAGCCACGAATACTGGAATCATCTTAGGATCCACCGCTTGACCCGGTGGACACCACGGGCGGATTAATGTCCACCCGTGACCATGGTTGCTGTAAAGCTCCTGAAACGTCGGGCTAGATAAATAATTAAGTAAACCGCGAAAAACTCCGTAAAAGTAGTTTTATTGTAATGACTAACATTTGCGTAAGCTTAAGACTTCAATAAATAATTTACATTGTTATTTTTTGCACAGCTTTCGTTACGTTATATAGGATTTAATATTGATCTATAAAGTTATAGAAAGCGGAAGCCTACATACAATCAAGTGTTTCCTCTTTTCAATATTAGTATAGATGGAGACATCGTTTTTTAATAGATATAAGGAAGAAAACAAGCAATTGCAGCCTGTCGGTAAGTACCAACTCCCATAAACATTTGCGTTTAGGTCATGAAAACGTCACTTATACTAAAAACCCATAGATCATCATTATATAATGGTAGATATATTTATCCAAATAAATTTTATAATATGTTAAAATAGACGTCGTAAAAACACCTCAAGAAATCATCTTAACACTTTGTTTAATTTCTTAAGGCAGGTTTCAGATAAAACAAAAATAAAAATTTAATAAAGCAAAATATATTTTATTACGTTTTATAAATGTTCTTTAATATTTTTACGTTCCTCAGTAAGCCTGCCTGCACATCTTCTTTGTAAGTTTATTGCATTCAACTTATATTTGAAAACGGGCTAGAAAAACATTCCAATCGAGAAAATTGCAGAAATTCTAATTTCCCGTAGATAAGCGCCGAGAAGCGACTTTGTGGGTGGGATTTAGCGCCCACCGGGATTCTGTGTTAACCGTTATATTATAACATATAATGTGCTATATAACTTTTATCCTACAAAAATTAATACTGAGAAAGTTTGTAAGGATGATTGGTTTAATCATGCAGCATCGGTTTGAATGAATGTGAATGTATACATGTTGCATACCTATCAAATCCTTTAAAATTTTGTCGCCAAATTGTATGTTAAACCATGTTGTTACATAGTATAACACAGATTTTGAAATGCAATTTTTGGCACCACCACTAACATAGCGTGAATAATTCTTTCCCCATTCCTGCTAATGAAATATAAAAGGTTACGTAAATTATAAACTTAAATTTAAGAAACTTAAGAAGCAGCGAAATTTTTATGTAAAGTTATATAAAAGTTTTACGTATTTTTCTAGACCTTCTATGTACAAGCTCTGTCTGTAAGGGCCCAGGCAGACAGAGTAGGTAATGAGTTCCGTAGCTTAGCAGTACACACTCAGACTTTGAATGGACGCTAGTGGACAGAATAATGTAATATAATACACAACTCTTTAAAAGTAATTTACAATATAGAGTGGCAAGCTATTGTACAAAGTAATGTTATATCATACACAAGTTTATAAGTAATTTACAGTATAGGGTGGCAAGCTATTGGACAAAGTAGTGTTATATCATACACAAGTTTATAAGTAATTTATAGTATAGGGTAACAAGCTGTTGTACAAAGTAATGTTATATCATACACAAGTTTATATGTAATTTATAGTATAGGGTAACAAGCTATTGTACAAAGTAATGTTATATCATACACAAGTTTATAAGTAATTTACAGTATAGGGTGGTAAGCTATTGTACAAAGTAATGTTATATCATACACAAGTTTATAAGTAATTTATAGTATAGGGTAACAAGCTATTGTACAAAGTAATGTTATATCATACACAAGTTTATAAGTAATTTACATAAAGATAACATTTTTACGATTTATATCTAAGGTGTGGGAGTGTGAGGAATATCCACAGTACTGGAGAGATGCCTCAATCTGTAAATTGTATAAGGGTAAAGGCAGCATCTCCGACTGTGGATCGTACCGTGGCATCTTATTTCTCTCCTCAGCTGGAAAATAATTACTCCCATACTCAACATCAGATTGTCTTGCCTTGCGAAGAAAATCTAGCCGAATAGAGGTTATAGTATGGTATAGTATAGGATAGTTGACGCAATCTTCGTCGTTAGGCAAGTTCAAGAGAAGAGCCTCGAACAACACCGTCCTCTGTAAATGTATTTTGTCGACCTAGAGAAAGCATTCGATCGTGTGCCACGGGATGCTCTCTGTATTATGCTACGGAAGATAGGCTGTCCCGAGAGAAGGTCATAAACTTAGTCCGCCAATTTTACAATAACATGATAGCGTCTGTTCGTCACGACGATGACTTCTCGGACCAATTTCCTGTCACGCGTGGCGTAAAACAGTTCGCACTTTACTTTGCGGCTGTCATGAAGGACGCCTTAAGGACCTGCCGAGCTCGTATAGACCTAAACTTAAGAACTGATTAGAGCATATTCGACCTTTATCGCTTCTGGGCTAAATCAAGGATTACCAACTAATCCACAGTGGACATTTTATATGCGGATGACATATGTCTGATGGCTGATTCACTGGAATGTCTCCAGTCCTATATTGACTCCTTGCATGCGGATTGTCTTAAATTTGGCTTATTGATAGGCGTCACAAAGACAAAAGTCATGAAACAGCCTCCACGAAGTCGTGGCGAAGATCCCTCCAGTATAATGCTGGACGATAAAGTGCTAGAAGAAGTAGCTCAATTCAAATATTTAGGAAGTGTACTTAGGCCTGACAACTTATGTATGCCTGTGAAACACGGAATGTGTTTCTACGATATATTCTGCGCATCAAGTGGCAAGAGCGTATACCGAACACAGAATTGATGCGACGTGCCTGCATGCCAGGTATTGAGGCTGTCGTAATGAAGCACCAGCTGAGATGGAGTAGACACTTCAGGTATGAACGATGAGAGTCTACCGAAAATGATATTCTATTCGGTGCTCTTATCCGGAAGACGGCGCGCGTAACCACTATAAAGATGTGTTGAAACGCCATCGAAAGCCACGTAACATACTACCTAAGAGCTGGGAGGGACTTGCTTCAGTGAGATCGGAGTGGTGCTTCACTGTACACATAAGTGTAAATGAATATGAAGAAAAGCGGCTCAGAGATCTGGACATTAAGCGCCAAGTTCGAAAAGCCCAGCCCAAGCCAAGCCAGCTGTACTGCGCCCCGTGCGACCGTGTTTTCAAAGCCAAGTTTGGCTATGCCAGACAAATTCGTTTCCACCAGAGAAAAGGGACAGGAAATTAATAGTAGAAGTCGCTGTTGTCGGATACGGCAAGGGTGACATCATCATCAATAAATATTACTTATTAAATTTGCTGACAATTGTCAGTAAACTGGTTGTATTAATTCGAATATGATTACTTTTCAGTGACTCGAAGATAGAAAGACTCTGGGTGAGTTCGTCGTTAGTATCCATAAATGATTGATTCTTCAAACAGGTTGACCCCAACTCAAGCCTTGACACCGTGACCGGTTGTGATCGGTGACCCGTGTCTTATAAGACACGGGTCACCGATCTTACCTCGCTGACATTCCCACTTCGCTGACTCTGGACGACAAAAGTAGCCTCTATCAATAAACACCTAACCTAGCGCATTAACTGCACCAACATTTTCACAAATACCACTTGGCCCATTTTCCAATGGAATCTGAAGAGAAAGGTAAGACAACACAACTGCATAACAACATTAATACGGATTCATGTCTTAATTTTATTTTTTATAATAAATTTTACAATGTAATATAATCTAAAATAAAATTATTTTTAAGGATTTTATTGCGATTTATTTAATTATTTTGCTGGCCCGACGAGCTCTTCTAAAGCTTCACAGCAACCACGATCTCGGGTGGTCTGGCACCCGGGCCCATGGTTGCTGTAATGCTCAATAAGTAAATCGCGATGAAATCCGTAAAATTAGTTTTATTGCAATAATGCGGAGTGCCATTCTGCAAAGGAGCAGGTAGTCCCATGCATGGTGCATGACACCGCATCCAACTGAATTGGGCCAGCACGACCGGGGAAGTACCTTTCGCTCACTTGATACCGGCGTAAAGTAAAAGAGTCGCTGTCGCGTTTCGTGCGGTTTATGAGTGGCCGGTCGCAAATTGGGAAGGGGATGATAGGAGGTCAACGCATCTGCGTATCAATCAGGCGAATGTTGATGGGCGTCGGTAGTCATCAGAAGGCTCCGATTACTCGTTTACCCCGTTTTGCTTTAAAAAAATTTATGGGCATCGGTAGTCGTCAAAAGGCTTAGAGTTCTCATTTGCTGTATGATCCTATACTATATAAAGAAGTACAACGTCTAAGCATACCCGTATACCTCACAGTTTATTACAAGCGAACCGCGCCGTCTTCTTATTGTCATTGCCTCTATTTTGTTTTATTCTATAGGGACTGACAGCACCTACTCAGAGGAATTGTACGGCACCACGGAAAAACGTTACAATTTATGGAGGAAAGTGGGACCGTGCTAACAAGTGAGGTTCGCATCCTCGCCCCTTGCCCCGTGCGCAAAAGCGCCTTCTCCCGCTCTTTAGTTCCCTATGGTATATAATGGGTGTACAAAGACCGCTTCCATTGGCTTCACCCAAGGTATATCTCGGTTTATTTTTGGCTACTGAGCCCTATTGTCATAAGAAGGTTGGATCCACGTGGGGCTATATTTTTAGTATATTAATAGACACAAAGTTTTTCGAAACCGATAGATTGATCTAAGAGGCATTAAACTGAACACTCGCACACTTAATGCATAATTTTCCCAACTAAATATTTTCTACTTGTGCAGACGAATTTCCATTGAAACTGAACAAAAACTTCGGTCAAATTTGCTTCAGACGAAATAGAAAAAGGCGAAGCACGACAAACCACAAGCAATCATTTTGCGCTCAAAAGCTATTATTTTTCTTATTCTGTGTCCACATAATAACAGCGCGCTTAAAACCGTTAAACTTAATTTTAAAAATGTTTTAATTTTTTAGAGCCCTTTCATAGTGCGAGGGTGTTTTCTGCATTTCTCACTCAATTTTACTACCTACCCAGTACCCTGAAAGAGAGTAATGTTTTTTCTTTTATTTATTGTATCAGGACGGGAGGAACCTAGTTTGTGTGTGTAGAAATTTGATACAATGCAGCATGGCCATGCCTCTTACTATGTATAAAATAGGTCTGTCTACCTAGACTGCTTATATACGTACCTCTAGGTAAGTATATAAACTGTCTAGAGCCAGATGGTTACTGCTGAAGCACACGGATATTCACTTAAGAAATAAAATTACCCCGTTACACCACCGAAATAAAAAAAGGAAATCTAAATATTTAAAATAAGATTTTACAAAATTTCTTCAAACTTTAATGCACTACTAACATTTTACAAACTTTCTTCAAACTTTAATGCACTACTAACATTTCAACTCTAGTCCTGGACAATAAATCAAACGCAAGGCAAACACTATTCTACCATCTTTTTCTAGATCTGGTCCCTATACGATGATCTCTGGGTAAGTTTCGAACAAGAAATTATCGTCGTTGTGCTAATTTAAAACCGACTAGTTCACTGCCTCACTAGTTATCAGAACTGGTAACAGTGACGCTACATTGCAGCCGAATTGGACCGGCGTGATAACTATTATTGTTAAGTTACGTACGTTTTGGGAGTGAGGGAAGAGTGCATATCAATTATATTGATGTCTATGAGCGTTGAAATCAACAAAAATAATCCCACGCGGAATTATCCAGCGTTTTTCAATCTGTAGGCCGCAACCCCCCGGGGCAACGCGGAGTTCACTCAGGGGATTTCCGGCAATAAGAAAGGCAACACTCATCATGGTTCATTACGAAATCGTCCCGCGCACGGTCTTGGTAACTTAGGTTTGACCTCGTACTTAGTTTGCAAGCTCGCGCGGCATTTTACGAAGTGTATGTTTTATCTTTTACTTATAAGTATCAAACTCAAGAAAATATTTATATTAATAGTTCGTTCGAATATTTCAAGCAGAAAATCAAAGTTCGAAAAACATTTTTTTTTTTTTCAACTATAAAGAAACATTTTTTACAGTTGAAATTTTTTTTTGTCCAAATTATGTACAAAACTATTATGATTTCTAGTATGTTACAGAAGTTTGAATGCATATTTCCCCGTATTCCAGATGAGCCTGTTCCGCATACGTCGCGGGTGACACTGAGAAGTAACGGTTTAATTCCTGCCTACGATATTGCGTTAATACACAATTGTATATGCGAGTACTACACAATTTAAGCCAATCTGAAATCAAACTGAAATAACTTAATATCATTAATGTTTTTATAGTACGTGGAATAAGAGGAATGGACCCTTTCCACGACTACCGAGCATAAACACCCGCATAATTACTATTATGTACCACCTGCTACTAACATACTCCACGAAACACAACATGTAAGACGTCCATTTACGGCGGTATCATGAAAACGAGACGTAGCTCCCTGGTTGTGCCAGACCAATTCCGCAATGCAGCATAGCACAGCCTATTACTTTTCTCTTTATGTTTTTAACACACTTCAGAAATTATTACTCCTTTTAAATCCTACTAATACAAATAATTGTAGAAGGTACTCAAGAAAAGTACGGAATAATCGGTCGAGATATGAAATATATTACAATCGCTTACACACTTTATAACTTCGAGTTGATCCAAGCTTTACGTCAACAAAATCGTTATAAAAATCAGTCATACTTAGTATTGTAAAGAGGAGAGGTTTCTAATTTTATTTTTTCTTATGGTGTTTTAGGAAATACTGACCGCTCTGGTTCAATATAAAAAAAATCAGTAACAGTGAGCATACCATCCAAGAGTAGCATTTGGTATAGTTCATTACTAACAGTCCATCCGGCGTCGCAGGAATGTTACACAAAGATGACAAAAATTCATGATAATCAATAAAGTTTTTTCCTCTTAAATATTTCACATTACCTATCATGACAACATATTCAATTCATAACAGAACAATATCTGTCACAACGGCTAGTTGACTATGATTGCAGCAACTAGATGAGGATTTACTTTGATTCACAGCTTTATTACATAATCTAAGTTTTCATCATTATATATAAATCTTTTCAGAAAACAGTAAATATCCAATGCTCATCACAAATGACGTAGAATGCAAATGGTAAAATATTTTTTCCATTTATATTTATATATTCATATATATGTATATTCATTTATATATATATATATATATATAATTGAATTGCATAAGTACTGGACTGGCATAACTCGAGATGTAATACTCGCTTACATGATGCATGCTGTGGTGAATCTTGTGGTTTGTGAGTCTCCGATGGCCCATTGGAAGGAAAAAGAAAAGGATAGCATTATCGGTATAGATATTATGCCTATCGCCTTAATTGCTGTATAGCTTTGTGCTGCCCACCACAAGGCTTATAATGCTTGTTTCTCCCCTTATGCTTGTTTCTCCCCTTATGCTTGTTTCTCCCCTTATGAAGTAAAGAAATACCAAGACATACAGTCAGCGTCTCAAAGCATTCCACTTAAAATATGCGCACAATATAAAGTAATACGCTTTGTAAAAACTACTTAAAGTGTGCGTAAGGTTGCCACTGTAAAAATATGTTTATGCACTTTCAAATATAATCTGTTTTGTAAACCTAAGCTCGTGCGAGTAAGGATGTATTTGCAAAAAATGTGGAGTTCAGTGTGAAATGGTGCATCTTGTATTTTTGTAAATCATTTCTTGTAACTATTCGTATAGTGATTAATGAGTCAGTTCAGAAGGATTGCAAAATACGACAGTTGCGATTTATTTCGCTCAAATTATAAAATATATGGGCCCGGGATATATATATAATTTTATAGATAGTTTTAAAACCAAATGAGGGTGAACATGGAATTACTATAAACTAAAAGCCCTATTACGGAGAGAAATACAGAGCGGTTAAGTATAGTAAGTACTTCACGTCGTGACTCAATGTATGCTGGATCTTTGCTTGTGCCATTTTCCTTCACTGTTGAGGTTAACCCCGGCCAAAATGTTTCATTATATTTAATTGTTCATACAATCAAAGATTTAAATCCATTATGTAAGTAGGTCACACACACACACACACACACACACACACACACACACACACACACACACACACACACGCACGCACGCACGCACGCACGCACGCACGCACGCACGCACGCACACACACACACACAGACACACTTACGCACTTACAAACACATACAGGTCAGGGGTCCAGGCGACTGGTTAAACATAATATAAGTCTATCAGTCGTATGGATCTGTCATCAGTGTGGATCATTTACGACATCAAAATTAATGTATATAAGAACAACGTAACGATGACAGTAAATTTAAACAACAATCAGCTAACAGAGGCTTGAATAATTAAGCAGTTCGGCGAAGCGGTTACAAAGCCAATTCGACGTTACTCGCGTATTAACTAAGAGTTGTTACTTTTTCAGCGGTTTGCTATGCTTACGAGAGGATGAGAATATTTTAAGAGCACTTTGGCGAGATCATGATTAGTTACGTATATATCAGTTCACGTTGTGAGAACAGACAGTCTGGTGAGAATAGACATTTGAAGAAAAGGATAATGTTTTACCTGTTAAAAGTGAACATTATTAAATAATTAGATAACCCGGTAAGTCCTTATTGTTATATGTAATATACATAAAGGATATATTCACACAGGTAGCTGTGGTCACGCTTTGTTTGAACAATATGTACAATTTGAGTATCAACTCCAAACAATCTCCAAGGTGTTATAACAGCGTCGAACTTAAAGCCCTCGACGAGAAAGCGTCGGGATACACGCTCAAAAATGTAGGAAGAAAATATATACTTTTCAACGGCCTCCAACGCCCTCTTAAATAGCAAAGTTAAAATATATTTCCGATTATATATTTCCCCCAGCATTACAGATGTAACGCTCGCTTACAGTGAAATGTATAACTATTGTGAGGAAAAAGTTTCATATGATTATAAAGTGGTCTAGAAACTTCCAATTAGTTTTATTGGACCGCTCTTGTATAAAATATTGTAGTGGTTTCTATTCACGGTTACCTTTAAACGACTTGCATAGATTTTTTTGGTTAGTTACAGATACTAGAAGCCAAATTGTATAATCTGTGTATTTATTATGTAAATCCTGTTACAGGTCAGAGGCAACGAACATGTTTAATGTTTTTCATAAATTGTTGAGATTTTATAAAATATCGTGACACGTGGCGCTCCTTTAAAAACTTATGAGATCAGGTCATTTGTAATCTCAGTCCACCCGTGGCCATGGCAGGTGTAAAACTTCTGTCTTAGAATTAAATTGAAGCAGTGGTAATCTTCCGAAATATTTTATTACTCTTTGTATAACTATGCACAGACAACTACCGTGTCTAACATCTAGGGACGCCAAGAAGAGGGGAACGGAAACAGTAGTGTTGCCCACACTTTTTCACATCACAGATAACACTAATAAACTGGCATTGCAAACATGCTTTAAACACCCCTCTCAATGTAAATCTGTCTCATCATCAGATGATCAATATCAGCCGTTGTAAGTCCACTGCTGACGACCGACCTCCTACGTGCCCTGTGTTAATATTCTTATATAATATGTGGATAAGCTCGCATGCCCGGGCGGGATTCGATCCTACTTCCTCTATTGCCATGATCGGTTACTGTACCATGGCACGAATGAATTTGCTCACGCAATATTTTCAAATATTAGTCTTATATTTAGGAATATTCAGACATATGTTGTTAACGCTATTACATAATACGATTTTAATTATCAATAACAAGTGAATCAACTTCCACATATTTTTACTGAGATATACGAATTACACTATTTTGTTATACTGTAATCAGTGTTGCTGGACCGATATAAAACGGCCCTAGGGAATATTGACGTCTGTCACAAACTGATACGGAAACCAAATGGTAAACGCTATAGTAAATAATCAAAATAATGTAAAAAATACATACAAACTGGAATAACACATAGGCAAATTTATATCCTATAAAATAAATTTTACGCTGCTCTAACCGTGGGCAAAAGGAAATATAATACAATATTGTTATAAGCATAAGGCCATCGTAAGGGTTTGACTATTGAAGTGTCTAGTATTCGTCAGTGTTTAATCTCTACTTGTATTCTCTGCCTCTGAAGAACCCTCGATTAAAACAAATGAGACAATCGTTATAAAGGACTATCATCACCCCTTGGTTTTACCAACGTAACTTGATATATCGTATACTCCAATCCGTTATATCGTCCTCGTATATAGCCTATATGGCCCTCCTCGACTAATGGACTATACAAAACAAAAATATTTTTTAATTCGGGCCAGTAGTTCCTGACATGTGTAGATCAGTTTGCAGTGCATATTATTGTGTTGCATGGCACTAATATTGTGTTGAACTCCTCAAGCTGTTATGATGCATTACAGTACTGAGCTAGCGTATGTTTGATTCCTGAGATTAGCCCGTTCCAACAAACAAATTCTTCATCTTTATATTTTCAGCATGGATTAAATATATTTGTAGATTTAAACAGTAGAGGCTATGTTTCTGACAGAACAAACCTTGACGTGCTTGTATCATTATATGTATTATACATTCTGTATATAAAGCAGAGTGTGCAACTCAATAACGCCTAGACCCATACGAAGTGTATGGTCCAAAGAGAACAACTTCACTTCGCCACCCTCCTACTCGGCGTCACTAGATATCGAACTACTCCATACCTATTCGCCGAACTCCAGTGAGCCTGAACAGCTCGCACTCACCACGTGAGGTTCAGCATACCTGCTAGTTACGCGGCTTCACAGAACGGCAATATTTCGGGGTAGTTTCCGCTACAGGGCCTCAAAGTGTTGGAATAATGTTCCACCGCCTGTGCGATCTCTGAAAAATGTCAACATTGCTTTGTACCTGTTTCTAAATTTTTTATATTTTTCAGGGATCGCATAGGTGGGGAAAATTATTACAAAACTTTAAGCTTTGAAATACAGCTTAATAATAACAACTAATGCTAAATAATAATTTGTAATGCGACGAAATATTTAGAGGTGTCAGTTGTCATTGCCTTCCGTCTTACTCCTGGGATGTCACAGATAATCGGTGGCGGTGAACCTATATTCTCCGTCGTATGCCGAGTCTATGCTTCTCATAACGCATTGCTGTGCAGATAACAATTAATTATATATAAGTGCCTACTGCACGTGATTTTCTTTTTTATTTTTTACATATTTACTTTGTATGTGGCGTTGTGAAGCAGAGAATGAATATGGCATATTTATATTTTCTATTTTAGGGTCTCCAATCCCATCATGCTGTTTGGAGTAAGCTATATTCTATAGAACTGACCATAAATCATAACACAGCGGAAAAATATCGGTACTAGACGACGGTCACTCTTCAGCTCTAATGAAATCCAAGACGTTCCCTTCCAACCAAGACTGCGTGGACCGAGCCTTATGAACTAGTGCCGAGTCATGCTGCAAGGACCATACTTGCTTATTGAATACGGTGCTATTAAGGGGCTTAACTACCTTCCCAAGAATGGTATCGTGATACACTCGTCCCGCTGTTTTGATACCTTTTCACAAGATGGCTCAGTCACTCCTTCACAGCTCACCAGATCATCACCTCAGTCGAATGATGCCCACGTCGCACTCTGTTGACTAATTGGGCAGCCTCCTTAGTAATGTCACTCAATTTTAAAAACGGATCATTTTTTTTCTGTGACCTCCCTTTGCGTACCACTTCATTTAGCTCCATACCTACTTTGTGTAATCCAGTCACAGCGTTTCTGTACGTTTTACCATTCCACTCCATTTTGATTTCATAAAATGTTGTACAGCGTGTTGCCGAAATGAGAAAACACAATGAACAATAGTATAAACATGACAGATTCCAAATTAAAATATAATATTCTTTTTTTTGTAACGGTATTTATGGCCAGACTAAGTACATAAAAGCAGAATATCACTCATTGATCAAATACGAATCTCAGATACTTAACACCTAAAAATTTGAAATTTGAGCAGTAGGTTCTTTTTAAGTGCAGACATCCGCTAAGAACGAATTTTACGAACCTGAGTAGAGTCAAAGGATGCATTTTTTGAGTGTGGAGTAAGCGCGTGATACCGCGAGGGGCTACTAGTTATCTATATACCGGGCAATTGGTAAGAAAGAATATCGCCTCATCTTTAGGTTAGTAACCTGACAAGGCTTTGTTATAATCCGGATTGAGAAAGGAAACGGTAGGTATCATACACCCGCACCAGGCGCTTACGGCTCACTGTCGCATTGTACTGATAGCACTGAGGAATAGAACATAATCTTATGCGACACAATAGTGTACACTGGAATGGCATCTATACGAATTATGTGGAGCTGAAGAATTTGTTTGTTTGTTTGTTTGAATGCGGTAATGTCAGAAACTACTTTACAGAATTAAAGGCTATATACCATGACGCTACGACTTATAGGGACTGAAGTTACGCGGGAGAAACCGCGGGGTGATGCTAGTGTAACATGTAGCAGCAGACTGTGCATTTATTTAACAAATTTATAGTAATCTCGGACATTATATACATATATTTGTCAGTGTCAAATAGTATTATTATAATGTCATATCTTCTCTGTTATCTGGTCAATAGTAAATCTACATTTGGTCAGCAGAACTTTTGAAATAAATTAAGTTTTACTTCAAAATAGTAATCAAAGAACGGTTAGGATATAATGTTTACACATTGTCTATTCCATGTATTTAATGACCTAATACGATACATGTAATACAACTTAGAATAACGACACATATTACTGTAATGATACAATGTAGCTTCGATCAGAGTAATGGAACAAACTGCATGAGTTCCAACTCCAAAGGACTTCCAAGGTCAAAATTAAACGGGTCGGCGAATTTCAGCGTCACAACGGGATGCGTAGAAACGAATGAATGAAATAAATATTATCAACGGTACCCAAGGTGCAACGTGATCGTAAAAAAATTCGTAAAATCAAAATATACTTTCGGTAAAACTGTGTTCTAATGTAACATTTGCTTGAGATAAATTTTTCACTACTGTTGACATAAGATTGAGCTCAGTAAACGTCTTATGGAAAGGTCCGAAAACTTCCAAATGGTTTTTATTAGTCTGCTATTGTACGGAGGCAATATCGGCTTTTTATTCACGTTTTGGATACGTGACGTAAAGGTTGCATTATTAGTTTACATAATACGCTGAATATATTTTAGCAACAAGTTTCTTAAATAACTTTTTCTACCCTTGTCATAGAAGGTTATATGAAACCCTTTTATTGCACTAATACAATATTTATTCTCGAAAGTATATGATTTAATGTGTATATGGGGTGTGTAATTCGACGATCCATTTGTACCTTTTTTTAAGTTGGGGAATGTATTAACGCATAACGAGTACGGGGTTACGTGGGACTCGCAGCGATCTAAAACGCACTTAACACGCACCACAGCAGACAGCAGGCTCGACAGCAGAGCCCGGGAACGTGATAGCACGTATCCGGCCTACCGTGTTGTATCTACAAGACAAAGTCGTGATATCGTTTCGTATATCATAAACCATAATACAACTGGACTTTTATATTATGCTGCTGATGATAGTATATATACTTGATTGGCTATGTTTACTTTTTGACGAGTCCCACTCGCTTTTTTTTTTCGGAGGGACCTAATACTGATTGGCGGCGCTAGTCCAGCCTCTACGGTTCGACTGATTACGAAGACTTTTTGTCTTCTGGTTATAGGTAGGTCCCACTCGCATTTATTTTATCGGTTTTATAATTATTCTTAATTAATTTTGCAAATCCATTGCAAATTGCCACCGTGCACATTCATGCTGCGACACATTGATTCGGGTGACTTTTCGTGGAGATCTTCAAGGACGAATAGTTTTGCAAAATCGCAGATGTGCGGCGGCCCTTATCTTACACATGCTACGTTAGTGTTACGACGTAGCACCTGTTCTACAAACATGAAAGTACACGCAACGGTTTAGTGATAGCTTTTATTAATTTGTATTATGGTTTAAAGATACAAACAAGCAGACGGAGCCTTTTCTATGATTAACAAACGTCTATATAGTTAATATGCAAACGTGTCGCCCTCTTTCACTTTTTACCCTCAATGGGTCGCCGGAAATTCACAAACTACACGAAACGCTACTGTCACTTTAACTTATTACACTTAATTATGTTGTGAGCGACCGCTGCCCCGGTCGTGGCGGATTTGTGCAGTACAGCATAACTTTATGTTTATAATATTTTCTTTTAACAAAATAAGAAAAGTAATGTGATGTCACTACTTTAGTTTCTGCACGAGTTGTCATCATAAATCACGTCTAAAATTATTTTATTTCATGAAGGTTGTAGAAACACATTTGTAGGTCGCACGGGCGCGCTGTATCGGGTGATTGGAAACTAATCTGCAGCGGAGCTCCGGTCGTTACTAGCGGCCCATCGATATTTATCGGCTAGTTACAACGTTTCGCAGGTGTTTGTTGTTACAAAACACTACACAAACGAAGATATCCATTAAGCGCCGTTGTTTTACATAATGCAACACACATTTACAAGAAGAAAGAAACTTATTCTGGTTAGTTGTAGACTTACATTTTAGTTTTTAGTGTAAGTAAACTGAGAAGTAGACTTGATTCATTCTGACAGGCAAATCAATGAACTAGATTTTGACAAAACCGTTTTATGGTGGTATTAATATATAGCCCACCAGCTTAAAAGAAAATCACCACTCATAAACTTCAGGTGATGCGACTGTATAGCTGTGTTTTCACCATGTCAGCGAGAGATCTCACCAGTCGTGCCGGCCCAATTCGGCTGCAACTTGCAACGCAACCGAGTTCACGTTTACATGGCCTAAACACGAGTTCTTTTGGGATTTGGTACCCACCGACAGGCTCCAACATCTTGTTTTTTCCCTCATTTCTACTAAAATAAAGTAAGTCCCTATCAATACATATCAATACATGCAATATACCGCTTAAAACGTTATAGATCATTATGAAATTTTCGATAACGTAATGAAAGGTGTGCAAAAAACATCAAATTAAAAAATCAATTCATCAAGTTGAGAAATTTGAAAAGTATTAGACGACGCACTTGTACTAAATATTTATTTTTTGTTGACGCGAAGAAACGCATTTACGTGCCTTCATCGGCCCTGCGTGGGGTCCAGTGTTGTGTGGGGCTCGCGGCACATGGTAGTGTCGGATATTTACAAAAAACACCGCGAGTGCCATCAGCACCGCCCTTGGTGAGGTGTACCGGAACAACAAATGATCAGGGCACCACGACGGCTGGTCAGCCTCCTAAGGGACCAACTCCACCTCCATCAATGTGGCTGCCTCACACTACAGGACAACCCCACCGACTTTGGGACAGTTCAATAGGGTGAGGTTCCCAACCTCCACCCTTTGTCACTTGCGCAAAAGAAAGCGCTTCTTCATGTTGCTCTTTGATCCCCTCTTCCTATAAGAGAGGTACCGTGAGTGATTCCTCCTTTTGATCTTTAGCCCCCTCTTCTTATAAGAAGGCTGCAAAGATCCCCCTCGGTTCAGTAGGCTTCGCCTGGGTTCACCCCAGGCTACTAAGCCGCACCACCACGGCACCATTGGTGGTGATTCAAAAATGTACTCGTATTAACCCGTAATGAATTCCAGAAAAACCCGTCAGACTGAACACCAACATCCTAAAAAGAACCCTCCCACAATAACATTGTAGTTTAGTGTCAAATTAAGCATTTGACACTAGACTACAATGTTCAAGTGCAAAATTACTTGTGCTTTGTTTCATTTTGCCATTTATTCAAGTCTTTTTATTTGAATTGTTTCAAACAAGTGTGACGAAAGAATGTGTGTAGCCTAAAAGAAGAAGAAGAAGAAGTGAAAAAAAAAAACAAGATGTTGGAGCCTGTTGGTGGTGTCTGTCCAAGTTCATGTGGGATTGGGTACCCATCGACAGGCTCCAACATCCTGTTTTTCCCCTCATTTCTACTAAAATAAAGTATGTCCCTATCAATACATTCAATATACCGTCTGCTAAAACGTTATCGATCATTATGAAATTTTCGATAACGTAATAAAAGGTGTGCAAAAAACATCAAAGTAAATCCGTATATCCCAAGTACAGAATTTATTGACAATAGTTATGTCGTCTGTTGTTACGGGAGAAACCCATTTAGAACCCATTTTTATTTCAGAACCCATTCAGGGTTCTGAAATAAAAAAGAGTAAAATTGAAAAATATAATAGTGTGCATTGAAGTTTATATTCAACGATCTGTAAGTCTATAAACTTGTTCACCCCAACTCAAACACTGACACTTATAAGATGATCCGGCTTCTCGGTCTTATCTCGCCATCATCTCACTCCTCTCACCCTCGACGCTTACACAAGTTACCCTTGTCAACATGATACATCAAACATAACCTAACGCATTATTTATTTGAGTGTTCAGTAGCCCTCGCAATTTATTACGTTTAGGAAGAGAAGTACCACTACCCGATGTTGGCACCACCGGGAAATTACCTCCAGTACAAAATACCCGTCCACTACTACGGACGGGCCGTAGTAGTGGTAATACGCCAATAAGATCCAAAGGCGGAGATATTGGCGATGCTCTACATAACAAATATCTTTATCGTTGTATCTTTACATGTTATTGCGCGAATTCAATAAAATGCGACATGCAAAATTATAAACTTCTAACACTTATAGTTAGTAAGATTTCATGATGAATTAGTTGGGGACCCTGTGAAATTTATAGATTCGTATTCACGCGAACTTCATTTAGGCTACACACATTCTTTCGTCAGATTTGTTTGAAACAATTCAAATAAAAAGACTTGAATAAATGGCAAAATGAAACAAAGCTCAAGCAATTTTGCACTTGAACATTATAGTCTAGTGTCAAATACTTAATTTGACGCTAAACTGCAATGTTATTGTGGGAGAGTTTTTTTAGGATGTTTGTGTTCTGTATGACGGGTTTTTCTGGAATTCGACCGTACGGGTACATTTTTGGATCACCCCCAATGGTGTAGAGTACAAGCACTTGCCCACCATGGCCTTGCCGTGGTGGTGGGGCTTAGTAGCCTGGGGTGAACCCAGGCGAAGCCAACTGAACCGAGGGGATCTTTGAACCCTTCTTATAAGAAGAGGGGGCTAAAGATCAGAAGGAGGAGTTACTGACGGTACCTCTCTTATAAGAAGAGGGGACCAAAGAGCAACAGGAAGACGCGCCTTTGCGCACGGGGCAAGGGGTGGGGTTGGGAACCTCACCCTATAGAACTGTCCCAAAATTGGTGGGGTTGTCCTGTAGTGTGGGGCAGCCACATTGATGGAGGTGGAGTTGGTCCCTTAGGAGGCTGACCAGCCGTCGAGGTGCCCTGATGATTTGTTGTTCCGGTACACCTCACCAAGGGCGGCGCTGATGGCACTCGCCCTTTTCTAACCAGCAAATGATATGGCGATTACGCACATGAGTCTGCGGCGCACTGATTCGACACTAGACTACAATGTTATTGTGTGAACACATAGAAAACAAAAAAAAGGCTTTTACGTGGAAAATTGCTTGAGAATTGTTTCGTTTTGCCATTTATTCAACTCTTCTCATTTAAATTATATCAAGCAAATGTGACGAAAGGATTTGTAAGGCTTAAATGTAGTTCGCGTGAATACAAATCTACAAACTTAACGAGGAAGGGCCTCGCATTCATTCATCTTAAAATCTTACTAACAATAAGTGCTAGAAGTTTAAAATTTTGCATGGAGCATATTAATAAATTTATGATGTAACATGTAAAGATACAACGACAAAAATATTTGTGCTGTAAAATATCACCAATCTGACCGCATCTGGATCTTAATAGATCTTACTACTACAGACCGGTATTTTGTACTAAAGGTAATTCCCCAGTCCAGCCAACATCGAGCAATGGCAAATCTCTTCCTAAACGCAATAAATTCAGAGAGTTACTGAACACTTGGATAAATAAAGCGCAAAGTTATGTTAGATGTATGATGTTGATAAGGGTTGCCCGTGTTAGCGTCGAGAGCGAGTGGAGCGAGATGTCGGCGAGGTAAGGCTGAAGACCCGGATCACCTTATAAGTGTCAGCGATTGAGTTGGGGTGAACATGTTTATAGACTTACAGACCGATGAATACAAACTTCAATGCACACTATTATATTTTTCACTTTTAATCTTTTTTATGTCGTAGCCCATTCAGAGTTTCCTACGTAATAACAAGTTATCAATAATTCACTTTTTACAATAAAACTACTTTTAGCTTTACAGCAACCATGGTCACGGGTGGACTCCAGGGGTGGATTAGTGTCCACCCGTGACCATGGTTGCTGTAAAACCTCTGAATCGTCGGGCTTGATAAATAATTAAATAAACCGCGATACAATCCGTAAAAGTAATTTTATTTTAATGACTAACATTCGCGTAAACTTAAGACATTAATGAATAATGTACTTTGATATTTTTAGCACAGCTTTCGTGACGTCATAGAGGATTTCATATTGATCTATAAAGTTTTAGAAAACGGAAGCCTACATACAATCAAGTGTTTTCAATATTAGTATAGATAGAGACATATTTTTTTTAGTAGATATAAGGGAGAAAACAAGCAACTGCAGCCTGTCGGTAAGTACCAACTCCCATAAGCATTTACGTTTAGGTCATGAAAACGTAACTACATTGCGTTGCAAATTGCAGCCGAGTTGGACCGTCACGACTCACGCTGAGTTGCCACCATCGGAAAGAGACCGCTATACTGTCGCAGCACCTGAAGTTTATGAGTAGCCGGTGGCCTACTGGAGGGCAGGTGGTAAAGGTGTGCAACGCATCTGCATGGCAGTAGTGCGTATGTATATGAGCGTGGGTAGTCGTAATCGCTTGTATTCCCCTCATTCTATAAACAAAACTAATATCGTGATATTTATGAAAGCTTATAACCGTATTAATTACTCTGTAAACTTCAAGCGTTTCTGCGCTTGTGATCTCTCAAAGGGTCTAAGTATCTGCAACGGTAGAGCCACGGAAGTCGTTACCGCGTCGAGCCAGCGCTCTTTTACTGATAGAGCTGGTATAGAAAGTTTGACGGAGTTAATTACCTAGCCTTTTATATAGAGTTAAATTAAATTGAGGTTTACTTTTGTAATTTTTCCTAAATTTGAGTATATCTCCTTCTATTCTGCTATGGTAGAATAAAGGTTTTGTCTATTGGATGTCAATCTAATACTCATTAATTTGCATGTCAGAATTAAACAAGTTGACTTCTCAGTTTACTTACACTAAGCACTAAAATTGAAGTGCTGCAACTAGCCGATAAATATCGACGCGCCGCGAATAACGACCGAAGCTCCGCTGTAGATTTGTGCCCAAGTACCCGTCACAGCGCGCCCGTGTGACACAAAACTGTGTTTCTACAACCGTCATGAAATAAAATATTTTTTAGGCGTGATGTATGATGACCACACACGCATAAACTAAAATAGTAACACCGCTTTAGTTTTCTTATTTTGTTAAAAAGTTATTTGTTAAAATATTATAAACATAAAGTTATGCTGTATTGCCGACCGGGGCAGCTGCCGCTCCCAATAAACCTAAAAGTGACAGTCGCGTTTCATGCAGTATGTGACCATTGATCCGTTAAAGGTTAAAAGTGAGAGGAGCATTTATGTATATTTACTACATATACGCTGTTATTCATAAAAAGGCGCCGTCTGCTCGTTTGTGTCCTTAAACCATAAAACAAATTAGCTAACTAGCTTACACTAAAGCGTTACGAGTATTGTAGTGTTCTAGCACCTGTTCTACACACGTAGAACAGGTGCAACGTCGTAGCACTAACGTAGCATGTGTAACATAAGGGCTGCCATACACCTGAAAAACTCTTCGTCCTCGAAGGTCTCAACAAAAAGCTTCAAAAGTATGGTTGCCCATATGTTTTGGCGCATGAATTTGCACGGTAGTAATTTAAACGGAATTGGGAATGTTAAATCATCATAATTATAAAAACCGATTGGGACTCGTCAAAAAGTAATAATAGCCAATCATCAAGTACATCACCAGCCGCATTAGCTAGAAAAGGTCCACAGGCAAAATCGAGAACATTTAATAACAAATTTTAATCTCATTTTGATGTCATAAGTTTACGCGTATATTAGTCATTACAATGAAACTACTTTTACTGATTTTAGTCCACCCGTGACCATGGTTGCTGTAAAGCTTCTGAAAGGTCGAGCTAAATAAATAATTTAATAAACCGCGATTAAATCCGTAAAAGTAGTTTTAATGTAATTTAATCTTATTGTTTAGCACAAATGAAAACAATTGCCTGCGTCTAAACCGTCATAACCGGCAATACACCCGGCGGGTCTGAATCCCGCCTATCTCATAGATGTTTATCTATGTGTTATACTTAATCTGGCCATAAATATTGTTACAATTAAAAATATTACATTTGAATTGGGAATCTGTAATTTTAATACGACTGCTCATTGTGTTTCCGCACATTTTGGCGCCAAGACATTGAATAATATTTTGCGACATTAAAATGTAGTGGGGTGGTAGAGCGAAAAGACTCGCTGTGATTGAATTACGCAAAATAGGTATGGAACCAAAAGCAAATTTTAAAACTCTCCACACACTTGGGTTAGTAAAATGTTCGTCAATTTCTTAACTGATAAATTAAAGATAAATAGGGCGATAAATGGAAACATATACTGAAACGGTACGTAAAGGGCGGTCACAGAAGAATTTTGTTCATGGATGAGAATTTTTTACAATTACGCAACATTTGACAAACAAAACGAACGTATTTAGGCTCGAAGCTCCAAGAAAGCTTCACAATTGGTCAATGGAATGCAACGTGGGCAATACCCGATTTCAGTGATGGTTTGGTGATGTCTTAGCTATGAAGCAGTGACTGAGTCATATTTTTGTGAGAAAGGTATCAAAACATCGGCACAATTTTATCGAGATACCATTCTTGAGAAGGTAGTTTGGTCCCTTAACACAAGACCTTGGAATTTAGTTAAGCAAGATTCGGGACCAGATAATAAGGCTCACTCCACCCAAGCTTGGATAAAACGAACGTTCTATCCCCTCATCTAGTCCGAACCTTAATCAGTTGGATTATGGTTTATGGTCAGTTTTAGAGAGTACAGCTTGCTCGCTATGATAATTTGAAGTACCTAAAACAATCCATACAATTGGCAGTGAAGAATTTCCTCATGGAAAAAGTGCTTGCTTCTGTTGATAACTGGCATCAAGGTTCAAAGGACTGTGTTGGAGCCAATGCAGACAGCTGATAAGCTTTCTTATATTTTTAATTGTTTTATATTTGTGTACTGTGTAAAATTAACTGTAAAAGTAATAAAGGTTACTTACAATAAAATATATAAAACTTCTTATATTTATAAAAATATTAAATATACTTCCGTTGTCTAGTGACTGTAACACAAGTTCTCGCGTTACTCAGCACAGGACTAGGCGAATGTGGTGCGATAAGTCCACAGATATCATTATTAATATTAACTTATTTTATAAGTTAATATATAATATAATTATGTTAATATATAATATAATTATACAAGTTAATATATTATATAACAATAATAATGTCGTCCTAGTCGAATTTCGGCTAAAACCGCATCTCCATTGACAGGAGCCATCTGCGCAGTGTCCTGCGTAGATGGTTGTTCTCAATAATCTTCCGTACGTACAATCTGAATAGTAGAATGAGGGATATATTGCCCTACACATTGTAACGCTCGTTCAACTTTCCGATTGGACGTCAATCCATGGATAGCTTGTCATGCTCTCCGAGCCACGGGAAAGTGAACAAAATCAGTTCCTTGACTTCAGAATGTGTTTAGAAATTAAAAACCTAATAACAATTTTTTGTTTGGTCCGATCTAGAATTCGAAACCAGTACTACTCGTCCCAGACGTCAACATGCTTAAAAAAATGCTCGTCCTGCGTAGACTCAACGACGATGTGACTGTTCAAAGCAGCCTAACAGTCCTCAAGGAGAAGTATGCACGCCGAGGCCTACTCTGGCCGCAGACAGGATTTTATTCGGTAGTACACTCCCGAGTGCCGAATGTGACATGCGGACTTAGGATCACTGGGCCCCTAGTTGTCATTCACAAATGGATTTCGTCAAAAAAAGGAACATAAAAAATAACCGAAAATTATAATAAGATTCTTTGAAACCGGTTTCAAATACGTACTGATGTCAATATTAAAGTGAGTATAAATAGCTCACTCAACTTTAAAGTGCGACACGAAGTGCTCCTATTTTATAATATTGAGAGTTTATACCGGGGCCACGTTGAAGCACTTAGCGCGTCTCGTGTCAGTGCTGAGGTGTTCTCTTCCAGTAACGTGCGAAACATCAACAACTCACATCTCATTTGCATACACCATCACTTTGAATATTCCCGTATAAGTCCCCATGTTACCTAAAATTATATTACCTGTTTCTAACATACTTCTAGTAGTGAAATAAGAAGAGGGAATTATTGAAGTATGTTATTTAGCATGAGAAAAGGTATGTCACTTCGCATTTCTTTATAGACGACATTGCATTTTAATTAACAGACTTATTGTCTGCTAGTGGGGATCGAAGTATTACTATTTGGTTACACTGGACTCTGTTTCTAATTACATAGAAGGACAAACTAGCAATCGGAGCCTTTGGGTAGTCACCAAATTAGTGATATTGATAAACATCCCCATATGCAAATACGTACCTCCTTCACCCCCAATCCCCAATGGGCCACTGGCTACTCTAAAACCACACGAGACTCGAGGAGCTATGACTTTTATGGCATGATACCGTGTGAGCAAAAGGGAGGAGCCCCGGTCGTGGCGACACAATTAAGCTGCAACGCAGCGTGGCGTTATCACTTACTTATTGCATTACCATTGCTAAGACTTATTCTTTAAAATATGACATTATATTATCCACTTCAGAGTCACAATTTTCAGCACATTAAGAACAGTTTAATGGAAAATTCTAATTTCAAACTGTTTATAAAAAAGAAAATGGTTTAATAACCATCTAGCACTGTTGGTAAATTATATTTATATTTTTGCTCTCATGTATACGTAATATCTTTTTTATATAGTATACTCGCACCCCACAAACGAGAAGTCGGAGCCCTTTGTAGTTGTCTTCCTTTCCTCCTCCTCTACAATAGGCCACTGGCATTGACCGTATAAAGGCGACACCGTAGATGTCACTCAAGGTAAGTACCTTGTGAGTGAGAGCATGGCACTGCTTCTGACTAAAATATCCTAAGTAATGGCCACGTGTGGTCTTCTTATTATGAATTATAAAACATAATTTCACATAAAACGATGTCAGAAACATCTCTTTTAACAAATTACATTTCTATGTTTTTGAAGCATAGTTAACCGCTCATTTCATGTTACGAACTTTACTGTTAATTAAGCAATCGGCAAAAGCAAAAATTTAATTAACAGTGTGAAACTCAGAAGGGAAACAGAACTCAGAAACTTAGTTATGATGTTATTATGCATCATAAGTCTTTGAAGACGCTGCCATTATTTGATGACATGATGACAGTTCAGCGAGTGTCGATCAACGTTGAATTGCCGGATGACTGGCAGCCACATGCACAGAACGATAGTAAATCAGCAAGTGAGGTTCTAGAAAGGTCACTAAAGAGAAATAGTTAGTTAGTTTTCACGAAAAACCAATAAATTTATTTTATTACAAAGTATATTTTTCGTTTCATACTATTTTTAAGGCTTAATTATAGTTTCTGTTTATTTTATTGTGCACCCCCCTTTTTCTCCGAGCAACACTTCTACAATATATATGGTTGCCTGGAAGATATCGCTCTAAAGCCAAATTGTACATATTTTTATTTATTTTATGTTTCATGTTTTTTTTTTTTTTGGTGTTTGCAATTATAGTTTTATTTATAATTATGATATATAAATATATATGAGAACGATGACTGCCACTGACGATATGACACATGCTAGTATAAGGACTACTTAAAGATGATAAACTGTTTGATGCTGAAATGTTTTACTTAAGTACCCTCAATTTCAATTATTGTAAACCTGATAATAAAGTAGTCGAAATCAGTAGTATTTTTTTTTCTTGATTAATATTACACAAATAAGAACTTTGATGGTTACTAGTGGATAGATTATAAAAAGTATTTTATTTATTCATATTATATCATCCATACAAGGAGCGACAATACATTATGTCAAGTATGTTAAAAGATTTAAAATGTGTCAATAAATATTAGTCAATATATCTACAAGAATAGGACAGCAAATCACGTTTATGCGGCACATTTACACCTCTGCGCGTCGTACGAGCGTCGGGTATGTGTCGGGTAATTTCTATCCCGATTAAATCATCCTCTTGAGAGTGTCGCGGACCAGATATGAGGTACAGGAAAGACTCCCCGTGAGCAACAACAAAATATTACGCACATACTTTCTTATCGGAAACAATATTGCAAAACTTGGTTATAGCTACTGGCACTTTATATTTTTTAGGCGGAAAGGCGGTTATTCTATATAAGTATGTAAAACTCTTACGTTTCTGGCTGATAAACAGACAACGCACATCATTGGCTACTGAGCTAAATGCTAAGCAGGAAGATAAAATTTGGCATGTATGTTACTTGGTGAGTGTAGGGGATGTACTTAGATAGGATTCTTGGAAATTCCACTCCGAAAGAAGTGAATTTATAATATGGAAATTTACCGTGCTGTTCTGATCGCGTCTTTGGCCACATAACAAAATAAACGCAATTTTAGTATATATCGCGGGCATTGATTTACAAAAAATCAAACACTATATACGATTTTATACAGGATTTTCATTCCAAAACAGCCTAGGTTGTACATAAACATTTTTGCAAGGTCAAGCGTCATGCGCATGATTCAAATTCTTTGTCACAAAGGGAATTAAGAATTAAGTGAAAGTAACTATATGTATATGTAGTAACTATTTGAAGTAAGTGCATAATTTAAACATATTTTTGTGCAAAGTCAACCGCGCAAGATTTTATATTGGTATTTACGAAGAGCATAACTTGAATCGTGCACATCTTTCATGCTGATGGTTTTGAGACCTGCGATACAACAGCATTATTTTAATTTGCACTGCGGTCTAGTGATAATCATGTTTAACCATAGGCTTGAGGACTCGGGGTTGAATCCCTGGTTAGACTATACAAAAAGAGTTATTAAAACTTTTAAATTTGTAATTACAATCAAGTTAGGCAGTTGGCTGCGTTACAGCCTTGCGCCTCGGAGAGCACGTCAAGCCGTCGGTCCTGCACACGATTTCTCTCCACTCGTGTCGGTCCTCCGCCCCATGAGAATAGAAGAATGAGGGAATAGAGAGAGCGCTTTGTCTCTGTGCAAATCTTGTGCATATGTCCTCCGTCGATAATGAAATAAATGAAATCGATAATGTCGTTCTAGCCAAATTTCGGCTAGAACGACATTATCACATTTTTTTCCTTCAGGTAAGATTATTATATTTACTATTAATGTTAATGCTTACTCACTATGAAGGGATAAATTAAATTGCAATAGATAAAGCTATTGCAATTTAATTTATCCCTGCTTAGAATAATATTATTATTATTATATACTTATAATCAAAGGATATAAAAAAGCAGGTTACCAGACGGCTGATTTTCATTGATCAAATCAACATTAAGCAAAATATAAAACGTGACATTTGAAATACAAAGTGGAATTGTCACAAGAGACCGGACAAACAGAAGCAATAAATCATAACTTCACTTTGCATCAACTCAATCGATATTACAATTTTGGTGTCAACATGAAAGGGGATTGTATTTCAATGATAAAGGAAGAGGAAAAAACTTATTCAAGATCAAGTTTTACCCTCGACTTTCTCCGGTATATAAAGCGAACATCTCTAAGTCACAACGGAAAGTAATTATTTTAAAACCTACTGGTTCACATACTGTATATTCGTTTTAAAAATAATAAGCAAGTTTCACATGTAAATAATTATTCCGTAAATACTTGTGTGTTCACAATAATGTATATTTCCCTTCTTTCTTTCTAAGTAGAGTTTGCTTAAAAATAATAATCAATTAGATATGTCTACAGATATTATTTATAGGATTGTTCTTCTTTCACTCGGGAAACCATAGCGACACTAGTCGCTGCAATCTCGCGGCTTGAGCAGTAAATATATTGTTCTTTTATCTATACTAATATAATAATGCTGAAGATCTTGTTTTAATGACGCACTTATTTCAGAAAATACTGGGCGGATTTCTATACTTCCTTCAATGCTTGTTAGCCCATTTATCGAGGAAGGCTGTAGACTGTATACCACAGCACTGCTATAAATATTCAGAGCAATCAGCGTTCTTTTACACCGCACGAAACAATACTCAATGTTCATCCTCCAGTATAGTCCTAATTCCACTTCATTTTAGTATTGACACCATCCGTTTCGTATCTCGAGGTATGTCACGTGGACATTTTACAAAGTACTATATCGAAAACTTCTAGCTATGCAAAAAACCAAGAACACGATTGGATTTATTTATGATAAGACATTATTTTATTTATTCATGATAAGACATTTACATATGATAAGACATTACTATAATTACATATTGACCATTTAAAAAAATTACATTTAAATAATTGGACAGACGAACCTTTTTCACTATATAAGATGTTGGTGACCCAGATAAAATCATATGCACATAATCAAATTTGAAAGTCCTTACTATTGGCTCTCCTTACTCTTGAGATAAGAATTTTCTTTCTGCGGACTTATATTTTCCACTAGTATACTACACAGTAAGGAACAGTGATTCTTTAAATATTTATGTATGTATTATAAATGTTAGTAACTTTAACAAATATGGCATCAATTCAAAAAAGGGGGCAAACGAGTAGGTGTACAGTGTAAATAAAAGGTGAAAATAAAAAGGTATAATTACTGCCTTCCTCGGTAAATATAATTACACCGAACTGCTAAGATTGACACGTTCAGAAAACAAAGAAATTATTTAGCTTTTAACAGTAGTGTAGCCTGTTGGTAGCTAAAATAATAGATTCCAACCATTTCAACTAGAATATTCGATATTGTTTTACAAGACAATCTCATTTCGCATACAGCTTGATTGCAATTTACAATCAAGCTGTATGCGAAGTCGAATATTTATATTTAAAAAAATTATCGAATTTCGATTATTCCGGGGCACCAGTAATATTTATTCACCAATAAATATGAGCAACAAGAGATCTGCATCTGAATATTCATTGCGCCGCCGTAATTGATTAACTAACGGATCCTCGTGTGAAACCTGCACATTAATTGCGGTCTCTGTGACGGCGCGATATTAGGCAGCACACTAGGCTATGTGAACCAAACAGTCCACCGCGGGTTTATACAACACAGCGCTTTGTGGTCGATGCAATACCATTATAATTATATTTGTATTGCCAAAAGGAAATAATAAATACCGGGAATAACCAAGACTAATATAATAGCAATGCTAAGATGACATAACAATAGTTTTAATAATGACCTCCCAGCCGAATTTCGGTTACAGCAGTCATTTCTATTGAAAAGAGCCGTCTGTGTGGGACACGTTAGAGTACACAAGCGTTTGCTAACTCCAGATTACATATTCGTGGTAAATTTCAGCACTAGTTTTTGCGAGAACGAATAACAAAGGTTTATATACTAACATACAACACACTCTGAAGATCTGATGGCAGATGGGCCACTAAGGTTCTGGAGTGGAGGCCGCGTTTAGGAGAACGAAGTGTTGATCGACCGCTCACCAGGTGGGAAGATGATCTCCGTGCATTACCCGATCCGGGATGGATGCGAGTAGCAGGAGATGGGTCGTTTTAGCGTTCATGGAAAGTGTTCTATGTCCAGCAGTGAGCCGATAGGGGGCTTATATGATGATAACGATACAAACTTTTGCACTTATAATATTAGCGAGATTTGTCCGCGATTTCATTTTCAGTTTCCAAGCAACGTATTAAGATGAAAAACTGTAGACTGTAAAAAAAAATGAACAATGTAAGGCGAACTTCTTAGACTTCCAAAAGTAATTACTATAAAGCAGCTTTGAGACATTGTTTTTCTGACACAATGGGAATTTCTAACAGGTCTCAATAAATATAGCTATACAATATAAGATGTTAACACTAGTGAACTACAGAAAAAACCATTTGCAATAATCAGTATTTCTATAGCATAAATGTTTATTTATTTATTTAATCATTTGGAAATTTACACGTAGACAAAACACGTTTGAAATTTACAGAAGACAATGTTAGTACACAGGAGCTACTTATTCCGTAACGGAATTTCTTCCAGTAGCCCTGCTAAAGGAAAACTTGCATGATACCTGCAACAACACCTTCATGAATTTTTAACTTTTTACTTAACACTACATTAATAAAAAAAATAATGATAAGTGTGACGCTTTTCTGTTAGAGAAGCCACGTCCTTGCGAAGTTTTATCAAAATCTGTTTAGTATCTTTGGCGTGGCAGAGTAACAAACACCCTCTCACATTTGTTCGCGCTGTGCCCGATCGATCGAATATAGATCTAAATGGCCGTATTTCATTACGGATTGTAGCCAATCTGGTCCGTTGATAGACCGTCTTCTAATGCAGGAAACGACTTTAAGGTCGCAAATAAAACGAGCTAAAGTGTGCGGGCGCAATCTGGCGTGTCCGCACACTTTAGCCCGCTTTATTTGCGACCGCTCTGAAGAAGATATCGCGTTTCGTGAGATTTGTTAGTAGCAGGTAACCTATTGGGGGGATGAGGGAGTGGAGGAGTGATGTAATGAAGGCACTAAATGGCTCTGATTTCTCGTATGCACCCTACACTATAAAAAGAGGGCTGTCGTCACTCGTGAATTGTTAACAATATCAATATTTTTCATAGGATGAAATTTTTATTTGATTTGGTAGAAATAAAAATTGCATTACTCATGGTTTAATATCATTTATTTCATTCAATTTACATTTTACTTTTATAATCTTCAAACATATAGGTATAAATGTGTATATTATCTACATATACAATAACTATGAAATTTAAAAATATTTACAATTTATAATTAATGCAATAGTGCCTTAAACTATCAAATTTTAGACAATTGTCTTTTAATTAATTTGATGTTCAGTTTAGTTTGACGTTCTTATACCACGTACACACATATATACAGAGAAACTGTAAAGTTTAAAATAATATCATAGATTTTACTAATTAAGACAATATAAGGAAAAGATATGCGGAGGAAACTCGTGTGAACGTACACCGTGAATCGTTACTCTTGTGCCGCACTTCTCTTGCTCAACCTTCACTATAGAAACACGATTGTTCATAAGGAGTAAACTAGCGATGTGTAAGAGCCACGCAGTTATTATTTATGTATTGATATTGTGCAAACACATCAGAATTATATATACAGTTGAAGGTAAGTTACACGTCTGCTACATTTGACATTTACGATGTACATGACATTTATAATAGTGCATAATACATTTATAAAATTATTCAATTCTTATAGTCATTGAATTGAATGGTTTATTGGGAGCTCGTGATATGATAACTTCAAAGTGAATATTGAATTCATTTACACATACCAATAGATACCACTGTTAATGGCTTATATCAAGAATGCTGCTGCACAATACGATGGCGTGGCTGTATCGTTCGAGGCCATTCTGTCGCCCATTATAAAGAAGTTTAACCAATAAACCTCATGTTGCTCCGCCCCGGTATTAGGGGGCACTTTTCCCTGACGGGGGCGGCCCCGGGGGGGGGGGAGCCCGGGCCGCCACGAGCCCGGGCCGCCACGAGCCCGGGCCGCCACTACTGAATTTCCACAATACTTCCTGACCAGGCGTTGGACCAAGACAGCTATGCTTCTGAACTGATCAAGCCACGCTCCAGCGCCATGTTACTCTAGTAGATACAAAATAAACTACAAAGTATTCAACAACATTTTTTTTCTTATTTCAATATTGATACGTTAAAAAAAATATACTAATTATTTATTTTATAGTTTGACACTATATTTTATATAATCTCATATTTTTCATGTGGAAATTTTCAATGTGATGCATTTTAGTGCCTCTGAGGCTAAATAAATCCGTTTGTAAAATATAATCCACTTTGTTGGATACAAAGTGAGACGGGAAACTAAAGCTTAATATTTTATGATGCGTACCTTCACACACACACTGTCCAGAAGAATGGAAAGTGTAAATCAACCTTTAGCGGTGACGCTGATATGTCATGACAGACAGCGGTATACCAATGTCATACTATTATTTACTTTTTTGTCCATAAGGCAATGACATGAAGGTAATGTACTGGTAATCCCCGAAACCACCACTGGTTAATTCGATCCAACATCAACGCTAACTTTTACTCCCAAAATAACTGACATATCGCTTATTGCGCATGACCTCTAACATACTCAAAGTTAATATTTTTCAAATATTAGGGCATAACAGTTTGAAGCATGCGCGAAAACGATCAATTTAATCCTTTGGGCATACATGGCGGTTGACACCTTCGAGTTTTGCCCATTGATTTACAAATATATCAAAGTATACCGTTGGTGTCTCAAATCATTCAGTATAAAAGATGTGCACATATCAAATTATACATTTTGTAAACACAACTTCAAATCATACGCGTTGACTTTCCAAAAAAGCATGTTTAACTGAACCACTTCTTTCAAATGGAGTCAGATGGGTAAAAAAATTTCTTAAAACCATACGTTTCCTAATGACAATTCAGTGTGAAATCGGGAAACTTCTACTTTTGTAAATCAATGATCTTAACCCATTTTTGACTCTTTCCATAGGTTTCGGCTATTCGTATACAGTGTACATATACTGATACTCCTAGATTCATGTCAACGAATATAGGCCAAAATTGATTAAGATACCATTACATCAACTGTGATGTTCAACTCTCTTAGATAGTTAAAGTATTCGCTCCTCGACACTTTATGAGGCGATAACATTAAACTTCAAATAGATATATTTTAAAGGCTATTTTTTGTATCAATAAGACTAAAATTATTTGTATTGAAAAAACTAAAACTTAGTTGTTTTTTTTTAAGACACGATCATCAAATGAATATTCATTATATTTTATCTACCTACACCAATATTACATAATATACTTAAGCATAGCATTTAATTAAATTTCATTTTAATACATTCATTTAAATATTCTAATAGTTAAAAAAGATATGGTAATCATATAATGGCTTATTATAAGCATTATCTAATAATTGTATGTCTAATATCAAATTCATTTCATGACAATCTAGATGATAGGAGATTTCAAACATTAACAAATGATTTCACTTAAACCACTAATATATCTCTTTTTACAATAATAATTAATAACATTTTTTATACACATAATTTCCAAATATTCATCTAATTGTATGTAACAAATCTAAATGGTCACGATATGTGTGTGATCAATAAAAATACAATATATTTACAAAGGTGAAATTGGCATCAAATTCATTGAAGCAAATAACGCAATAGAATTAAAACAATTTTTTACAAAACAATTCGTACCACAGACTATCACAGAGTATTCTGAGCTACATACATTTTAATGTATTACATCATATTTTACGTAGCGTTCTTTTAGTAAAGGGCCAGTGATATCTTCGGTGTTGCGTTCCGTGCGGTTTGTGAGTAGCCGCTGGTCCATTGGATGGGACGAAGAAAATGGAGCGACCCAAGGTCATATAAATTATACGGTTTTTCCAAGGTAATTGGGAGTTGTAAAGAGGCTCCGATTTCACGTTTGCCTCTTATAATACAATAAAAACCTATATTTAAATTAAATAAATATATATAGTAATAATAGGAACAAAAAATATAATTTTAAGAAAATTATCATATATAAATTACGGTCAAATCCCGAATAGGGTGACTACGTAAAACATTTTCAAGACAAGGCGGACGCTCCATCCTATTTATCCAGCGATTTAATGTTGATAAAAACGATTTAAAGTCCTTCGGAACTCATAAGGAACAAATGCATATGAACACAATTGTGAGAGTCAGCCAAATACGGGTGTAGTGTGCCGGCACGACCGTGGAGGTACCTCTCTCTCACATGAGTGTGAAAACCGTAAAGCACCGTAAAGTGATAGCTTTGTGTTCCGTATGGTTTGTGAGTAGTCGGTGTCCCATTGAAGCGGAGGAGGAGAGAATGTCAACGCACCTGTATCACAACTCTGCGGATGTTTATAGGAGTCAGTAGTCATCCAAAGGTTTATGCTTTGTCCCCCTATACGATAAAAAAAACCAGATGTATATTTACCTACTACATTTTTCATACAGACTCTGTCTCGTTTTACATGCGTTTCCATAAAATCATTCCCACCAGATGTATTCCCAAAATACGTTTACCGAACTATAACAATATCTTAAACATTTAGCAACATTAATTATTTACAGTTCAGTGATTGTTACTTCAAGCCCGCCATCTTGCTAATGTAAGACAACTGCGCATCTACATTGTGTTCTAAATATAAATCTATCTGCCATTTATGAATAGTATAGCACTTTACGCCGGCACTAAAATACCTTTGACTAAAATTGCTACAGCAGTGACTGCTAGGACGGGATTGTGGTAGAAGGCTGCTCCACTGCCAGGCATCCCACATTCCTGGCCGCGGTACTCCAGACAGAAACTCTGTAAAAAAATATTGTGCATAATAAGACATGCAAATTTTTTAATTCGACGACCTCCGTGCAGTAGCTGGTCCGGGATGGATGGATCCCCCCATGGGCCACAGGCTGCTCATAAACCGCGCGAAACGCGACAGCGACCGCCCCGGTCGTGCCGGCCCAATCCCGTTGCATAGGAGGATGTAGTGTCATGCACCATGCATGGCACTACCTCTTCTTTTCCTATATAAATATTAGGGAGTAAGCGATCCTAGTTCCTCCTTCAGTGTCGCAGCAGCCCTGCCCTGCCTGCCAGAATCGGGCCACCACGACACGGGAGGTACCTCTCGCTCACTACATGACGCGGCCACAAACTGACAGCTATGATGTCACTATGATGTTTTTCACACACACATACCTTCACGCCAGTAGCCTGATTTTATATTAACTTATATTTCTCGTCATTTTATCCACAAAAATGCTACCATTAACAAGAGTTTTGTTTGAAAAGACCCACTAACATTCTATTCACACACCTAAAAATGAATACGTTGATACACACTGCCAGTGAAAAGCCATGAAGGAATTCATGGCTTTTCAGTTGCTAAACAAAGCCACTATTAGATTGTGTTATATTGACTTACAATAAAATTTAATGGTTAACATGTAATATCCGAGGGTACCTGTCAACGCCGTACCGAGGATACTAATGCTCGCAGCTTACACGGTCGATACGAACAAGCAATTAACGGGCATAGCTACGAGTTAATTTACGTTCGCTCATCCCTGTTATTAATTCGGGATTTGAATGTGACCCACTGCAGATTACGACGAGAATACATGACTATTGTAACGGTGTAGTGAAAACCCTCACATTATTATAACTGGGCGATAATAATCATTCTTCAACTCGAAAACAGTAAACATTAGGAAGAGGTAGTGCCATGCATGGTACATGACACTACATTCTCATATGCAACGGAATTGGGCCGGCACGACCGGGGAAGTACATCTCGCTCACTTGATACCGGCGTAAAGTGACAGCGTGACTGTCGCGTTCCAGCGGATCGTGAGTAGCCGGTGGCCCATGGGGGGTTGATAGGCATCGGTAGTCATCAAAACGATCTGATTGCTCGTTTGCCCCCTTATGCTATGAGAAAAAAAAATAAGCCAGACGTTTTAATACATCCCATGCCTGCTAGGAATAGGGATGCCTAAAAGCAATGATACATCAATGTGTAGACAGCCTCTACAATCGATAAATGAAAATTACCCAAAATCTGTGTGTCTGTGTGTGTTCGACTTCCTTGGACGGATAGAGCTATTCTCGAGGACGGTTTCTGTTTATAATTTAACCCCTGTTACACACATGCGAAGACGGGGCGGATGGTAAGTATATTATATGTGATAACAACATTATTTTTGTATTAGTATTCTACGTTTAAATGCCCTACCCAGTATATATAACTAGAATTCTCTCCCCTTATGCACGAGAAGGTTTTTGAACATTGAAGGGGAAGTGGCGAGGTGGACAACGCATTTGCATAAATATTATGGGCGTCGGTAATTATCAAAATGCTCCGAGTTCTCGTTTGTCACCCTATAATATTTAAAAAAATAATACTCAAATTCTTTATAAACTACGCTGTTTATAAAGAATTTGAGTTATATTTTTTTCGTCTACCCAGTAAAATATAACAAACTTATAACTTTGGATTTTTCACTTTTATGATGCACGCCACCGGGACAAACGTAGTATAACTCGATTTAAATCAAAGTAACACATCTCTTGGGTTGTATTTTGTATTCGCTTCAACGCCTTAATAGATGAACATATTTAGACAGTCTATTGCTATAAAGTTTCGTCAGGCGCCTTTTATATATTCCAATGTAATCGATAAACTATAGAATAGGCTATGTTCACTATAAAAAGTATTACTTATGGTTAGATAAAAAAAAAACATTTTTAAACTTTTTTTGAAATATTATATTCGTTCAGCCTTACTGGTATCTCGCTTTCACAGCATCTTGTAATGATGGAGCTCAGTAGCCTGGGGTGAGCTCTGAGGGCGAATTCCTATAAGAAGGACACAAACCGGTTGCGGTTTGTAGCCCTCTTATAAAAAGGGAGAAGGGAGGCAAGAGGCGAGGATGGCCTTCCCCATTGAACTCTCCCGAAGTTGTGGCAGGGTTATCGTTATCCTGTAGCGTGGGGCCATCTCTTTGTGGAGGTGGAGGCCTTCCTTAAGGGACTGGCTAACTCGAGGGCGAGCTGGGTTCCGGGGCACCCCACCGAAAGTGGCACTGGCGGTGGTGTTCATAGGTATGCGACACTATAGTGTGCCGCGAGCCCCACACACCCCTGGATCCTACCCAGGGCCGGTGACGGCCCAAGATACAATCTTAGCTTAGTTTTGGAACAATTAGTAAATTTTTACATGTTATTTAAAATAAATTTGCTTTGATAAAAGACGTGCAACTGTGAAATTATGCACTTTGTAAAAATAACTTAACACATGCTTGACGCTTCAAGGAAATTTGTTGAAATTTTGCACATCTTTTAAATTGAATCCGCATTGTGAAAACGACTTAAAATAATACGCGTTAGGTTGACATTGCAAACAATATGTTTGATATCGTATATTTTGTATTTTTATAAATCATTATATCTCAAAGGCTCGATCAATATTACTTTCGACACGATGAAATCGCGAAATACAATTGAGATATTTTGTAATATTGTTAACGCTATTCGAAAAAGTAATTTATAATTAACCACAGCTAAACATAATAGATCCTCAGCAAATAATAATTTATGTTTCGATTCAATCCCGTTTCGCTCCGTCACATCAAATATTTATTTATCGGAACAAACATAATAGGGTATGATTGAGAATCAATACCAGCATGCTGCCTTAGTTCTGCCAACTTATTATAAAGTATTAAGTACACATCAAATATTCAAAACGCATCCACAGATTTTGATTAAAGCCCCGATTAGACTATAAGGAACCTAACTGACAAATAAGCTACAAACTTAGTCTAAACAGGTTTTGATTAGAAGTGAGTAATATGAAGCATTTTAATAATTAAGAGATATGTATCCACTTGTTAGTGTTAATTTGCTAACTTACACTATAATTGTAACCTGTGATCGGTTTCACAGGTTACAATTATAGTGTGTAGCAACCCGCCCCGGCTTCGCACGGGTAATTGACAAAATATGGCAAAAATTTATTGATTTAAAGCAATAAAGAAATATAAATTTTTACGTTAGCATCGTCGACATTACACGTTACCATGACAACAAATTCAACTCATGACAGAACAACATCGGTCGAGACATCTCGTTGTCAATAATTTCCACAGCTACGTAAATGAAAATAGCCGCTTCGTCTGTTGGTCTGTGGGGGACGTTTGTACGAAGTTACTGCTTTCCTTAACACATCCAGTTTTCTCTTCCGTAATCAGTCGAACTGTTAGGGCTGGACAAGTGCCGCCAATCAGTAGTAGGTCCCTCGGAAAAAAAAAAAGGAAAGTCCAGTTTTCTCTCGTGATCCGAACGCGTCAACTGTCAAAGTCACTTTGGTTTTCTTTTTCTTTATTTACTTTTGTATTTTTTCACGACTAACATTATTGGTTACCATTATCTCATTACACCTTTTTGTTTTGCTATTTTTTGTTTAGTTTATATTTCATATTATTATTACTATTTTAAGTTAGAAATATAAATAAAGATGCATTTGTAGTTATTATGCACCCCCCTATCTCCAAGCAATTCATCTATAATAAAGATGGTTGCCTGGAAGACATCGCTTTAAAGCAATAAGGTTGCCGAATTGTATATTTTCATACATTGTTTTGTAATTGTTAAATATTTTGTTTGTGTGTGCAATAAAGATTTATTTATTTATTGTTTATTATCCTATCCTAAATTAATGACTAGAAGACACAAAAGTCTTCGCAAGTCCGATGAACAGTAGAGATAAATGCAATAGCCTCGTCAACAATAGTTATACCAAGAAGAAAAAAGAAATAAGATATCCGGATAAAAGCCAATAAATGAGACTACAGAGTGAAACAACATGACTATATTCAATTTTGTATCGGGCAATTTTTATAGCATAAGGCCAAACGAACAATCAGAGCCTTTTGATGACAACCGACGCCCATGGACATTCGCATGATTGTTACGCAGATGCGTTGCAGATGAGATGCGACAGCGACGCTGTCACTTTGCGCCGGTATCAAGTGAGCGGGAGGTACTTCTCCGGTCGTGGCAGCCCAATTCCGTTGCATAGGAGGATTTAGCGTCATGTACCATGCATGACACTACCTCCTCCTTTTCAGCGTGGCACTATCTCTTCCAAACGTAATGGTAGATGTTCACCTACACTCACAGACATCCGCAACACAAGAGGTTTTGCAGACCTATTTATTCTTATTTGTCATCGCCGTGAATCTTTTAACTAATAAAAAGACGAAGAGATTGTTAAATAAACCGAGTTTTGGCTCTAAAGCCAAGGTAGCTCTTATATATTAAGTAGATATCTATTAAAGTTATTATCTTAGATATTGTATCTTGTATGGTATGCGAGCATCCTCTTTGCATCACTGATCCAGCCAAGAATACATTAAAGTTAAAGTGGACGGCTCCTATTATCATTAATATTGCCGATAATTATTGGAAACTATAGCAAGACATCCATTACGTCTTCGCCTCGACCTCCGTCAATAAACGGTTTCTGTATTGCCACATCGCGTATCGAACTGTACTAACCTTAATTATATTGGAAGCCATACGGCGGAGGAATGCACTGGTGAATAGGGCTGCCTCATCACCGCACGACATCTGAACGGTCCGCTCCGAGCACGACAGGAACTCTTGGAACGAACTGCGAACAACCGATACGTTATTGCACTGTTGATAAATTAATAATGATTCATTAACAACTCATTAAACATTTATTCATCATTATTACATTACATGTTATAGGTAATAGTATTATTTCATTCAGTAAGGCTAAAAATGAAAGGTTGGTATGAGTGTATAATACCGTATAAGTAACTTGATTGAGAGAAGATTATTATAAAGTCAATAGGAAGGTAGTATGTAACAGGATTCTCTTTTTATGAGATGGGGTCATTTGCCCCCCATCCGTGCGGAGTGACTATTGCCGCCCAAAGACTAAGACGCCTGTCTTACAGACGCGTTGCCGCACACCTTTTGAGGAAAAAATACCGGGCCCACAGGCATAGATTATCAAATATTGGTCTCAAACGACTAACCAGCCCACTGACCGTCTTTGACGACCACCCGATGGTCCCGATTTTTTTCCAAAATGTGGCAAATCAGGCTGTAGCAGAGTTTACGGAAATATACATACATGTCTCCACCCTCTGACGCAGTCGGTGAAAGATGTATTAATTTATAAGCATAATGTTAAACCTCTGTATCTATGTAAAAGTAGAGACATAATTAATTGTTATTTAGTATTATTCAGCAGTAATTGGCACAGCTACTGCTGGTGGTACACTGTGGATGCAAGCATCAGGATTTGCAGTGAGATCTAACGCGGGGCTCGCCGCAAGTCCTTTACAGTACCCAGCACTTATCTCGGCTTACGTCACAAAGATATTATCATTTTCTACAGGATTTTCTACATTTTCTACAGGGATTGAAAAGAGTTTATAGGTAAATATGAAAATAAATAAAGCACTACTCTAAGTGACTTATTTATGCTAGCATAAAAATTTAAGACCCACTATCTTACGGTATCCGATGCGATTCCAACTAGAAATTCCAGAATCCTGCACAAGAGTACGTCCGAACAACAAAGGAATACACAACAAAAGAATCCGTATCTATTTGTCACGTAATGAGCAACTGAACGAACAATTCTACCGGCGGCGAATGATTTCTGATCTTATTCCGATCACTCGCCGCGTTCCATTACGCTCCCTACGGTGCTACTGGGAATGGCATTGTTTTTATTTAGTGAGCTGTCACTGTATGGAAACCAGTGACGTTGAAGTCCTGAGATGTAATTATTTAAGAATTCCAAAAATGGTATTTAAATTCACACCGTACTATAGATACAACTTAAAAGTAGTTTGATATAGGACGTTTTAGTATTTTTATCATGTATTTATTTTTTTAAAATAATGATTTTGCGAACTCTAGCATTTGACTCGAATGTACAAAAAGTTCAAACTAAAACTCCGTAAAATCACGGAGTTTTAGTCCATAAAGACGAAAAGATTGTTAAATAAGCTGAGTTTTGACTTTCGTCGCATAAATAATGTTTAACACTATTTTACATATCATCTACATTTCGCTGGAATCGGGAAAGTTATTAGTGGAAGCGTCATAAATACAGACTCAGTTTGCAAATTTTCCTGGCAACTTCTTTGAACTCGCTGAGATCTTTTGAGTCGGGAATTTTTATTAAATTTAGAATTTTCAAAACAATTCTTATACAGCTGCGGATTATATATAAAATAATATTGCCTTTTTTTATTTGTGTATGATATGGAGGCAAATGAGCAGTGATACCGCCACCCATAGATAGGCAAAACTAAGAGTCCATAGGGTTGCCGGACTTCGTGAAAGACTCGGGGTATAAGGGATTACTTGGTATAGATGCCAACCAAGGGCCGGTGACGGAGCATTAATTACATTTTTATATACGATACGTCACAATACTCTCCATCAATGATACGTCACGTCACAATACTCTCCATCAATGCGGCCTATATAAATAAACATCTCACCAGCATACGGTCCTCAAATGATCTTCGTGATTGATAGCAACGTCTGTGTTATACTGGTCCTTGTTGTGATGGCTGCTGACTGCCGTGAGGGTCACCTCGTACTTCTTGCTGCACACCTCGTACTGCGGCCGCACGTTCTTCACGCAGGCCGCGTGCTTCAAGTACTCCTCCTGGTATGTGCCACGCGTGCACAGATCTTTGACCACGTCTCTGATGCCAGCATATATCCTTCGGAACATAACGGCTTCACTCTTCTCCATGCAAACGTCGGTGTAGTTGTCTATGCACTTGATGCCGGCTTCTAACTCTCTGCAACAAAATTCTGTTCATTATTATTTGCTGATATGCATAGATGTTGCACCAAAGTCGAAGTTTAGACTCGGCGGTGGGGTTTAGTAACCTGGGACAAAACCAGCGCTTCAAGAGAAGCTTGGAACTCAGGAGGCTCCTATTTGTGCTAGTTTTGTCAGATATGGGTACAAAAGAGCAGGAGGAAAAGCCACGTTTGGGCTACGAAGGGACGCTCATCCTGGCGGGATTGTTCTGTGGTGCGGAACAATCTGTGAAGTAGACGTTGGTTACTTGTATGGGTCTGACTAGCTATTTTAAAAGTTTTTATTTGAATATTACAATTTAATTGCACATGTGCCCTGTTGCTTTACAGATTCAGTCCGTACTTAGCATAGAGCTAGACTAACGTGGTGTGGTAAGTCCACGGAATATTATTATTATCTGCAGTGGAATGAAGACACTGATTTATTTATGCTAGCTGCTAGATAGCGCTGGCACCCTCTAGTGCAGAACCATCACTAAACCCGATCGGAGTTATAGTGATTATCGGCATCGGTGACCCCACCCAGGGCTGGCGATGGCGCGTAGATGCGTTTCGGTGCCTAACAAAAAAACGTGTGCCAGCAATATTCATGCCCTATGCTAGGTAGGTCCATGGCATATAATTCGTATAAGGCCTTCATTATAGAGTTCAGATTTATTTGCCATGGAAACGAAGCAGCATACTATTGCAAATTATACTTCTGACTGAACATTGTACAGAGATTCATGTCCGCCACAACTTTTAGTTACTACCTGGATTTAACGCGATCTCAAAATATCAGATATTCCGCGCAGAATCCCGCAAACTCCAGGGAACTTAGATCCTTAAGACGATTATATCAGTGGCGCAGAATAACCTTAACAATAAGACAGTTCGAAACTATCTAAATCCGTTTCATTCTAAGACGGGTTTCATCTCGGCTACTTGAAGACGACTTGGATGCTTATAGACATAATTTGTGCTTATAAGTTTTACAGCTTGGGTGAAGATTGGATATTATTTTATGTTGTTTTGTTTAGTCCGATGAATTGCTATGGTAAATGCAATAACATGGCGAACAGTAGTTACTCTTCCGAAAAATATGCCAATGTTTGCGTGCCTACTCTCCCTTCCTAGATTATTTTCGTATTATGTGTGATAAGGAACTGGTTACATAGTTTAACATAAGCTTCTGAGGTGATGGTTCTGAGGTGTTGTTAAACGATAACGCTACCACGAAAAGTGTGACGTCATAGAAACGTTCCTAGTCCTACTAATGATCCGAATGAGCAGAGCCTGCGAACGAAAGAGCGTATTAAGTCATCTTTCACTCCCTCGGTTGATGTGTTCACAGATCAATTGAGAAACCGTAATCGTGTGACTAACGACCAGCGGCTCCTCACAAACTGCACGCATTTCGATAACGTGGCCATCACTTTCTAGGCGCCATCATGTGAGCTAGAGGTATGTACGATGGGGGAAGTATACACGCTCAATTCTGATACAGTGCAGCAAGGCAGTACCTCTCAAAAGGCTGATGTCTACGTGCTGCCGCAAGACTATGCTGTCGTGTTTCGTGCGGTCTCGGAACACGTCTGCATAAAAATTATGCTGTCTAATGTCTAATGATTTGTCCCTTATGTTATAAAGAAAAGTAGAGATAATGTGATCTGTCGGCTTGGTTTTCATTAAACGAAGCCTATGCTACGCAGTGGATAGACAGGCTGGTGATAATGACAAAACAAAGGTACGACCAATAACTTGGTTGCTACAGCTGTTCGAACTTCAGCTGCATTAGCTATTCAGCGGTCCAATCAACCGTTTGTAACTTGGACATTCGGTCCAGCTTTAAATCATAATTCGCTGCAAACAAGAGCCAGACGTACGTTAGTTTGTACCATGGAGAAGAGAAACCAGGAGCGCGCAATCCGTGTTTGAAAATTGGCCCATATAAAACTGTAAATGGGTGTTGACCGGTGCCACTGTTTCAAATGGATAACAGACTTCTCAACTTTGTATGGACCCTGGGCCTACTCCGTATACAGTTGACAAGAGTCGTTAATATTCTGGTCGCATATCTAACTTAACACCAACACACATTTGTTCACTTGTACAAAAGTCCGTGCATTACCATTTGGCATGCGCCAGTTATTTCACCGTAATATGGTATGCTTATAACCGTGACCTGTGGTACTTATTGCGGAGGAGCTACCTATGCCCAGCCGTGGGCGTATTTTCTCTGCTGCTACTGATGATGATGAATATATGAACAATGACTTATGAGAGACGTCGAAAAAGCTTACTTTACGCTTGGTACTGATATTAATTATACAACTAGGTCAACTCAACCAAGTGATTGCATTACTAATATATTTTTATAATATATACAAGACAGAACCCGTCTTCCTTGTACCAATATAAAACGACACTTCTTATACAAAATTGAATGTTAATTCACACTTTTAAACGTCCCCTTTTATTGTTTCTTTGGAAATATCTAGGGCAATTCTTGAGGGGTTCAGTCCTATTATTACTTACAACTAATTACAACTTGGCACATTTTCAATTGTTCACTCATAAGAGAGTTTTCTCCTAGCCTCTATTCTCCAGGGTTCCAAGAACCACAGAGCCATTCCGTCCAAACTTCTACACGCTGACATCAGCTTAAGAGATCTTAACGTAAACTTATCTAAGCTTGTTTAGGAAATAGTGCTGTACGCTCACAAAGGAGCCTCAGTAATGTTTGTAAATGGTATTAAGCTTGCATTTGTGATTCAAATTTTGAATACCCCCCCCCCTTTCCCGCAGATGGAAAGGATGCATCCCGATAGTTATTTGAGATTATCCAAATCAACTTTAATGTCTTGGCAGAGGTTACCGGGTCATTTCGTCTTCCCCCTTCTAGGGAGGGCGGCAGCTCACGCGCGACAGCCTAAGTCGGCCTTGCATTATCATGGGGTCATGGGGGTGGAAGAGCTCATTGATTTATCATGGCTGGGTACAATTGCGAAGGTTTGGATGTATGTATGGATGTTTGTTACTCAATGACATCAAAACAACTGAACGGATTTCGATGAAACTTGACTATGTAGCTTATGTATCACACTATCAAACAAGGAATATATAGAAACACTAACTTTTCCACGTGGTTTTGTATGTCGCATGATGGACTCCCGGGCAACAGCTAGTAAATTATACATTATAATATTATATTCCCATTTCAAACGATGTATTGCAATATTTGTGTGAGATATACAGATATTGCAACCAACTGTGCGATTGTTTCTTGCAATTGAAAGCTAAAGTAATAGCAAGACGTACCTACTCTCACAACGCATTCAATAAATAGCGCGACTAAGCAATTTCGAGACTTGATGATTGTTTTATAGTAGGGTAGTAGGAAGGGAGTTATCGGATAGTCTAATGGTTGTATTTACTAACGAGTCCAAGAGCAGAGGAGTACGCGGGGTATATGAGCGGGGCTGTCAAAGTGACAAGTGTTTTTGAGTAACCGGTGAGACACCCGAGGAGAGGAAGAAAGGATGGCAACGGATCTGCATGACAATAAGACGGATCTCTATGGGCGTCGGTATTTGTCAACATTTTCTGATTGTAGTTTGGCCCCCAGCACCATAAAAAACGCGTTTTGAGTATGAGTAGCTGAGTTCGGCGAATACCGACGCACATCTGCATAATTGTTGTGCAGACGTTCGTCCCTTTTTCCATTCGCAATTTGGAGAATGGGAATGGCTGTTTATGGGGCTTGTGTATCAACTCCCAAGCCGCTTCGAGAGCCACTTCACCCACATGTCCGCCGCTTTTGGTTACTGCGAGACGGTATATAGCCCACAGGCCTCCTGGATAATTAGACTATCCAACAATGAAACCATTCTTCAAACAGTTTCTGAGATTGGCCTTTTCTAACAAACTCTTCGGCCTTATAATATAATAAGATAAATTAAGTCACTTACACACAACTCTTATCCAACTCTTCCCTAGTGAGAGCGAAGGATATGTCGGGAGAACTGAGCACCGGCAACGCCATAGAGCACCTCTGATAAAGGTTTTCTTCCTTGTTACAATTACTCTTTGCGGCTTCTGAGAACAAAGAAACGATTTATAAGTATAAAGTATATCTGACGACCGGCTGGCTCAGTTGGTAACGTGGGGGTTAGGCGCGTGTTACGCCAGAGGTCGCGGGTTCGAATCCCGCCTAGGTCATGGATGTTTGTATATGCATTATATGTATTTCTGTAATAAAAACTTTAAATATATAAAGTTTCTTAAATTTATAAAAAATATTAAATATATTTCCGTTGTACCCGTAACACAAGTCCGAACGGTACTTACCACAGAGCTAGGCTGACGTGGTGTGATATTTTAAAAAAAAGGCCAAGTGAGAGATTCGAACACTGATGATTCCTTAACAACGGGAACGCATAACAAATTATTTTTGATGACAAGTTTCTTTTTACATAATTTTAGTTTAACAATTTTTTGTATTTGTTCTTATAAGTGCATACTTATGTAAATAGATTATCTATGTGTGTATTAAAATTTCAACTGTGTATCTACTACAATTCATGAGATGCCTGCTGCCAGACGAACGGACGGATAGATGGGTGCACAGACAAGTTAATCTTGTTAATAAAAACGGGTCCACCGTTATAAATTTTACGGAACACTAAAAATGCCGTAACTCGATCGCTCAGTATCATTTCAATAAGCTGGAAACAGCTATTTAATGCTGTAATTTTGAGACAGCAATGCAGAATTAACCACTTAACAAAAGTATCTATTGCCATCGGTCCCGCTATAAAAGCAAAGCACAGGGCCTAAAGCAATATATGTGCCCTTAATACTCAAAATCAAGGGCACCTGAGTAGATTTTGCTGCAGTCCCTCGATAGCTTAATCCGCCACTATGTTGAAGTCGATGCACGTTTCCAATCATATTAACATACAAAGATACACAAAAAGTTGTTTAGACTAAAGTATAGTATAATAACATACATAATGCTCATATATCTCAATACTTTTGTCAGTAAATTCGACAAAGACGCATGTTAAACGTATTTGGCTCTTATATTTTCACATTTATATTTTCGATGAGATTCGTTATACGAGTTTAGATGATATGATAGCGCTGAAAGCGCTTAGAAGCTATAGTACCGATAGTTAACGAGCAGTAAGCGTCAAAGCTTTGATGTACTTCGCTTTTCGTTGCCGTGTGGCTAGTGAGGTGGATATTTATAATGTATCCCACAAACTACACTTTTTATGGTAATAATAGATTACTATTATTATTTGGATTATTAATTGGAGCGTTTAACAAAAAAAGTTACACAATACATCTGTTATAAAACGCTCATTAAAGAGTTACAGTGTTACAGTTGGGTGTACAGATAAACTCTTATGGGTTTTTGATACACCGTAAATGTATTATAAATGGTTTTTATTTTATGTTTCAATAAAGAAAAAGGTTTCAAGGTGTTTTTGAGACCCTGATTATCTATTATTACCATAACATTTGTTGCAGAATTATTCATGTAGCACTTAAGCACTTCTAACGTTTCTGTTTGTACCCTTTTAAACCTGTTTCTGCAGTTATATAAATATACATTTGTACATGTGTGTTTAATTCGCTGTTACCGTTTTTTTCCTAAAGGGAAAGCGACAGCAAGAGATGCAAAGCGCATTCTCATGCCTAAGGACTTTGTTGGCTATAAAAATTGTTAACACTTTAAACAGGTATGAGTGAGAATAGATTCAAAGCTTTACACTTTATTTCTGTTTCAATATAGAAAGAAAAATAGAAAATTCAGTACACTGGTTACCACTAAACCCCCTGGATATAGTAGTCCGGGGACTGATCACACTATTTTATTAAATATCATAAGAACTTGTTTACAGGTACAGAATCTTCGCGGAGATGTCGTTTGCAACGGTTTCATGAGCCCGAGAGGTGCCTCTCCGGTCATGCCAGCCCAATTCAGCATGGCACTAACTCTTAATACAATGAAAATAATAATAACAATCTGCGGACTCATCACACCACGTCTGCCGGCCCTGTGCTAAAATACTATACCCATGTTACGTGTACAGGACACATCTCAGTAATGTTACAAATGCGACAGTTCGTGCGTATGTATGGATGTCTTTAACTTGTCCTTCGCGTGAAAACTACTGAACGGGTTATGATGTAACGTGGCGAAGTTGTAGCTTATTTATCAGAATAACACTTAAGCTATAGGAAGGCTATCTTTTGCACGTGGTTTTGTCTGATTTAAACACGGTCGAAAACACTGGCGACAGATAGTGTCTAAAACATATACAATACTATCTACATAAGTAAATACAGTCCGCCCTATTAAGTGCCATTGTCGGCCATATTGGCAAATGTGTGCAATGGACCGGCAAATACTTCACTAACCTCAACATCAACCCTCAGAAATTATTATGTCCCTCAGAAAGTCACTAAATGGCTCTACAATAGTTTTAAGTGGCTTTCGATGTATGTAGTGAAAATGCAAATATTATCCATCTATAAATACTGGTATGAATGATACGCGGACGGACGGACATGTGAACAACAAACTCCCTAATCCTATAATGGTTTCGTTTTTTTTTCGTTTGAAAGTAAGGTTCCCCTAATAAACATTTTTACGAATATTTCTCAATTCCAAAAAGGTCTCACATATTTAAGAGAGAGAAATGGAGAGAAGTGTTTTCAAAGATCAGACAAAGTCACTGCACGGCATTAGTAAACAAATGTGACATTTTAGCGTTCAATGTACAAACATATATATTTGAAGCAGGTAATGCAATCAACACCTGCAAGCGAGTGCCGTTAGTATTGGTATATTATATATAAATGGCTTATTAAAATTCAATCCCGCTTTACGCCTGGAACTAGTAACTTCAATCGTACAGATTAACTGTCGTCTGTCACGCTGTACGAAATCTATACCTACTACAATAATATAAAGTTGAAGAGTTTGGTTGTTTGATTGAACGCGCTAATCTCAGGAATAACTGGCCGAGTTGAAAAAAATATTTTGTGTGTTGAATAGTCCATTTACTATAGAAGGCTATGTACCATGACGCTACGACTAATAGGACCGGAGTTACGCAGGTGAACCGCGGGGTGATGCTAGTGTATACTAATAAAAAATCAAGTATTTGGCCTACATCAGAGGTCGATCATTTCGATCGGTTGTCTCGTCACCATAATCCTCTCGTTATTTCTAACGAGAGGATTATGGTGACTGTTTTTAAGCAGTGGACTAAGATCCAAACTGCGTGATCGCCGGTCGTCGTCCCAGACAAGTTCTGTCGGTCAAACACGATCATACCACGACTACTTCAAACAGCAAAGACGCTCTCCGACAGGACACCGCACGCCCGGTGGTGTAGGGACACATGGACGTCCCCGGGTACAGATACGAAACATACGCTGCAATCCACACACTCGTCAAGTCAGACAACAGCACACACCTTCGACTATGAACAGTTCGAACGACACCTGCAGATTGGGGACTAATTCCAAAATAATTCGCGATTTGCTTAGTTCAAATAATACCGCCGTGCCGGTTAGGGATGCCGAGACTACCGAACGCGACTTCCGTCACCCATCTGAAATGAAGGACGGTACGGGCCTCCAGTCGTGATCGTCACCATGAGGCATTCAAACATGTCAGTGCCGAGGCCATTTTAGCCACCGCGCATGAGCTACCCTCAACGCCGGAGTCGGGGGATGGAGGACCCCGTGGTCTCTCTGATCTATAATAATAATAATAGTTAAATTGGCTATGATGAACATTCTCAAATTGGGATAATGGGGGGGGGGGGGTAGGACCTCTTTTCGACCTCGAACCTATTGTTGTCGCCTAACGAGCACTCATCCAATTAAGCTGAATTGAGCTGCTTCACTTCCACAGTACAGTTCAGGCCCAAAATAAATCAATAGTATGTTGTCAGTAGTAGTCTTTCGCAATAGTTTCTGAGGTTAACGCTAATCTCAGAACCTTCTGTACTTGCCAAGTTTCATCATGATTCAAGAACTGAAATTGATCAAAATTCAGCATCTAAGATTTTATTATATATATCGTAGTCGTATTGTATAAATCGCCATATTATGTTACAGCTAGCCATCTTCAAACATAGAGGCGTTTTGGTTTGTGACGGGCCAACGCTTAGCCGGGTTGTCATTGCGAATCGTTCTTCAGTATGGCGGATCATTCAATCGATACAAGTAAATCATAAAGTAGGCCAAATGTTTTGAGTGTAAATAAAAAAAATAATCTAACCACGAATGCTTCCTAGGGACCTACGCTCCCGCCTAAAAATTCGAACCTATCTGGCCATAGTTTTCTATTTCTCTGTATTCGATAATCGGCGCCATTGTTGTTATCATGTTAAGCAATTCCGCGAGTGTTAAAATTAGGAACTAAAGTGTGTCAAGGAGGCGGCGAAGACACCTAAATTCAATACGGCTAGCCTTTTTGAATAACGTATAACGCCGTCTACTTTCTGGCGGAATTTCACTCAAGGGTATTAAATCCGGCTAATCGTTGGGCCGCCAGACAAGGAAACAGGCCTGTTTCTGAAAATGGCTAGTCGTAATGAAATACGGCGATTTAGACAATCCGACATATACAGATATACACAAGGTACTCTATTGTGTCGAAAGGATACGGACGTGAGCTAGTCTAATGTATCATAATTAGTAAACAAGAAGTATTTAACGAAGGTCAAAACAATTACGCTGTAGTGTCTATAAATGCGCATACATTAATTATTATTTATTAACCCATATGATTGGCACCGTATTGTATGTTTACGATAGACCCGCACTTAGCATGAAATTACGACAGTATTTTATACATATTTTTGATATCAGCCCGCTGTTTCACCCGCGTAACTTCGGTCGTTTGTCATAGCGTTATAGTATACAGCCTATATATGTTCAGCCCCCACGATAAGTGGACAAAAATAATATTTTTTCAATTCAGGTCTGTAGTTCAAACAAACTCTTCAGCCCCATGTTTTTAGTATAGATACAAGACCCAAACTATAAGAAACTCGAAAATTCTGTTCAGTTTTTCACTCTGTTAAATTTATATCACTCCGATGCTTTCCATGAGTCGTAAAGTAAACGTAACGTGCTATAGACGTAACGTGCAATAGCCGTAACATGCAATAGACGTAACGTGCAATGGACGTAACGTGCAAACGACGTAACATACTATAAACGTTTATTTACTATTGTGGTATATATATGCCTTGTGCTTTGCGCTGTAACAAGTGTTCGCAAATATGTTCAGATGTTTTTCACTGTCCTTCATTTAGTCTCATTGACGCAATCTTTGTAACAAACTATTACGTAACCAATAGCTTCATGCACATTTGTTAAATTAATATTCACGAGCAGTTAGGATCGATCTAATCAGAAGTCAGCTAAGCGTAAAAATAGCTCTAAGAGCTACTCAGCTAGCTCTATAATTTGCTAGGTTTTACCCAGAAACTGGGCGACGATGTAGGTTGTAATGATTTCCGAAGGCCCATTGGAGATATCTATGGGCGTCAGTTGTCAATTTCCGATAACGTTTGGTCTCTTATACTATGAAAACTAGATGACTGCAAGTCGGTTGCTGAACGATATAATTTTACGTGTTGTAGGTTCTGTCAATGATCTGTGAACTCATCACCCGGTGGAGTGAAAGAGACGGCTTGTTACGCTCGAAAACTTGGCCCATTCGGAACGCTACTATGGTTAGTAACGTTACTATGACATCATACTTTTTCGTGCATGCAGCAAGCATTATAGATTTAAAAGTGGTCATCACGACAAAACGATGATGAAAGCTATGGTCCGCGGTCAGAAAATGAGTCCAAAATTAAATATTTTTGCTGCTTGAAGAAATAACAATAGTATGAGTATTCAAATATATTTTTATTAATATGCACACATTTTCCTAAGTTCCTAATGGTACGAAAAATCATAAACTTTACAAGAATATAATGAAAAAGAAAATGAAAAATTTCAGCTGACATCTTTTATTAAGTTTCGTTTATGGTCTTTTTATTGCGTATGCAAATATGCGAATGGCCTGGAAATTTGTCACATTTCAACGTGCTGTGGGGCCAGCCATTCCGGGTGTCTGTTTGGCACATAAGATTCGCAATTATACCTTCCATCAAAGATTTCCAGTTAACTAATATAAGTAAAATCAATGGTAATTCTCTTATCACACTCAGAAGTACGATTAGCCGATAGACAAAAGGTTTTACATTAAGAGGATAATAAACGCGGCCGTACAAATGAAGCAAGAGAAAGGCTAAGTATAAAAGAAGTAAAAATGAGAAAGGGCTCCCTCCCCACCATGGTTCAAGCCTTGGCCATTTACACGCCTTTACTGGCCCCACCCAGGGCCAGTAAAGGCGTGTAAATGCGTTTCCCTGCGCCAGAAAAAAATGGCTCCCTTGGTTTGGACATTTAGAAAGCATGGCGGATGAAAGGTTGACAAAACAGATGCACAGTGCGAATGTGGAAGGTTGTACGTAGAACGGAGAAGACCAAGACTGACATTCTATGATCAGAACAATCAGGTATCGTTTGAAGGTGTCAAGCTCGGCGGTTTTTGTGTTTCGTGTTTTTTGTGATGGGACAAAATTCAATTCATGGCTCGTTCACAGTTAACAACACATCTGCATATCGTCGTTGCACGTGGAAAAATCGCTATGTGTTTCTTGGTGATTTTCGCTTTTCCGTCAGTGTTTATTGTTTTTTCAACACACGCATACTGTAAAAATAGCTATGTGTGTAATATTCAAAGAGATGATAATTGTATAAATACTCTAGGCAACTTTTGAGATAGTTTTGCATTTCTAGTAAAGTATGTAAAGAAAACATAGCTACTTTTACACGCGCAACGGCTGTATAATAAGTTCTTTCTTGTGTCATCGCCATCTATTATAAAACACGTGTACTTATTTTGTAACATCGCTCTTAAATTTAGGGAAGGCATTATAAGACGGGAAAAACCATTGAACTCGATACACTACTACTGTTACTGACTCCTCTGCATGCATATGTAAATAAATATTTTATGAAGAGGTAATGCCATGCTGCATAGGAGGAGGCAGTGACATGCAAGGTACGTGACACTACATCCTCCTATGCAATGAAATTGGGCCGGCACGACCGGGGAGGTACCTCTCGCTCACCTAATACCGCCGTAAAGTGACATCTTCAGTGTCGCGTTTGTGAGTGGTCATCCTAGGCAAGGCGTCGGCAATCGGCGTAGTAATTAATTATGTGGATGTGCATGGGCGTCGGTAGTCGTAAAACGACTCCCATCTCTCGTTTGCCCCTATTCTATAAAAAAAATTGTATATATTAGGTACATAGTTATGCATGTTCAAGTTTGCAAATTTAGCGCATAAACAGTGTTTTACATATTATTTAATGTTTTGTTGCACATTGTTGTCATGTCAGTCTGATGATACACAAAACGCTTCAACTCGTTCAGTTGATAGCACGCGCCGTGACCACACAAACACGTTCGCGTCACGCGCAGTGTCTCCGTCACGTGCCCCCTCGCTCTGGTGCCGTGATCGGAAAATTATTGAATACTGATCAATGAACCGCTCGTAAACAAACCCATTATGGTGTGATTATACACCCTATCATTATGATTATCATCACCAGCTTCATCGCCACTTTTTTTTTATAAGATAGGGAGCAAATGAGAAATGGGAGCCTTTTTACGACAACCGACGCCCATGAACATCCACATAATTGCTATGCCGATTTATTGCCCAATTTTCGCCCCCCCCCCCACAAAAGGCCACCAGCTACATCATCACAAACCGCACGAAACGCGACACTGAAGATGTCACTTTACGGCAGTGTTATGTGAGCGAAAGTTATCTCTCCGGTCGTGCCGGCCGAATTCCAATTCTCGGAGATTCTAGTTACTACGCCAATTGCGCTGCATAGGAGGATGTAGTAGGTCTTTTATATACGATACGGGGTTTTAAGAAGGTTTTCGTAGGTTGGCAAGATTTTGGTCTTAGATAATTAGATCAAAATATGATGATGCACAGAAAATTGATTTTATGATGTTATGAGATACCAATCTTATAAGCTTGGTTAAATCGGTTTCTTGTAGGCGAAAAACATAAATTAAGTTTAACATAAAAATTAACTATCATCAGGAAAAAATAGAATTATTCGGAACATTATCAGATGACCATAAAAATTTTAATTGTTTTTGTGTCATTCATTCAGGAAAACAATTTGTAGTTAAAGTATATTTTTCAAGTTTTTATTAATGTTTGCCGTAATTCGAAAATAACGTTGAAAAAGGCCTTAAGCGAATACCGAAAACCTGTTGGGTGGGTTTTGTGGCCAAATTATCGAAAAATTATGGAACACAAACCCAGGACATTACTTATTCAGTTTGTATTTCGTCGTTGCGCGTGCAAAAATCGATGTGTTTCTTGATGGTTTTTGCTATTTCATTCAGTTTTTATTGTTTTTTTCAACACGCGCATACTGAAAAACAGCTATATAGCTGTATATGTCTAATGGAATATTCAAAGAGATAATAATTTTATCTACGTGGCATTGATACATTCATGTTACACGCGCGACAATTGGCGCTCAGCAAGTAGGTACCGACCGACACGAGAGGTAAGAGGTATGATCGTATGAGTTGATTTTGAGAATATGAGCTTACTTTATCAAGCCTTCCAATGCTTCCATGGTACTTTTGTTACATTATCACATTCCATTCACAGAACTGGTTGGCGTAATAGCAGTAGGTGCGTGTATGGCAATCAATTTTTTTTGTAGTGTAGGGGGACAGACATGCAATCGGAGCCTCTACTACCGACGCCCATAAACATCGGCATCATTACCCCCTCCCTGGGCCACCGGCTACTCACAAACCGGACGAAACACGACACCGTAGATATTACTTTAGTGCGGTATGACAAATATGAATCAAGTGTCAGATATCCGGCTGAGTAGGTCTTGAATGCAACCGGAGCCTTGAATCTTGGCCCTTTGGAGGGGCGGACAACGCAATTGGCATAGTAATTTTACGGATGGTCATTGGCGTCGGTAAGCGTAAAAACGACCATATTTGTCTCTTTCCCCTTATACTTAAAAAAAATCCGATGCCGTCATTCGAAATGGAACAGCAGCCGAATGTTCTAGTATAAATAGATTTGACACGTGCTCGAGTAAACACCAAGATCTATTTGCAAGTACTGTTTATTGTTACACACGACCTTGGCCTCTGACGAGCACGAAATGTGCACCGTTCCTCCCGACGTGGCCTGTTCATTTTCACTCCGTTGTATAGTCGTAACTCGTAACTTTGTAACAGCTGCATTCCATTGAAATGGTGGGGAACCAAGCCCACCACGCTATGTGTTCCTATTGGCTGGCGAGAATCATACGATGTTCATGAGTGTGTGCGTACGCTGGCGTTCACGTCACACGTACGTGCGGGACTAAATTAAGATCGGCGACAATCTTGTTTGAATTGATACGAGATGCCGTATTAAAACTGTGTTAGCTTTCGAATGGTAGACAGTATGCACCTCATACGGGGGAATATACACTATCTATAGCTGAATGAAAGTATTGATAGAAGCTGACGTCATCAAGAACATGTAAATATGTAGTAAATACTAGCTGTGTCACGCGGTTACACCCACTTAGTGCATATTTTCCGTTTACAATAAATATTTTATAATTTGTATCATTCCAGACTCATTTAGTTCTGTGGCAAGTGTCAGCGAAGTTCGTTTTGTTATATTTTAATATAAAAATAACAAATGTACACATACAAACTTTCACATTTATAATGTTAATAATAATAATAGAACGGATAGGATTATTTCTTTTTAATACGTATTTACCACCATACAACTCTGTCGATCTTGCTACCAACACAAGTATTTCTCAAAGACCACGAACGGACGAGATCACGGATTTTGGAAGTTTCTATAGCGCATATACTCGTCAACTTTCCAGTAATAAAAAATTATTCAAATTGGACTAGCTGCTGTTTCAGTTTTCGAGACTACAGTTTGATGTAATTCGCATTTCGTATTCGTTGGCCGTCCTATGGATGGTCATACGAACAAAGTTTGTTCGTTTTGTCCTGTGATAACTTGTTCCGAGGCATAAATGATACACGGATGTAATACACGTTGATATAAAAGAAATGGACTGGCATAAACACTGCAGTTACAAAACTAGTGCTAAACAGGTTCAGTCACGGACGGGTTCAAATGCCAAGAAAAAGCAAAGAAAAAATATTGTTAGGATTTGTAAATTTCTAATAACAGTCCGGAGGTAGGAAGTTGCCCGTGTTTGCTTACATCCCCGTACATCGTAGAATACGTTAACCTGTCGGTCGTAACTTATGACTCATGCTCCGGATTTCTCTCCGGTCGTGTCGGATTGCCGTCCCATCGGAATAGGAGAATGAAGGAACAGAGAGAGCACTTGTGTCTGCGCAAACACATGTGCACTGTAATATTGTCTTGCGCAGATAGAGGTGGCCGCTGTAGCCGAAATTCGGCTAGGACATTATTATTTTGGGTATGTAACCAATTTTCTCCTTCCTATTGTGTTTTAGAACACAAAATCGCATTCAAGTCATCGATTACACGCAAAAATATAGTTGAAGTTAGCTACTTTAACTTCTTCTAGGTTCTAATAATTACTCTGCTGAACGAGACGGGAGGCCACAATCCGTTCTAAAGCCTTCCCAGTCTCGAGTTGGGCACGGGACCCGGACTCTCTGATTCACAGTTCGGGTTTCGAGCACACCGGTCGACAATCGACGCTCTCAAGCGCCTTCGCCGGTGACGGGTGAGGCGGAACAAGGGCGTGAGGTGGCGGTCGCGGTTTCCTTGGACATCGCGGACGCATTCAATAGTTCTCCGCACAGCGTGATATGGGAGGCACTGGTCTTTTTTAAGTTGTTGAGGAGGATCTCATGAGGCTGTTGGATACGTATCTCTCCGGTCGCAGAGTGGCCGTCGAGATACGGTCGAGGTCCGTGGAGTGGCGGCGAGTCGGCCGATTCGTCCTAGTACAGAACCCTGTGGGACGTCGGGTACGTCTGGGTCCCGCGAGAAGGCTCCCGTAGGGGTTTAGGTGATATTGCTACTCAATTTCCGAGTCCAACATAAGTCTGGGGGCCTACCCGGGCTCTCAGGTATCATGCGTAAATGCATTCCCCTTCGTCACCGTCGTCAAAAAAGTTTCTAATCATTACTTACCCCATCAGGCTTGAGCCTTATCGTGGCGGGGGGCTTAGTAGCCTGAGGTGAACCCAGACGAATCCAATTAAACCGAGCGGGATTTTCGCACCCCTCTTTTAAGAAAAGGGGCTTAAAGATCAGGCGGAGGAATCGCTCTCGGTACCCCTTTTATAAGACCTAAGAGCAATAGGAGAAGGAGCCTTTGCGCACGGGGCAAGGGGCAAGGATGGTAACCTCACCCCATTGCACCGGCCCAAGTCGTGGGGCTGTCTTGTAGTGAGTTGCCACCTCATCTGTGGAGGTGGAGTTGGTCCTTTAGGGAGCTGACTGGCCGTCGAGGTGCTCTGATGATTTGTTGGTCTGGGGCACCTCACCAACGGCGACACCGATGGCACTCGAGGTGGTTTTTATGGGTATTCGGCACTATCATGTGCCGCGTGTCCCACTCACCACTGGATGCCACCCAGGGCCGGTGAAGACGCGAAAATGCGTTTCCCCATACCACTTCCTTTATACCTACTTTTCGTCCTTCCAAATCTCATCATCATCAATATTACTCTAGAATCAATTAGTGCAATGTTGACACTGCGTTTGAGAAGAAGACGTCGACCAGACTAACCAGTACGGGTATTGGATACCTCGGTAGATAGGACAGGCGGAGAATGCGCCCCACCATGGTTCAAAGCTTGTCGTGGCAGTGAGTCTCAGTGGCATGACGTGACCCCGGCACCCTGGCCGTAGCCATTTGAACAGAGGTGTAACTCTTTGTACCCATCTTATAAGAAGAGCGGACAAAAAGCAAAAGGAGGCGCTTTTGCGTACGGGGCAAGAGAATAGCAACCTCACCCCATTGCGCTGTCCCAAAATTTTTATGTGGTGCGGGTGTGTCAACTCCATCTGTGGAGGTGGTCCTTTAGGGGAGTAACTAGCCATCAAAGTGCCACACCATATTGATTTATAGTTCCGGAGCACCTCACCCCATAAATTCACTCACGTGCGTGTAAACTCGTTACCCCGCGTCACTAAAAAAATGGCGAGGAATGCACCGTCCGTCCCAGCGTGAGACGGATAAATGCTAATGATAAGAATATTTTCTGTATCGCGCATCTAAAACTTTCAAGGTTATTTTAACATCAATACATTTATATAAAATAATTATGCAATTATAACGCGGAAGTACCAGAGTAAGCGCATTATGTACTCAACTTGTATTATACGTCTAATCGCTTCAAAGATAGCGAACGTTTACATTCTAAAAGTATGTCACGACTATTGTTTATTATCGCACCTACAACATGTTGTAAGGTGTGATTGTTGCGTTGCATTCGGAAGTGAAGAGCTATCGCGTTTTATGCGGTTTTCGAGTCTGAACAGGTCACTACAGGAAATAAGGTAAAAAAACGATTTTGAGTAATTTCTGAAAGTGTTTTTTCCTCTCGTAAGGATTGTAGCAATTATATCTTGCTACTTAAATGTTTTATCTGTCACATATGACTGTACGGCTTAGTGTTCTCTGTGTTGAAGAAATGTCACACGTTTTCCCTTTTTGCGATGGCGAGGATGGATATATTTGCGATGGCTGACGCTATCTGCCATCGCCAAATCATAATTAAATATTTTTTTCTCTATACCCGCCGGGAACCTACATATTCGTGACACAATGCACGAAATAATATTTCATTAAAAGAGTGAGTCCATGATTTCTTGCCGACGCCATATTTCATATCTTGTTTTAATCTTGAAATTTCTTAATTCTCTTAAGTGAATTGTTATAATATTATTTATTCCATAGGATTCTATAAGGAGTTCCCAATGGGAC
>JAFELO010000812.1:323948-365718 GCA_017140195.1 Eumaeus atala
TTTGAATTGCATGACCATCACATCATTGTAAGGTTTAACGACATAACAACCAGGCAAAGCATTAGATCGTGAATTCGACGTCTTCATGTACAGTTGTAAGGTGTTTTTGAAAAACGAAAATCAATAAGAAAAAGTTAAGGAATTTACATCTAACGAAATATTTGGCCATTAAAATATTGTCGTCATAAATAAAAAATATAACATAGTTTTATTTTAAGTGGAGCAAGGCGAAATGTCATTAAAACATAAAATAAAATCGGTGCAATAGCTTCGGTGATTACTCGAAAAAACAGCGAGTCGTTTTTATGAATTTAGATTTGTTCTATTTACACCATAACACTACGCCTAACGCTTATGGGGAGGCAGAGTGTTTCTATACGTCACAAAACAAGGATCGTGCTCCTATGGACAATTGTATTGATAAAAGATAAGTAGGATAATGATAATATTCATAAAACATGCGGAATCAGATAAGTAGGATAATGATAATATTCATAAACATGCGGAATCAGATAAGTAGGATAATGATAATATTCATAAAACATGCGGAATCAGATAAGTAGGATAATGATAATATTCATAAAACATGCGGAATCAGATATAAGCGGTTTGAACCGGTGCCCAGCGTCTCGTTTCACGTAAACAACACGTAAACAACAATACTCGGTGTAAATATAGCAACATGCTAGTGTCGACATTGGCGCACTATCATTACACTCGTGTAGGGTTCACAGATTAAAATTTGAAAAATCAGGAGTGAAGTCCTAGCATTTGATGAAAATTCTTTCACGTAATTATGAAGCGCGCAAAAAGAACAGTTGAGGCCCTCCCGTCACTAAACCACCAAACTAACCGCCAAACCCTCACCCTTGGTTTCAACCGCCTCCGCCCATCGGTGCGTTAAATAAATTAGAACTGTACTGGCGGTCACTAATTATTTGATGATCTTCATAGTATCGCAACAGCTGGCAGTTGATTGGAGGATTCCATAATTTTGGAAAACGAAGGGGTTATCGCAATAGGTCGGTAGTTGGATGGGTCGGAGCGGTCACCTTTTTTAGGGTTCGGGTGCACTAAAGCTGTCTTCCCAAGAGCTGGGGACTACGCCCACAGAGGGAGAGCATCAGAAAATGCGCGTCAATACCGGAGTCAAATCCGGAGCACATTTCCGCAGCACAATCGGAGCGATACCATCGGGCCCGCTCGACTTATGAATGTCCAGTCAAAACGGGCTTTACGCGCTTCGGAACCTGTCGGCATCGAGTGATCACACCACGGGATAGTAGCTAACGGTGTTCCCTGATCATTGAAAAAGGAGTTCGGCGCAGAAAAAGAATCCAGAAGTTCGGCTTTCTCTTTTGCGGCACGGGCTAGCGATTTACCGCTTTAGCGAGTATATGTTTTGTCAACAAAGTTGGTGTATTTATCACCGGTAAATCGTAATTTTGTTTTATCCCCAAAAAGTAAACAAAACATTCATTACTACGGAAGCTACAGGCAAAGTGTAGTTAATTTATGTGTCCATGTTTGTAGGTGATAGGTATGCAATTCAGTTTTAATTTCAAGTACAGGCAGTGCAGCGGGTAAATAGATCAAATTCGTTTAAATATAATAATCAGGCAATTACCGTTCTTTTAATCCGAGTGCGCCAGGAGGAGGGCGTCATTTTTTTTGCGTGTGTACCTATATAGATGTCCATGTTCCCTGCTATATGTTGAACGGCTCGACAGAATTTAACGTAGGTGCTCTTGTAAGATACTAGCAGCCCGTCGCGGTCATCCGCGTACTCCACCCCAAAGAACGTACCCTTAGTGCTTTTAAACGTAGGTATGTACATTTTAAAATTATTTATAATTACAGAGACCAAGGTACCAGATCTCCTTATTGTATATAATTATTTCGGGCCTCTCATACATTTATAAAAAAGGAGTATGTACCTGTGTAAACCGATGCGATGCTGGCGTACCATGACCCCTAAACACTGATTGTGTATTTTGTTTTGTGACACTAAATAGAATAATAAAAATAAATATCGGATTATTTATTTTTATTATTCTATTTAGTTTTTATTATTTATTAACTAAAAAAATATTATTTTGATAGCGCTGTAAGTTGAATTGTTTTTCTAACATATTACCAAATTAAAAGGCAGGTTATACAGTCCACTTTTCCAAAAGATCAAATCTCCCTTGTGTTTACGCATTGTCCGGTAAAGATAAGCAAAAATAAAGCGAGCACCTTCTTACTTCTATCTGCATACCCTTCTACAGGCTACTCGGTAAATACTATGTTAATTGTAAAAAAGAATTACTTTTAAACCGGTTTAAAACATATTCTATGATAAACGTTTGAGGGTAAATAAAATATTTTGCTCGACTTGACGGGGACTCTGCCTTACACGCACATTACACTCATTCATCACATCCAGTTTCTTTGGCGGTCATAATATTTTCTTAAAATATTTACAACTTACCCACAGTATGTGTAAACAAAACTAGGTTAACACAAAAGAACACTATTTTCGCCACCATTGTCACTAAAAATTACAATGATCGCACTGTTAAAAATTAACAAAATAAATAAGAATTACTTATACAGTTTACGTGTTTAGTGCGCAACTTTTGTACAAGAAGCAATACATCCCACGCTCGCGACTAAAATAGAACTGCCGAAGCGGCAAGCGCGGAACTCAGAAACAAACTTTGCGAAGATGTAGTAGTTGATTGAAAATTTTGCCGGTGATAACAGTAAATGTTACCAACCTTAAAGACATTTGCCGCATTTTGGGGTAGCATAATATATTTTGTTTACTAAGGCGAGTGCCTTAGTAAAACTAAATAAAACTAAATAGTTATTGAGGATAATAGAATAGGAAAAATGGAAAGTCATCGTACGCAAATAATTACTTAAAATACTATCTCTACAATTTACACATCATCAGCAAGTTCTAAAATGGGGTAGGTAATGTTTAATAATAACAGTCTAAAAGTATTATAATAAAAATAATTATACTGATTTTATCGCGGTTTATTTATTTATTTAACCAGCCCAACGTTTCAGAAGCATTACAGTAATACGTTGGGCTAGTTAAATAATTAAATAAACCGCGATAATGCCCGTAAAAGAAGTTTCATTATAACGAATAACATTTGCGTGAACTTCATACATCAATAGCCTAAATGTAGAAATACACTTTTTCATAAAGTATAATAATTATTACGTTATGACAATTTTGTTACTCCAATTAAATAAAACTGGTTGTCAATGAATCGTAAGGACCGTAAAATTTTACATAATAACGATTCTCTAATTGATCTGTGAACACATCACTCAATGAACTGAAAAAGACAACATGCTTCACTTCCTCGCTCGCAAGCTCCGTCCAATCGGAACATTACCGTGACTTGCAACTTTCGGATGATGCTGTTTTCACGTCTATAAATAACTAAAAATATAAAAACAATCACAATCAGTATTGAAATATTAGGTACTTACCCTAATATTTTAATACTGAGATAACTGATATCTGTTGAAACATAACTTCCTAGGTATGTAATATTTTCAAGTTTGCGTGGATGAATAAAAAACCTAATGATATTTGTTACTCAATCACACATAAATTACTGAACAGATTTTGATTATATTTGATAATGTTGTAGCTAGAGTACCAGAATAGCACTTATGCGAACATAAATATGGTAACTTTTGTACATGGTTTTGTTTGTGACATTTGTATAAAGAGGCCTGTATCTTGCCTCTTACTCGCTATGACCATTGGGAGTAGAGTACAAAATAAAACCATGGGTACTGCTAGTATTAAATAATTGTAAAAATACCTATTGTTGATGATGATTTTTTTTAAATATTAATTATTAAAAAAGATAAGGAAATAGCTTTCATCCATAGTCTTATTAATAGTTAAAACAATAGAAACTTGAAAATGACAAGTGACAGCTGACACCTGGCGGTGACAAGCACAAGACATAAACATAACCAAAAAGTAAATAAATTATTGAAAATTGCAATTATGTTAAAAACTATAAAAAGGAACATACTTCTAACTATCTTTTAGGGCGCTATACATATAATTATTTAATAATTGTATAGATCGTCATAACCCCCTCAGAATGTCAGTCCGGATTCTTAGAAATTTCCTTACAACAAGGAAAAGCTATTTAATATTTGGTCGCTCTAATTCAAACAATTCTTCGAAGGATGTTGCAGTTTACGATGCTTTTCTAGCAAGACCTAAGAAAAATAAGGAGACTTATTTAGAAGTAATTAAGAAGTTCGAGGAGCAAGATACAAGACGTCGAGGACACGTAGAGTTTATTTATGCAGCACTGGGTCGTATGAAAGAGTTTGGTGTACAAAAAGACTTGGAAGTTTATAAGGCATTAGTGGAAGTATTGCCTAAAGGGAAATTAATTCCTACCAACATTTTCCAAGCGGAATTTATGCATTATCCAAAGCAACAGCAATGTGCTGTGGACTTATTAGAACAAATGGAAGATAATGGTAATTATTTATAACATGTTTTAATGTGACTGTGGCACCAGAGAATGTCATTCGGCTGATGATGATAATAATTGATATGTTTTAATTAATGATATTTTACAATTGTGAATCATTAATCTCTTTTCAAATGATTGCTGCATTGCGTCTTAATTTACACATGATGCCAATCATGTGAACATGAGAAGCCATCTGTAGATCCTCTGTGAAACAGAGTGCATGTGTGTTGACAGTTTCACTTGCATAAGTATAGATCCATGGTGTCATGTATAAGACTTTCAGTTGTGACAATCAGAGCCAACATGCCATTACAGCAGAAACGGGAACTAGGTCAGATCTAAGATCTACTCATTACCAATAAAACCTTGTGGGGGTTTAAAAATTATGTAGATAATTTTTTAAAATTAATTTATATTTAAATATAGAATGAAAATGGTCTGGCCCGGCAATAAACTTAATTTTATGAGGCAGAACTAGTTCAGATAATTATTTGGACAGTTCTTGTCCTAGTTTTTCTCGAGTGCCGCCTCTATAAAAGAAATAAATAAAGTAGGTCAGAAAAGTTAATAAAAATAATGATGTTTAGGTGTCATGCCTGATTCGGAAATGGAATTAATTTTGCTGAATACCTTTGGGAGAAGAGGTATACCTTTGAGAAAATTCTGGAGAATGATGTATTGGATGCCAAAGTTTAAGAATCTTACACCGTGGGCTTTACCTGAAGTTTTACCTAATGATGCACTAGAGTTGGCATTGCTGGCCATTCACAGAATTACTTCAGTAGATGCTGATACCAATGTTAATATTTGGCAGGTGATATATTTTTTTTCATTACTGTATTATTTGATTCTATGTGTTTATGGTATAGTATCACACTATACCATCACATTATGAGATTATTAGATCAAATATTGTGTGTGTATATTGATAAGTATTTGCGATTAATCCAGAAATAACAGGAAACTAATTGCAATGCAAAATTAAATCAAAATAACATCTATTGTGGAGAATATAATAATATTAATTGAGATTAATGATTATAGAATTACTTTATACTCCTATTTTCTTATGACTAATTTTGTTATGGGATCCTGACACTGCTTTCGCTTTTCCCTTAGGTTATCTTTTCTTTGATATTTAAGGTACAATCCATGTACTAAATCTTTTATTATATAATTACTGCTGTTCTACAAAACACAGCAGTACAGTTTAAGAGAGACTTTGTCCAATTAAAGTAACACATCTGTATAACTTCTGGTTGTCCTGATATTATGGCAAAATAATGATGAATATAATAAGTAACAAAAGGATTTGAAATGATTAAGGATCACTTTATAATATAAAAATGTTACTAATGATAAGTTTTGTCAGACAGAAGAAGTTGCTGCATCATTGGATAAAACATGGATTGTCAGCGCACAAAGTCGATCACAACAAGTGTTATTAGCAGAACAGCCAACTGATGATCCACTAGTTATAAAGGGTCCATTCACTGTGTATTTGAAGGATCAGACAGTGTCATATTTCGTGCTACTTGGAAAAGTGAGACCAGAAGTAATAGATTTTAGAGATATTGATGGTAAGTATATATTATGGATCACAATCATTGTTAAACTTTCTGCAGTATGCCCTATACCTTAATGGGTATAGACTTATACCTTAGGTACTTGTTATTTTAAATTAATGATAAAAATGTGAAAGTCTGTGTACATGGATGGATATGGATTCATACTCTTTGAAACTACATATATACTCATTACATTTTGATGAAGTGAAGCAAAGATAAAATCTAAAGCAGGTTGTGATGTCTCACCTGAGATCATTAAAATAGCGTACAAGGAAAGAATATAGCAGCCCAACCAATAAATTATGGGCTCAGCGATAAAATGTCATATACATGTTGTTTAGTTTTTATTGCATATTCCTTAATTAAAAAAACTTCGAATGAAGCCTATATGCCCAAACACAGTAAAATTATGGCAGCAATTTTATAAACATAAGCATAAAGCAATGTTAAATAAAGAGTGACAATACTGATTTCTAATTGAGTGTAATTTTTTTTTTAGACGTATCAAATATTGAAAAGCCAACTGGAATACCAGGAGTTACAGGCAGGGTCACACTACCTCAATTAAAAAATACCATGCATGAGCAAGATGATGGTACTATTGTAGCAGTATGCGCTACTGGTAAAAGCTCTTTAACAAAATGTTATATTAAATACATATTTCACACATCTTCATCATAGCCTTTTCCATTTCCATATCAGATCAAATCGGGGTTCACAATGTAATCTATATAGTGGATTTGACCTCTGCATCTCAGATGGGAAACCAGACCTAATTCAAAATTAGGTTGAATTTAAATTGACGAATCATGGTTTCCACACGATATTCTCCTTCACCAAAAGTGGAAAAAAAATCATTAGTCGTATTTGAACCTGGTCCGCCCAAGTTGAAAGCCGAAGTGCTTACCACTAGAATATTATGGCCCTGTTAGTAACAAAAAACAAAATAATATTTTTCTTGTTATAAGAATTTATAATGGCTGCTGACTGCACTGCTGACATAGATGATAGACATCTGTCTGTCATCTGTCTCTTGCCACTTACATCCATTCTGGACCTAGATACCTATATAAAAACTAATTTTGTGTCAGCCAAATGAAACTAAACATATTTTTAAATATTTAATGTCTTTGAAATTATAATTACAGATTTTAACTTTTTTTGTTTCATATTATTTACAGGTTCATCATCAAGGGATTCTCTTCTATCATGGATAAGGCTATTAGAGAAATATGATAATCCTAAATTAGCAAATATACCAGTCATATTTACATTGTTAGCCCCTCCATCAGATGTATCCCTATATGAAACACAGCCAGCAGTAAAAGAAGAAGCAAATAGTTAACCTGATTACCTACTTGCTCCGTTGATAAATAAAAGAGATTCAATATAACAATTTATTTACATTTTTACAAATCATTTACAGACTTAAGTACAAAAAAATCACCTTCACTTGTCAAAGTCTACGTGCACCCACAAGTTTGACAATTTTCAACATTTTCCATGAATGCAAATTATATACAACTATTATGTCCATTCATAGTCTTCATCAACTTCAAAGGAAATGGTACCCCACTGTCAGGTAATGTTATGCCAATCTGCTTGAGGGAGAAGGTAAGTCTCGTTTGTGCTTCTCACTACCGTCACTCCTGCTCCATAATACGGTATCACATAGGCAGACCCATCTGCTGGACCAACGACCTAAGAAAACAATAATATATTATACACAGTTACATGTAACAATGAAAGAAGAGGCAGAAGCAGACTAAATTTACCAGATGATTAATTATCATGAAGTGAAGAGTGGAATTAATATTCCACTCTTTTTATGTGAGGCCTAATCACTATGTTGGACCTGAATCGGGTCAGTATATCAGGGTGATGTGATTATATTTTACAATTTCTGAATGAAGTGGCAGCTATGCTGTTGTATTATATATATCCAGTTCTTGTGTTTACAGTATTCTACGGGGGGGATAAGAAGGAATGAGACCACACATTATCTATGCAGATTGCTGATATTTATGAGCACGAAAATATTAAGACTGCTTGTATGCACCCTTATATTTAAAGAGAAAGAAAAATACCATTCAGAGTACCCACAGCAGTGCAGTGTCCCTTAGGTCATAAGACATGTATGTTATATAATGATTGTGGAAGAAAATAGAATATTTTCAATGCAATATATTCCCTATTTTAACATATCATTACTTTTAAAATTAAATCTACATACCTGTGCAGCTATTAATATTATATCTAATAATTGTCCCAGGAACATAAACCCAAGTGTGCATAGTTTTGCTAAGCCAATTCCGGGATATCCAAGATAAAATCTATCCAGACCAAACATGCCTAAGAAGACAGATAACAGTAAAGTTATCTCCAAGGAATAACCATTCCTGAAAATAGAAAATTACATGAAAGTTATTTGATTTACCCTGTAGAATCATCAATTTACAAAAATACAAGATACATGTTTTCATACTGAATTGACATTCTACAGCATCAATGATTTACATAAGCATATTTTTTGGCCAAGCTGACTTTTGCACATGATTTTATGTTGTTTTTACAGTGCATAATTATACATTGTGTACATCTTTTATATGGAAGGTTTTGCTGACTGTGTATCTTGGTATTTATTTAAATTTATGGGTAAAATATATTTATTATTGACATATTTTTATCTAAAAATATGTATATTATCATAATAAACTGATGATGATGATGGAATGGAATGGAAAGAAAACCATTTCTGGAAGACTAATCAAAATAAAGAAGATACAGTTACTAGTTCTGATTAAATATAGCAGTGGTTTGGTCCCCATCATATTATTTGTATTATTTCAGCTTATTATTATTATTAGTCATAAAGACTTAATATTAATGTAAAAAATATAAGAAAAGAAAGGGAAGAATTACTAACTTACGTCCATTTACATGGCATTGCTTTTGTAAATGTAGAATTGTTTGTTTCATTACAAGTTATACCCTCTGCAGCAAGACATACCACTGAAACATAAAAATATAATCACTGTTTGTGAGCCAAAACAATTGTGCAATATTTGACAGAGAGGCTCCAATTTTTTTTTAAGGGGAACATGTAGGCCTCATGGATCACAACCCCTTAATGGTAAGGGATTGATCAAATTGGTCAAAAAAGATTATAATTTAAGAGGCCTGCTTGTAAGTGATCCCACTGCTAGCCAGCAGTTGACCTCGCCAACACTCACAAGAACAGACTCCCTCTGCACTCTGCTTCTCAAATCTGAATTCCTGACACATTTCAACAAAATATGCAGTATGCCTTCAAACTTATGACACTCTTCACAAAGTGGTCAGGGTTTAATAATACCCATCATATGATAAAATTTATTTGTTGGAATATGTCCGGAACACAGTCTGAATGAGCTCCAATTATTACAGTGGTTTTTTTCTTGTACAAATATCTTACATAGTTTTAAGTTGAAGTCTTTTTGATTCTAATCCTTCAATAACAACAAAACAATGAGTGAGTTACTAGTAGTTACTTCACATAAATTACAGTCATAATGTATTAGTAAAATATAAAAAAACTAAATTAATTAAACATTGACCGCAATCTATTATTCCATGTCATAGAAAAATAGTTGTCATGTATCATTTACATTTGAAGCCATGACAAAGCACCGATCTTTCTAAAGGGCAATGTTTTTAGATAAGTACAATGTTAGAAAACATAACAACACCTGGTGGTTTAACCTATCATATTTCAGCCGTTGCTGCTCATACGTTGTCGTAAATTGATGTAACTTGGCATAGCCATATACATAAAAATGATTACTTTACCTTTGGCATCACCTTCAGATGGGATTTCTTTTCCTTTTGCGCAACCTCGATACTGTTGAGTTTCCGGATCTATTGGGTTGTATGACGGATCGGGACATATGTATTGGCCTAGACGTAATGTGCTACAATCCACTATTACATTCTTAACGTTAGCCTCGTCCGATGCATTCCCACGGGAACATAGAAATAATAAACATATTGGTATTATCGAAATCCACGACATGCTAGATGACACAATTCGACAACCAACCATTGGAGATGTTAAAGTTATAAGAATATTGAACACATGTTTTAAATTATATACAAAAACAGAGTTCCATTATTATTTTCTACACACACACACACGTACAATTAATAGATCAAATTAGCTTCGAAACAAATAGCATTACTGCAAAGTGCATTTAAACTACTATTGACACTTGAAGGCTGACATTTGACAAAAGAAATAGTGAAGCGCAAACTCCGTGTGTTTATTGTACGGAGCAAGCTACATATTTTCGACGGGCCTTTTTAGCTTCACTGGCATGTTTGTTTGTAGCCGAGTCCTTTTGACTCGATTTTGTCACACTTTGAACATATTTTTGTTAACTTTGTACACTTATCAAAAATGATACCAAGGTAATGTAAGGAGGACAAGTTGGAAATACAACATTTTCAAAGATTACTTATTATTTTAATATATTTATAACTATTTAGTAACTAAACGAAAAGTTAATAATAAATATAACTAGTTAAAGAACCAAATGGACGTTTAAAATCACATCATGTAAAAAAAGTAAAAAATAATTAAGATTAATTCAATTAATTAATTAATTCTTCACAATCCCTTTACCTTGAAAGTTTTATTACAACGCATTATGGTAACTTTTCCGAAAAGCTAAAATGTTTACTATAGCTAACTTCAGGGTGTAGATAATGCGTAAAACTTTACTCTCATCATTTTTCCTTTCATCGTAAAAAACTTATGAAGCAGCCTAAAAATAATGTATTATCGCTAATATATCGTACATAAATATCGTAACTTCTGTGACCGCTCACTGCGTAGGCTCAAGCGAGGTTACGAAGGAAAAAAACTACCCATTGAAGCCAAATATGTTATGTAAGCTACATTATCCTATGGTACAATGCATATAACACATACAAGGAGGCTGCACGAATATCTGAATATGTATGTATTTTGTATGTATAATGTATAATACCTTGTACTAATATAAATGTCGTAAATGATTATTGATATAAAAATATGTTCAAGCATAACTTATAGTATGGTGAAGGGAACGCATAGCAAATGGGATGTCTTTTATGGTATAATATCTTTGGATTGCTATCGACGACCATAGGCAAGTGCATATGCAGAAGCGTTGCCCTCGTTTCTTCTTTTCTTCCAGTGGACTACCCACAGTCCACACGAAACGCGACATGGCTGCCATTTTACGGTCGTATTATCGGGGCACGAACTCTGAGCCAAGCGAAGTCTGTGGTTTTGGTTTTGATGTGTTTAAGATGTTTTTGGTGGGATGTTATTTACATTTAGGTCATAATATTCCTTCAAGGTGTCGCTTTCCAACTGCGCAGGATTATACACAGTGCACAAGTGTGTGCACAGACAAACTATCGCTTCTTATTCCCTTATGCCCCCATTCTTTTGGAATGGATGTTACGAACGGCTACACATACAGTTGCGACCCGTTATTCTTGTGTTCCTAAAATAGGAAAGTGACTAGAATCTTATGTGAATGTGTCAATACCGTTAATCAGTAAATAAATTATCTGTGGTATTATTATCTCTGCACAAAGCATTAGAAAGATTTTTTATTATTATTAAATTATTATTATTAGAGACTACTTTCACATCGTAAGTTTTTTGGAGTTCACGAAAGGGTAGCTACAAAGCGAAACAATCAGCACCAAAGTATTTAAAACCCAGCGTAATAGCGCCTAATTATTAATATTATAAACAGCGTAATTGTGCTTAGTAGCCAAACTACCTCTACAAGACAGCATCGACCGCAGAATGGCGACTTGTACTGCATGTGGGAAATTCCATCCGGCAGCAACAAGTGTCGCCACTTGTTCTACTTGCACTCTGAAATATCACAGGATGTGTGTGGGTATATCGAAAGAAGGATCGAGACACTTGAGCAAAAAGTAGAACACCCATCCGCGCCAAGAATGGAGGAAGTCGCTAAAATTCAGGAAACAGTGGTTCAACTAAAGATGAATTGAATGACCGAGAACAAAGTGGAATATTAACGGACTTAAAAATTGGACAGCTACCGGAGGAGAAGGGAGAAAGTATACACCATGTCATTGCGGTACTTGCGGGACTTTAATTTTAACGAGAAACTTACGCGCCTCAACCGCCAGCTATTTCATAGCGTCAAGCAGGAGTGCCGTTAGTGACAATGGAAGTACTCGTGGACGAGGATATTCGCTGGTCTAGGAGTCGGGATGCCGGCCTATCCTATACGTGCTCAATCGGACTTCGACCGGGTTTTTATTCGTGTCTCTGTTTCATAATATTTAGTTATACTGTAGTTTATATTTCATTGTTGAGTTTAAAATTTATGAATTCAATTAAGTTAATGTATAGTATTAAAATGCAAAATCGGATTTGGGTTATTTAAAATAAGAATAGTTTACATGTATTTCACATATCACAGATACGTAAGTCCATCGAACAAATATTTTTTTCGGCCTCTCTGCACTGTGTTTCACTTATATTATAATAGTATACGGCTAACGTTACTATTAATTACATATTTCAATGACACAATATAATAACTTAAAAATCTCATTCTTTAATGCAGGTATTCGTGGCACAAAACACGACGATTTTATAGCTGCTATAATACCAAACGATATCGACGTTTTGGCAATAAACGGGACCTGACCAAGACCCGGTGAAGAGGGGCGGGCGCCAACATGGCCAAGATATCAGCTGCAACATATTCCGCGCCCTCCTCACGCGCGGTCGCAAGGCTGTATAATAAAAATGTGATCGTATGTACTTGGACACATCCTGTGAAACCAATTCACCACTGTCGAACAAATGTGGCTCACGGTGATTCTTAACGTCTAAAAAAAATAACTCTGGAACATATAGGGTCGCTGATTGGGCACTGTCTCGTAATTTGTGATTTTTACCACTTACGATTACCACCTATAGAAATATATGTTTAGGATCATTCAATAAAGACCTATTGTGCGTAGACTGGGACAGTATATCGACGTTGCTTTGCGTCTAAGCTATCTAAGCGTCGTGTCCCTGTTTGATTGACATGCTCCAAAAAATAAATTACTATTTATTATATAGCAAGCTAAACCCTGGATTACCGACCCTGTTAGGATAATGATTAGATTGCGAGATCAGGCATGTGCAGTATATCGCAAAACTAAGCTAGACTGTAAAAAAACAGTACTATAAATTATTAAAAGCAATGGTTAAAGAGAGAAATCAGCTTATTTCGAATATAAAATTAATAATAACATTAACAATCCAAAACTCTTATGGAAAAATTTAAAAATATGCTGTTGCCAAAAACTATACTCGAATTACCGCCGCTGAGTATTCCTGACACAATTAATGATCACTTTTTAAACACACCGGGTAATTTGCCGTTCACACATCACAATTAATGTATTTCGAATATCATAAATTTTGTGATGCAGTTTTACATTGAGTAGTTGTAGATTGCGATGGGATAACTTTGCATAACTCATTACGACTTTTCCCTTACACTGCGAAAGCCATCAACTGTATAATCAACAAATCGATCACGACTTCTACTTATCCCGACATCTGGAAAATAGCGATAGTTAAGCCTCTACCCAAACACGCGAACCCAGAATTAAGACCAAAAAATATACTGCCATGTCTATCTAAATTACTCGAAAAAGCAGTCTGCTCTCAATTAATGGATTATCTCGAAAACAATCAAATTCTGCTAGATGTTCAGCCCAGGTTTAGAAGACGGCACAGTACGGTGACCGCACTACTCGATGTTATAGATAACATACCCTGTTCCCTAGATCAGGGAATGTGTACCGTTCTCGTATTGCTGAATTCTTCTAGAGCATTTGACTTTTTAAATATTGACATGATTATGTCAAAGATGTGCTATTATGGTTTCGATCCGAAAGCTTTACATTGGTTTGACAGCCATCTCTGTAATCGCAAACATTACGTTAAATTGAAACTCCGGTGGTTCTGTAGCCACATCTGACTGAATTTTGCGGCCAGTGCTGTTCGCATTGTACACCGTGGATATTCAAAACCAAATAATACATTTCAAATATATATATATATTATATATCATGTAATCTTTTGCTTTTGCTTGCTTTGTCAGAAAGCAACTGCCTTTAATTAAATCCGCATAAAACGAAGTATAGGGTAATAGGCAATAAACATCGTTTACAAAGCCTCGGCCCAGTCACTGGTATAATGCTTGGAAATAAGGCAATCGAGCGAGTTTATGATGTGAGAAATCTTGGTTTGCATGTTGACTGCAATCTGCGTTTCGAAAACCACACACTGAACACGGAAAAAAATTGTTCCTATAACTTAAAACTCTATATCAGATTTATACTGCTTCGATATGCTGTTCTGATCTCATGTGTCACCCTATCTTAATAAGCATTCCATTCTAAAAATGAAACATCGCCGCAAGCTGCACTTGGCATGTTTATTATTTGGGGTTGTAAAACACCAACAGTCTAAGTGTCTATATGAGAAACTGGTGTGGATGTCAGAGCAGGGGTCCCGTAAGTCTCAACGGTGCGCAATGCAGCTTTCCACTCAGCGTCATTGTACAGCAGCAATCAGAGGTAGTTTTCGGTACGCAGCCTCGAAATACTGGAATAATATCCCACCGTCGAAACCTGTAAAACGTACAGTCATTTCGTGTCAGATTAAAAAATATATCACATCAAATAAGGGAGGAAACGCTAAAAGTGGCCACTAGTTCCCCGTGGAACTTATTACTCACATGTAGTAAAATAATATTAACAACCCACTCACCTTCATAAAAAGTATGCCATGCTGCTCTTTAAACAATTTTGACCTCTGATCACGGTCCTACGTCATATTTTTTTAAATTTTTTTTAATATTTATTTTTAAATATTTTTTAATGTTCTCTGTTTTTTTTAAACTTTATTTTACTTAGTATCTATTACGCCTAGCTGTTGTTTTAGTTCGTATCTAGTCTGCCAATAAACAAATATATATTTAACGTGTGCTTACTCTTATGATTATTTTCTTGAATTGACTGTCATAGTATGTGTATGTCTCACATTAGTGTTGCTGTATTGTGTATCTGTTGTGTGATATCGCCAGGTGGCTCCTACGAAGGACCAGCGCTGTTAAACTACAGCAATATACTGAGTTGGAACCAATTTGGGACACAGATAATCTTATGTACATTAATTATTTTTTTCTATTGGCTTTTTTCCATTATGTGTTTCGCAAATAAATAAATTATTGTATTCTATTCTATTCCCGTGTTACGGCAGTCCGACTCGACCAGAGAGAAATTGGGCGCAGGACCGCCGGCTTATCGTGCGATGCACTGGATGCAACACCGCTAACTTCCAGTCTCTGGAGTCAATACTGTTTTTAGAAATAGAAAACATTTTAGTTTCGACACGTGAATCGAACCCGTGACCCCGTGTCTTCGGATGAACAGGCTTACCACTAACCACGAGGCAGTCTGTCATGTGCTGACGCTGGTGAATAGGTACGGCCAGTATACACTAGGGCCCCGTTGACATCTAAGATTATTTATCAAACAATCGTGAAATGGAACATAATATGCACGTAACTTGTTCACTTGGCGGCGTTAAAGAGCGCCGTCGTGTAAATATACAATTGGTCCACGAATTCCATGATGTAGAGCTCTTTTGACACGTCAATTTTTTCCCACTCGAGCGAACGAGGGGTAACCCCACGATGTGTCGCTCTTACCAGCGATTGCAACCTGTTACTAATGAAGCTTCGCCACGACCGTTTCCTTAAACAAAACACCTACTATTTTCTCATCCTTCATATTAAAAATAATGCAGGCAATTTGTATATATAATAAACCGCCCCTCAGCTAGGCAGCGAGAGGAAGGAAGGTGGGAAAAGATGGCGGAATGGAACGTTGCTATTAATTTCCGCTACATTTCCTAACTAACAGGTATAGGTAAACGTTCAATTTAAAATCTCGCTTGGAACGCGTAGTACGTATGTAAATATCTTATCTAGCTACGTACGTATAGAAAAAACTTAAATACCAAGTTGATTTCGTTAAGTAGAACAAACACATAAAATATATAAATATCTACATATTTTTTATTATTAATTTTATAACTAATTTTAGCAAGTTTTAGTGCTATTGCAAAATTACAGCCAAACCGGCCAAAGTTCGGGCTGGCACGTATTTCACTTGCCAGTGCAAATATAGAAAAGAATAATAAAAGCTTTTGTGCCTACAAAAACGTCCGCGTTATTTCAACGAGCACCCACTACAAGTGATGGAAAGCTCTCGATAAGTCCTTTACGTTGTAGCGGCGCGTTGTTCCCTTCAATTTAATTTAGTTTCGGTTTTTCAATTTTAACTAGGTACCTAGTGGCTGGGACAAGTATCTGCCCGCTACTATGTTATCGGCTTATGAGCATTCCGCACCAACAAATTGATACACAATTTGAAATCATGATAGACTCATTTAATTTTTTGCTTGTAGGAATGATACAAAAAAATATATGGAAGTGTCACTGATAAAACCTTTACCGCCTTATACCTATGTATTTAGTTCATTTCATTCATAATAATTTATGGAGTGTGGAACTCATAAGTTAATTGTCTCGTATTTCTCGCTGGTACGGAATACTGAATGCGGGAGTCCAATTCGGACTCGGGTGTTTGTCTATCTGTGATTATGATTTGGTCTTTAGATAGTATTACGGTTGTATCATTCCTGTAGTGTCCAAGGTTCTCGTAGAGTAAGCGTTATAGATACTACACATTTAGAACTTAGACACCTACATACTTAGGTTGAACAGGGTCCTCTTGTGACTGTTCGATATGAAGTAGCTACCTATGTAAAGTGTAAACGACATGTACGTCTGGTATTTGGTTGTAAAATTTATGTACTTATTTGAAAGTTACGCGGGTGTAACGGCGGGGTGCACTTAGTTCGTTATGTGGGTATACAGACACGTAGGTAGGTTCCTACAGATAGTTTTTGGTGGTCCGTAGCAAAATGGCAAATATAGGAATCCTTATAATTTCGTCATGCCCCTCCGTCCGTCCGTATGTCACATAGGTTTAATTACGACATTATTAGTACTGTATAGAATAGAAAGAAGAATAGAACTCCACACATGTAGCTGGGGGATGGCTTTCCTTAGAGAGGGCATACTTGTGTGATGTATTGAATACGTATTCCAAAATGGAGCGGAGTCAAAACTATAAAACTTGCGAATGATTCTAAGGAATTCTCTTTGTTCTGCTAATAATGCCAATATGCTAAAAATTAAAGATCTATATGTTAGGCCTGAAAATCAGTGTTAGGTTTGCTCCTAGCTTAAACTGAGATCACACCTTATCGTAGGGTAAACTGTTGCCTAAAATGATTTGTTTATTGTTGTGTTTATTTTTATTGTTAAGCTTTCTTTTTAATTTAAATTGTATTTTTTTTTTGTATGGGTAGCATTACTCGTACAAATAAATCTATTTTTATTTTATTTTTTATTTCACATTGTGCGATATTTGCTTCCAAGGTAGTAAAAAGTATGTGTCCCCATCTCTAACTTTTGAACTCTCGAATGCAAAATTGTAAAAAAAATTAGTAGTAATATTCGTTAAAAGCCTCAAACGTTGAAATTTGGACGGTATCCAACCAGAAAAATCGGATAGCTTATAAGGTTATATTTCTGTTCGCTGTTACATAACCTTTCATTATACGAATAGTCTTAGCTGATTAGTTAAACTAACGATTCGTATTTTTTTTAAATTAATAATTAATAGGACAAAAAATAAAAAGAATACTCATAAGGAGCTAAATCGTAATTCCAACCTTGTGCAGACAAGTAGTAGAGTTTGTTCTAATTAAGCCGAAGACTAATGGCGGCTGTTACCTGTTCCACAACAATATAAGGCTTTGTTTTATTTCGTCTGCCACCTTGTAACGTCCTTACTGCGGCATATTCGTTATATATCGCCAGTTACTTTAGCCAGTAAAATGTTATTATGTATCAAATTGAAGATATTTTGTTTCGTTTGTTCGCTTTGTGCTTATTTGTAATGTAGATTATTATAATTACAGTTGCTAAATATACGTGACCGTTATACATGACTAGCAGCGTCTGGACACCCATTTCGGCTAGTTTCACCCGCATCAACTGACTTTAACTTAGAACTTGCATACGAAGTTTTTCACCCCTTTCAACCCCTTCGGCGTGGAAAGAAATCCTTTTTTGTTGACGCGGGAAAACGGATTTACGCGCCATCACTATCCCTGGGTGGTGTGTGGGGCTCACGACAAATTATAGTGCCGAATACCCATAAAACCACCGCGAGTGCCCTCAGTGTCGCCCTTGGTGAGGTGCCCCGGAACAGCAAATGATGATTCGCGGTTCCGGCACAACTAGACGAAGAGTCAACCTCCTAAGGGACCGGCTGCACCTCCACAGATGGGTCTGTCGCGTACTACAGGAGAACCCCACCAACTTTGGGATAGTAGTACAATGAGCGTGCGCAAAAACGCGATCTCTTTTTGCTGTTTATCCACAGTTCTTATAAGAGGGGTACAAGGAGCAGCTACCTCGTTGTTTATATTCGTCCAAGATGTCTCGGTTCACCACAGGCTATTAAGCCCCACCGACAAGGCTTGAACCATGGTGAGTTGAAAAGAAATTCTCTCTTAGCCCCCCCGAACATTCCATGGAGCATACATACCAAATTTCAGCTTCTTGCTTTTATTGAAGATTGGATGTTTTTAAATAGCCGCAAGGATCATTTTAGGACAGACTGCAGATTTTTTAACGCGACGGTGTTTAATGTCAGATCATATGGCTGCCACACAGATTCCGTCCTGGGATGATCCGTGAGAGGATGGCTGGGTGCTTCCTTCTACATAGGACGCTCTTATAAACATAACCAAATCAAAATCCAAACGTAGCAAGCACCTCACAGCTGCATGATACAATAAGTGCTTTCTGCGTTAATCGGAACAACTAATTAATTATATAATATCTTCGCGTACCTTTAGTAACTTATGACAGGGCATTTCTTATCTCTTTCACCATGTTTCAAGCCTTGTCGTGGCAGTGGGGCTTGGTAGCCTGGGGTGGACCCAGGCGTGGCTAATTGAACCAAGGGGGATCTTTGCACCCCTCTTATGAGAAGAGGGGGCTTAAAGATCAGGAGGAGGAATCGCACTCGGTACCCCTGTTACAAGAAGAGGGGACCTAAGAGCAACAGGAGTTGTAGCTTTTGTACACGGGGCAAGGGGCGAGGATGGGAACCTCACCCAATTTATGCCTGCCTGAATGCCCTGATGATTGTTGTTCCAGGGCACCTCACCAAGGACATCACCGATGGCTCTCGCGGTAGTTTTTATGGGTATCCGGCACTATAATGTGCCGAGGGTCCCACACAACATTGGACCCCACCCAGGGCCGGCGAAGGCGCGTAAATACTTTCCCCGCGTCAAGAAAAAGGCCAGAAAAAGGCCACAGCCACCATGGCCACACCCGTGGCCATGGTGGCTGTAAAGATACTGAAACATCGGGGTCGTAAAATACTTAATAGACCACGATAAAATCCGTTAAAATAGTTTTGTTATAATAAAATAATTTATCATGACGATGGTATGGACGGCGTGGTAGGCACTGCGCCTCAAACGCATAGTTGTGGACTACGAATATCGAGGATACGACGGTGCAACTCAGATTTCTATCGCATAGTTCGAAAATTTAAGAAAAAAGCGGAGGAATTAATTCTAGTGACCTCTCGATCGCAAAAGCGGAAAAAGACGCTTTGAATGTGCCACACAACGTGGGCCAATAATCTGTTTACACGACGGCGCTTTTTTACGCCATCGTGTGAACAGCTATATGGGCGTCCATATGTTCCATTTCAATTATTTTTAACGCGCTATAAAAAAGCTGGTAGGCACTTAGTAGACGCGAGGAAGACGGTATGAGTGTGGTATATAATTCTTTAGGCGCCTTGAGTGCTTTTTGAGTAAACCAAAGTCTTAGAACTCGCGTCATCGTCACGTGTAACGCGTAGCTGGATAATGATTTTTCGGTTTCTGTAACGTATTTCTAACTATCGTTTCATATTATTTATATTGTATGTATATATGTATGCATGTATGTATTTATATGTGTGTATTTTTTAATTCGTGCGTTTTTATTATTATACATATTTTTTATTTTTTCCTCGTGCCGATTCTTACCCCAGTTCCACACGCTGTGCTATTCCTCACCACCTATTTTTGTCTTTTGGTTGTCTGGAAGAGACCTCTACCAGCAGGAAGACCGCCGCTTTTGTGTGTATCACTATATATATGTCTGATTTATTATTCTTAATTTTAGTACGAAATAAAGCATTTTTTATTTATTTATTACTTGGGTTCGGTGAGAATAAAGTTTTCACTATTGTTTCTTATATTATTAGTGAGCTAACCCTTGTCCTGATGTCACCTCTCAAAAAACATCACTAATGTGGTGCTGATGAGTGACTTAACAAGTCATTGTTTTTGGTTTTTTAATTACACCTTAGTTTATTTTAATTATTAAGTGAACATTCTTTAGTTTTGTTAGTAAGAATATAGATTAATAATGGAAATCATTTCCAATCCTCATCTGTGAAGTGAATCGTAGAACTTTTAAAGTTTAAATTTTATTCAAAGATTTCCCTTATACTTCCAGATAACTTGGCAACAAATATGACTATGTTTAACAATCCGCTGGCCGAGAGCGACTAACGAAGCAACTTTATCTAGAATTTCCTTCTGTCCGCATAGAACTTACAACTTAATTAAACTTTATATTGCCCTACTTGTCAAGAAGGATTGTAACCTTTTTAAAGTATAATTACTGTGCTAGTTGTATGTCTCGTGATTTAGTTGGTAAGCATGTTCAACACTGACCGAGTACGAGGGAAGTATTATTGAGATTTTTCAATTTCTAATAAAAGTTCGAAGACAGGAAATTAGCGGTGTTACACCAATGTGCCTCGTAGAGTACATGGGTGTAACACCGCTTACACCCATGTGACTCGGAGAGCATGATAAGCCGTCAAACCTGCGCCTGATTACTCTCCGAGTCGAGAGTCGTAGGGTCGGTGTCGGATTGCCGTCCCATCGAAATAGGAATATGTGGAAGTTTAATTATTATCAGTATGGCGCTGGATAACAATTTACAAAAGTACAAGATACACGATTTCGTGCTGAACTGTCGTTCTAAAGAGTCCTTGATTGTAAATAAACATATCAAGCTTACACACATGATTTTCAGTTGTTTTTACAAGGCGTATGATTTATGTAGCTAGTATGTTTGTTTACCTTGTTTGTATATCTTGATGCTAGATTGTATAAAGGTCGCGGTTTGAATACCGCTTCGATCATGGATGTTTCTCTATGTACTACTACATTTATTTATATAATAAAAACCTTAAATGTTATACTTATAAAGTTTCTTAAATATATAAAAAAATATTACTCCATTGTATAGTAAATGTAGCACAAGTCCTTACGGTACTTGGCACAGGGCTAGGCTAACGTGGTGTGGTAAGTCCACAGATTTCATTATGTTATACAACACATTGAATATTATGTCTTTGCCACATTGCAGTGACGGCATTGTTATGCCTAGTGCAAGAGTGCGGAGACACAAGTTTCATCATTCCCTCGAGACCGACGGTTCAACGTGCTCAAGAAGGTACAGGAGTGTGACACCGCCAACTTTTTGATTTCGAACTGTTATTAGAAATTGATAAAATCCACCACACCCGCACGTGGCGAAAGAGGTAACGTTCCCCCCACCATGATAGCTCGACGAGCTCTTCCGGCGCCCACGATAATGCAAGGCCAAATTTAGCTGCCGTACGGTCCTCTTGGGCAAGATAATTATAGTAACTTTAGCTAATGCTTAATAACCATCGGGATGCATACTTCCCATCTGCGGGCAAGTAGGGGCGTCTGTTCCCCTATCGACCACAACATCATGTATACCGTCGCCCGACGTGTCTCATGGCCACTGATGAGGCTGCACTGGACAGATTTTCCACAGCATAGAGCAGTCGAAAAAAAAGATACAATCCAACCGACCAAATGCCTACCGACGCCCATTAACATCCGTACATGGACAATGGACCACATGCTGCGACAAATGTTGCCCATTAATTCACGCCAGTATCATGTGAGCCAGAGGTACCTCCCGGCTATGCTTCCGTGTATTGCCAGCAGTCTTATCACATTATGTGTTAGAGGATAGATCAAAAGCGGGAGAAAACAAAAAATATTTATTAAAAATGATAACATTATTTATTAGAACTTATTATTTTATCACTAAATCTTATACGTAATGTTTTATCCATAATTTGTTACGAAATCTTCTCTTTTAACCCCTCCATCCAGTAAACGCAGGTGATCTGTGGACAAAAAATATTATATAATGTTTATATACTTGAATATATAAACATCTCGGGACACGTTGTCTGTGCTGATCTCCGAAACTACTACACCAATTTTAATGAAAGTAGGCACATAATGTAACTCTTTCATAGACGAACTTTTTGACGACTAGCAAAGTCCATATACATCCGCATTACTGTTGTCATGTAGATGCGTTGTCCTCTTCCTCTTCCCCTCCAACGAGTCATCAGCTGCTCATAGCTAGAATCGCAACAACGTCAGTATACGGCGCGCAGGTGTGTCATGTGAGCGAGAGGTCCATGGGACTACTTCTGACAGTAATAGGTTATGGGCGTAGGTAGTCCCAAAAGGTTCCCGTTTGCCTCCTATAGGTAATATAAAAAGACTACCACTCTTCTCTACTTGTCTTCCACATTTGTCCGTCCGAAATCGTCCTATATAATGAGGTGACCAAACAGTGCTGCCTCAGAGTTCAATCGGTCGTAACTGTCCTTCAAGTTAGCGTTACTGGTTCGTGCACGTCTTCACTCATTCTTTTATCATTAATAAATTAAGAGTATACATTTAGAAGTAAATTTCAAATTAATACTCTTATTGTTCTTCACTGCCGCGGCACGTCTCGCTGCGGTCCGACACAACGTGCACGTGCACGCTGCGAATAAACTGCTTGTGCACTCACGTGTTGAAGCTGGGCTGTGCCTGCGGCGCGGAGCCCGACTGCTGCGCGAGGTTACCGAAGGAGAGCGTGTTCTGCGTAGCTAGACTCTCAAACACAGGGTTGGACTGTTGTGTGGGGGTACCAAAACCTGCTGATAGATTAATTGTATGTTAAAAGTATGTAGTAACAGAGGACAAGTGTGCCTAGGGTTACCAGTAGTAAGAATCAAAACTTCGAAAAGAGGGCCAAATTCACCTACAAAAATCCTGAGATTTTTGGCAGTTTGAGAATTTTCTCAGGTACGTCAACAATTAAAAAGGGTTACTATTAGCTAATAAAATTAGAAAAATTCTTAGATGACGTCTAGTCGGCGCTCCGGTGCAATCCGGTACGACGCGACCGCGAAGAGGGGAGGGGCTTCTCATTCCAGCAAGGTATACACATAATATTCGTTGCAAGATAGCGCCCCTACCAGCATTATGTAATGAACTAACAAAATAGAATAAAATAATAAAAAATAAACTCCTACTAGGCGTTGAATTTCCAAACACTTTTCCCGGCGACGTGCTCCCGAAGGCTGTACTCCCAAATGTGGCGCCTCCGCCGAACGCGGGCGGAGCGCCGAAACCGCTGCTCGGGCTCTTGTTGAAACCGCCGAAACCGGGCGAGCCAAAGCTAAAAACAGTATGTACAGTTAGAACATCTGTGAGTAGCGTAGGGGCTTGTGTCGGAGGTACTAGACAACGGCAATGTATTTAGCACATTTTATAAATAATACGTAGGCATCCATGATCGAGGCGGGATTTGAACCCGCGACTACTGGCACAGCATGCACGATTCTCTAAGCCGTGTTCACACTGCGCCAGCCGGTCGACACGTCACGTTATAACCAACAGGAAATATTAATTTTACACGGACTATTTTTTACCACATTAGCAGCATCTCCCAAAGTACTCGTAGCATCCATATCATAATACTTACTACTAATTAGAAATAGTTTTTTTTTTGCTGACGCGGGGATACACATTTACGCGCCTTGACTGACTCTGGGTGGGGTCCAGCGGAGTGTGGGACTCGCGGCACATGATAGTGCCTATAAAAACCATCAGTCCCGCTCTTGTTGAGGTGCCCCGAACAACAAATAATCAGGGCACCTCGACGGCAAGTCAGCCCCCTAAGTTCCCCCACCTAAAATTCCACTCTTCTTAAAAGAGGGGTGCAAAGATCCCCTCGGCTCAATTGTCTTCGCCTAGGTTCACCCCATGCTACTAAGCCTCACCACCACGACAAGGCTTGGACCATAGTCCCCACCATGGTCCTTGCTCCACTTGTTGGAAATACCTATCTAATGTCATCCAACACGGCTCCGCCCTCCGGATTTTTGTATTCCTTGATTATATAATTTACCCTTAATAACATATATAGTTTGGTATCAGTTTATAAAATACACCCACTTTCCAAATTTCAAGTATACAGTACCCATGCCCTTCGGGAAAAATGTATGTAACGTACGGGCGGACAAACAGACACGACAAAATGGTTCCGTTTTTAGCCATTTCGCTAGGAAACACAAAAAATTATAAAAATTACTTTGTGTTGTGTTCTATTTCTGCCAAACTGTAACCAAATTAGTTAAGTACGTAAAATAATAGATAAGACACATCACAACTTTATAAATAATAGTATTCACACGATTAGGGTAAAAAATATTAATGTACTTTTCCATTTCACAATGTAGAAATTAATGGGCATCTAAATCATCTCAAGGCAACTGATATATCTACTCACAAACATCTTAATCCACATTAAGCGCACGCTTGTGGAAACGTAAGTACTACCACTTCGTTCTACATTTCATCACTTCTAAACATACATTTACAAAATCACAAGATGTACAATTTCATACGGAACTGTCATTCTAAAGCATCCGTGATTGTACACAAACATTTTTTTTCTGTAAAGTCAAGTTTACGCACACGACTTTGAGTCGTTTTTACAAAACACATTGTATTTGAAAGAAGTGCATACTTTAAACATAACTTTTTGCAAAGCCAACCTTACTCACATGATTTGAAGTCGTTTTTTCCAATGTGCATAATTTGACAATATGACAAATATACGGATGGTTTAAAGGCGCTGACTGTACTTATTGATATTTTTCTACAAATATAATTTCATTACGTCAATACGTCTTTTTTTGTTCAATATCTTACCTTGGTTTTCCTCCGAACACAGCATTAGAGCCAAACACAGGCGAACCTCCAAAACCTGGAGCACCTGGTTTGTAATAATGTGAAATTAATTACAAATTAATTCGTGTACAATGAAAGTGACTAAATTAATTACAAATTAATTCGTGTACAATGAAAGTGACTAAATTAATTACAAATTAATTCGTGTACAATGAAAGTGACTAAATTAAAATTAGTTATTGTACGTGTTATGTACCACAGTGCGTCACAAGGAGGGGTAATGCGTTTCGAGTGATTATGAAAGTATGGATTGATGTAGATCTATATTTTCTTACTTCTAAAGTTTTCCAATATGGTACAGGAAGACAAACGAGACATCGGAGCATTTCTATGACTACCGACGCCCGTGAACATCAGCACAACTTCTATGCCGATGCTCTTTTCACTTCCCCCCCTAATGGGCCACCGGCTACTCACAAACCGCAAGTAACGAGACACCGTAGGTGTCACGGTGTCTGTCACTTTACGGCGGTGTCAGGTAAGCGAGAGCTACCTCTTCCCGATCGTGCCGGCTCAATTCTGCTGCAATGCAGCATTGCACTACCTGGTACTACTCTGTACTTCTAAAGCTTGATGGATTTGAAAATATGAGGTATCGTTAGATTATTCTTGCTAACGCCAATAACAATGGGTTATTAAAACTTGCGTGTACTTGTATACACGCGTTAGAAGTTACACTTCTGTAGCGTAACAAGATCAAAATCTTTTTTTCCGCCTTATTCTACGTTTGTAGAAAAAATTACAGTAACAATAGAAAAAGGTGTTTAACACATTGAAAGTTTTATTACAACGCATTAGTAACTTTTTAGAATAACTAAAATGCTGACTATAGCTAACTTCGGAGTGTTGGTTTTTCGTGACAGTGTGACATCTTAGAAACTTACTCTCACCATTTTTTTTTTGTTTTTCAATTTAATGTTAGTTTATTACTTTTGTACATACCTTCGACAAGTTCATATCGACGTCTACAAAGATCTGCACAAACTGAGGTTGTGTTCCTACGCACTCACAACAAAACTCCTACGCACCAGCTGCTCCAAATTGAGCACTATCACGAACCGTACGAAACGTGAAATCATAGCTGACACGACATGACTGCGACCAGAGGTACCACACTTGGCGGCGATTCAGCTTGAATGATGCGCATTACGTTAATGTGTTAGACCTGTGCTAGGTACAGTCAGGAGTTGTGACACTGTAGCGCATATAAACTTAAGAAATTTTATATACTTCAGATGTTTATTCTAGAAATACACATAATGGATAGATAAACCCCCTAGTAGTCAAACTATTTAAATGTACCAGTATCACTAGCGTTATCAAGAAGAATGTAACGACTCTTAACAAATTAAAAGCCGTCAAGCTGTTCAGCGTGTAACAGTTAACATAAGAATCTCTAGAAACATAATTACTCTGGCGCAGTCGGGTAAAAAGATTCAAAATTGCAATACCTGTCTGCTGTTGAGGCGTACCAAATACAGATTTGTTTTCTCCGCCGCTGAAGGGCGTCTGCGGACTGCCGAAGGGCTGGCCGGTGGAGGGCGCGCTGAAACTGCCGCCAGAGGTACCGCCGAAGATCGACGGCGCTTGCGTGGTAGCTTGCTGACCTAAGAGGAAGGTTTACTTTATGTAGCCTATTGTTGAGGGGGGCAGCGCATCTGAGTAACAATCCATGGGCGTCGGTAGTCATCAAAAGGCTCCCATTGCTCATTTCGCCCGTAATGGTATGGATAATGCTGCGGTAGGCTTTTATGAATACTCTAACGTGATATATCTCCTCCCAGACAAATTTCAGTCACGGCGGCCATCTCTACTGAGACCAAGATATGTTTTTCTGTATGCCATAATAAATACTTATATAAAATATACATACAAATATTTATACATTCAAAATAATTTTATATGATATTACTATTTTGGTTTGATGAATGCTCAAATTCAGATCTTAACCTACCCATCGCCAGCTTAACGAATGAGCAATCGGGGCCTTATGATGACTACTTGTAACAATTATGTTTTAAAATTTAAATATTGTATAAAAAAGTATATCTGTCATCTTTGACTGTAAGGTAACGTTCTCTGTGTTGAAATGTCACTTTTTTTTCATTTTGGCGTAGGCGAGGATGGATATATTTGCGATATATGATATTATTTCTCTTTCGCCGGGTACCTATATATTCGGGATATAAAGAATATCAAATATGTAACGATGCACGAAATAATTTATATAAAAGGGTGAGTTCTTGATTTCTTGCCGACGTCATGTTCCACATCCTATTAAGTCTTTGTTAATGTTAAATTGTCTTAATTCTCCTACGTGTGCATTTTGATAGTAGTATTTACATGATCTGTATGGCTGTTAATTTCATAGACCGTATCTATAATGATTTAGTTTGAATAGTATATGCCACGTGTGAAAATTGGTCGTTGCATTCTATGTAATTGTAACATAGTATATATATTGGCAGATTTTAGTTGGAGATTTAGATTGGAGAAGATGGGAATCTTATTGGTTGTGTGTTTATTTTCAAAGCTCTACTCCTTTTCTTTTTTTTCTCTTTGTTTATTAAACACTATATTCTGCTAATGTTGTAATGTTGAATATAAGGAATGAAGGAAAATCCGTGACAATGGAACACATATATATATAATTGTTATATATATATATTATTATAATATATATTAACTATCGAAACAAGCCCCACTTACAAAAATTCATAACCATCAAGCAATAAAAGCATTCCATTAATACTATAATTTGATTATATGTTGTGTTAAATGATATTAATTAATGGAGTGGGGTTTGTTTTGCTATTATAACTTGTCATTTTTGGCATTTGCTAATATCACATAAAAAAACGACAAAGTATAGGCAGAGGCTGACAGTTATCTCTACGCCAGTGGTGACGTTATTAACGATTAATAAAAAAAACTAAAACTGAAAAAGATCAAAACTGTTTAAATTAGCTTCTTATATTGGTCTGTATCTGCGAAATCTAGAATAAAAAAACATGTGTTAAAAATTGTACGACGATCATTCCCTTGACAGATGTGCAACAACCACCACTTGGCTCTTATTTTATATAAGTGGCAGTTACCAAAAGCGGGAGTTCCAAATCCAGGTGCTGCGTTATTATTGCCACCACCGCTCCAGAAGTCGCCGCCGGGCTTCTGAGCGAACGGTGCGGCCGCCGCGCCGCCGAAGATATTCGCGGCCGTCGGGTTTGTGCCGCTGAACGCTGTTTTTCCGCCAAATACGTTCGAACTGCCGCCAAATACTGAAGAACTGTGGAAATATCAATTTCATTCATTATTAGTACTCGGCATCTGTTTAAATTATCGCCTTGTGGTGTAACGTGCTGGTGTCGCCTGTTAAGACCGTTAGTCGCGTGGTGTCCTTTCATCGATCCCCAAGTCGGGCAACTATTATTAAATGTTTTTCAGATTATTTTGAGCACGCATTACCGGGTTTGATGTGCGCCCGAACTGGTCATAGGCTTGCCACTTATGCATGGGCCTCAGTAGCTTGGCTAATCGTGGGTGTGCTAGTATATCTACTGGACTTGCGAGTTGTGGATGTACTAGCACACCTTTGCCTACCTCTTCGGGTAAAACAGGCGTGAAGGTACAATCTCTTTAAATCACACTAAATAACACTTATGTCAGATTGATTAGTGCCATTAAAAAGATGTAATAAGCCTAATATTGGCTCTGTCGGCTAATTTTCACCTGTGATGACGTAGATCATGTAGTTCGCGAGGGGTCTGCAGATATAATTGCACTCCTATGTACTACTGTGTGACTGAACTCAAAACATCCTAGTGCCTTTTGTTCTTAAAAGAAAAAGTTCCCCGAGAGTAGATACCTCCTTCTAATGCAGTCAGGGTGAAAAGTTACAATATAAAACCAACCTGCCACCAAATATATTTCCACCACTCGATGGCGACGATGCGCTCGTAGTCGATATACTTGCTGATGCGAATAAATTTGAGTCGTTTCCTCCGAATATAGAACCGCTCTGGGCGCTTGTCGTCGGGGACCCGAATACGGAACCACTCTGTGTAGTCTGCGCCCCAAACACAGAACTCTGAGATGGTGTACCGAACACCGAGGCTTGCGTTGTTTGGGCAGAACTGAATACTGATGCCTGCGTTGTAGGAGAACCGAATATGGACGCCTGTGTAGTAGGTGATCCAAATACTGAAGGCTGATTCGTGGAACCGAATACCGAACTTTGATTCGATCCAAACACGCTCGCTTGGGTCGTAGCCCCAAAGACGCTTTGTGTAGTCGTTGGAGTGTTACCAAAAACATTAGTAGCTGCAGCACTGAATATACTTTGTGCTGGCGACGAGTTGCCAAATACTGAAGTGGTCTTCGCCTGCCCAAACGGACTTTGTGTGGTCGGAGATTGGGATCCGAATAAAGATTGAGTTGTAGTAGCACCGAACGCGGAAGCGGACGCGGATGCGAATATAGAGGACGCACTTGTAGTTGCGAATACCGCAGACGGGGTAGGGGTCGATGGTTTTGCTGCGAAAATCGAAGTAGACGAAGGCGTTGGTGTATTTAAATCCTTGGCTTCGTTACTTGTATTGGGCTGAGGAATGGAGACAAAAGCAGACGCTTGAGTAGTGGGAGTTGATGTTTTTAAAGTAAGAGGACTAGTAGCTGTTGATGATGTGATAGTACTTGTTGCCATTGCGCTAGCAGCTGCTACTGATACGGCCTGACTGAGTGTAGGTTCTGGTTCACTTTTGGGTATAGGTGTTACAACTATAGCTGAAGTTTCTGGAGCTTTCTCCGGTTTCTGCTGAGCTCCCACTACCGGTGTTAGTACTGTAGACCCAATAAGTGGTTTTGGCTGTGAAGTCACAGTAATAACCGGTTGTGCTTTTGAACCTGAAACAAAAATTTTTGAATGTGTAAAGAAGTTACTTTTAAGTTACACTTTCTACCGAATTTTCTTCGTACGAAAGTAATCCGATGTGAAAATTTCCATTAAGGTTTTCGGAAATACCTAACCTTCTTACTAATATATTTTTTTTAATATTTGTGATAACTGTTGACTGTTGGACATCTCAGTGTTTTCCATTTATGTCATAACCGAAACGACCCAATTGCAAAATATCTAAATTAACATACATTAGTTGTATGATTATATTTACTTGAAATAGATGCAGCACTGAATATCGATGCCTCTGGTTTATTGGCGGAGCTGTCTGTGTTTTTCTTAAGATCAACTGAAAATAAAATCAAATATTATTTGTAAATCAACTCTATACCAATGATATAAAGCTCAAGAGTTTGTTGAACGCGCTAATCCTATAATTTTTTTTTATAAGATTATTTTATCTTATATTCATTTTATAAGAGTATTTACTGGTTATCTTATAAAATTAAAATTGTTTGTTTGTTTGAACACGCTAATCTCAGGCACTACTAGACAGAATTGAACAATTATTCTTCTGTTCAATAGACCATTTAACAATTAAGGCTATAGGATGTATACCATGATGCTACGACTAACAGGACCGTAGCTACACGGGTGAAGTCGCGAGGTGATACTAGTTGTGTACAAAAATATTGTGCAAAAATCATTACCAACTATGACGGTTTGCTCTGCAGGTTTTATTGTTGTAACACTTTCAATTTCCTTTTTAGCGTCTAAAGGTACATCTTTCTTCTCTGGTATATTTTCCTTAACAGTTTCTTTCCGTACTGGTTTATCTTTAGGTATTTTATCACCCACTTTGCCAAAAACGAAACCTACGTTAATCTTAGGAAGTTCAGTATTTTGGTCTGATGCAGACACGTCACTGAATATATTCGATGTAGGTCTAACTGTGGGTGCAGTCGTGTTCTGCTTCAGCCCCCCGCTGCCTTCCTGTTCACCAGTTTCGTTTGACTTTAGTTTTTCCGTTGTTATTTTGTCTTCAGGCGCACTGGTTTGTGGGGTTGCGAATTTAGCAAACATATTGCTCAAATCACTGATCGGTTTCGCTGTGAAATTATTTGCGGCCGGCGGCTTCGAGACTGAAAAATAAATATATGATGTATACAATAAACGACTTTCGATTTGTCTGTTTACATTAAAACTACACAAAAAAACTATTTCCACAGATTTGTAGTGCATGATAAGAGTGCGAGCAATATGCTCGGTTTTATCACATATTGATTTTCATTTTCTGTTTTGGTAATTTTAACACATTTCCTTATACTGTAAGTATTTATAAATCTGAACTTTAAATTCACAGATTAGCACTTTCATTCTATCATTAAGGTTTTTTTATAGTATAGAGGGATAACAACCTGATCCATTAACATCCGGATAATTATTATGCCGATGTGTTGTCCTCCTTTCCTCCCCCCCAAAGGTGGAATCTTTAAATACTTACAGCAAAAACCAGAATGTGAACGTATTTTTGGGCCCATAAAAGTATTTTCTCCGGTTTTCATCTGCCCAAAAGGCTTGACATCGCTTGTGAGTACACTATGCAGCGTGCTCGGTTTAGACACCGCCGGCGTTGGTGGTTTGAGTGGCTCGACTGCGGCCTGGACTGTTGGCTGCGGACTGAATACTGGGGTAGGTAAAACTGGCTCTGGTTTAGGTTCTGTAAAAAAAGGGGGTCTAAAATACACTACACAACCGAAATAGAATTTCTTTAACTGTGTGAAACGTGACTTGCTATAAGAGGAACAAAATGTGTGTTGTCTCTCTTCCTCCCCTAGTACATTAACTTTTTCAATCTTCACTAACTTATATCTCCCTCTCAACTACCGCTGGACTCGTTTTCGTGACGCTCTTGCATGGCATGATGGTATTGATGTTTTACTTTAAAAAACCAGTCCACTTTGCAATTTCTTTTTTCATAGAGAGTTCATTATTTCATTAATTGTTACGAGAAATAATTTTAAATACAAGGAGAAAAAATATACAAATATCCTAACATTAAATTAAAAAATGATGTATATAGTGTCCAGGCATTTCAACTCGCATTATCAAGGCGATGCTAACCACACCTTATGCGCTAAAATCCTTCAAGCGAATTACAGGTGAAGGGAACACAGAAATATTTCTTACTTGTCCATTTCTTTCAGTTTTATGAGAATGCAGTGGTATCTTAAAATTTCTAGGGACCTTTACCTTCGGTGAATAGTGTTCTGGCCACACTGCCAATATTTTTCACAGTCTTCACATTGGTAACTGGAGTAAATGTAGGGATAGTGATCGGAGACTCCTTAGGCATGTCGGGTTTTGCCTCAATCTTTGGAACATGCGGTACTGAAAAACAAATAAAAAGTGAACTAGCCTTGCATTAGGCGCATATGTTAACTAGCACCTCTTGTCCTACTCCAAAACTAAGATGAAATACATTTCAATGAATTATATTGACAGCAACAGAAATTACATATTAAACTTTGATAAAGATCCATAAGATCTTCTACATTTTTCAGCTGTGAACCAATAAGGTCTGATAATGATGATGATGAAAGATCTGCATTAAAATACTTCTTTAAATAAAGCCATATTCAGAGCGTGTCACCAGTTTTGAAAATAGCCAATTACTCAAAACGTATTAAAGAGTGTTTTGAAAAATACCCATTTATATAGGAATATACGTAGGGACATGGATCGTTTTTTAGTGCGACGCATTCGCTCCGCCCAGAATCCGCTCGCAAACCACTAATGCGATACTGCTGTGAAGTGCCGCCGTTATATTTCGTGCCAAGTACCTATAATACTATATTACATGAACTTACCAAATGTCGGCACTTTGGGAACACTGGCCACTGGGATTTGGGGCTTGACTTGTTCTTTTTGGACTGACACCGCTGCTGCCTGGACTTTGGGTTGCGGACTCGGAACTTCTGTCTTCACCGTAACTGTCTGAACTTCTTTCACATTTTTCTTCTCTTTCAAACTTTTGTCATATCTCTTCTTCAGGTTCTCCATGTGTTTACGGAGATCTACGTTAACTGGTTTGATCTTATTCGGCGTGTGATTGGAGAGCATGTCTCGTAAAGCGTCCAACTTTTGTGAACTCAGTAGCTCTTTAGGTTTGTTCTGTGGTTCGATGCTCATATTAAGAATATTCTTCGTGAGTTTCGTCAAGGGGTCTCTGTAAAAAAAAAACAATAAATTAAGTCACATCAACTGTCTGAGTTACACATAGTTACACAACCGAAGTTTTCTATTTAAGAACGAACGTTGAAGTAGGCATAGTCTTTAGGAAGGGACACTGAAGTAAAACGTGTGGAAGTGAAGGAGGTTCTATTTCACACGATTATTTTTTAGTCCAAATATATTTTCTCACCCCAAACTTTATATCATATATTAAGGAGTAAACTTGGAGTGCAGCAAGCACAGTACATATTCTTACATGAAAGACAGCTCAACAGGATTTAGACAATGGGAAAACCACTCGGGCGTTTTACTCACTTCTTGAAGGGCGTGCTTCGCAGTATGGAGGTGGATTTGAACATGGGAGTGATCTCGCACTCGTTGAGCGTGTTGCGCAGCGTCCGCAGCACGGCCTCCTGGCGGGTGAGAATCTCCTGCTGCTTCACCAGCGGCTGGTACACGTCGTCAAGTATAGGACGTATCATGCGATCGCCCGGCCTGAAACGTAAAAAATATGCAGTATTATACTAGCAGTTAAATGCCCCAGCATACAGACGAACTGCGGTCTCTAGTATCAGACTAGTATCACAGAACGCCATGTTCGGATCTCGGCTCGGACCAACCAATGGCGCAAAACTTATTTATAGTGCGCACATATTAGTGCACTCTATTTCCTCATTATCCTAGAGAACAATCATACAGGACCCATGGCTTAACGTGATCTCAGAATCACGCGGATATGACACCGCCAACTTTCAGACTTAAATTAATTACCGATTAAATTCTAACATCATTATTTGGTCTCACCCGGGACTCGAACACGGAATACCACAGTGCATATAGATTTACTTACTTGCTGTATTCGTCTTTCATAGCTATCTGGTTCCACTTATGGTTTAGAGCCCTCCGCGCCTGATCCAGTTGCGACTGCACGTAGTATGACAGCTTCTTCACTGATGCTATCCTCTTAGCCGTTAGCGGATCTTCTTGAGTCCACTCCTGGAGTTCTTTAGCTCTGAAATTATTATAATATCGGACAGCTTAATTGTATTATTATACATTAAACAGCTAGAGGCGATAGAAATTCCGAGAAGGCGGGCAGAAAATAAAGAAAGAGTGATGTAATTAGAGACAAGCATCGTCGTATTGTATATACGATGTATGCACGCAAATGCGTCAGTACGAACGCGTTTGCGTACGACAACACATGCAGTTATGTTTCTGTTTTATGATATGTTTTCATCTTATGATACAGTTTTCAACTTTTTGGCTATATATTTAAATATTTATTTTGCGTTTTAATTGCATAGGGAATAAATTAGTAGTATAATCCTGCATCGCATTTATATAACTTTAGTATAATTATTCGTATTATATAGATGTTTCCTTTTCTTCACCCAATTCTTATGTTGGATAAGCAGATCTTTCACATATAGCATGGAATTCGATATCACGCATATATAAAGTATTTGTTAGAGCGGGAGTTTCTGGCTTTATTAACGATTTTGTGGTCTATGGCGGCGAAGACACCTTCAGGTATCAGAAATTTTCTCCAGAAAAGATGAGCTTGGGCTTTGGAGCAAAGTCGTCCTATCACTGTTCCTGATCCAGCATGTTCTGCTGTCACGCTACATGTCATGTGACGTGGTTTGTGTGTTTCCGACGGCCTATTGGGAGAATTATGCTTATGTCTATTGGCGCCAGTTGCCATCAAATGGCGCCGGTTGCCATCAAAATGCTCGGACAATCTAGTAAACTGGGCAGGAGCCCAAATTAGCGACCTAAATTGCGCTCTATTCCAGTTGAGAAGATGAGTACATACTGAGCGTGCGTGCGCGCCTCCGCTACGACCGCGCAAGCCCGCACCAGCTCTAACTTGAGTTGCACCACGGACTCGTGTAGGTCGTGTATACCGCAGTCCTTCTTCAGTTGCTCGGACGTCAAGTCGTGTAGGTTGAACGTAATGTTGGTTTCTTGCAGATGCGTTTGCATCTAAACAGGGTGTTTATTAAATATCAAAGTCTTGCCAAAAATAAGTACTCAAATCGAATAAAGGTAGGTCAAAAATAAGTACTCAAATATAAAGAAACCAGAGTTATTGTGTTAAGACTGAACATCACAACAGATCGGCTGGCTCCGTTGGTAGAGGTCGCGGGTTCGGATCCTGCCTACGTCATAGATGTTCATATATCTGTTACATGTATTTCTATAAAAAAGTCTTAAATATATAAATTTCTAAAATTTATAAAAAGTATTAAATATATTTCCGTTATGTAACACAAGGCCTTACGGTACTTAACACAGAACTAGGATAACGTGCTGCGATAAGTCCACATATATAATTATTATTATTTTATTATATAAGCCTATATTTTTTTTAAGTCCCAAGTTTTTGTAAAAGTCGAAATGGCCTGTTTCCGTTAGTTCATATGTAGAAAGAAGGAAGAAGAGGGATGAACGGTTGTCAGCCAAATTACCATAAATATTATTGTCTATGGGGACGGACGCCACCAAAAGGCTCGGACTGTTCGTATGCCCTTTTCCGAGCCGAGAATAATCCGAATAACACCTTCAGAGTAGGACTAATCCCAATAAGGTCAACGATTTAGCCTAGCTCAAATAATACCGCTGTATCGGGTAGGTACTCCGAGACTACCGCCCGCCAGTTCTTACATCGGTCAGAGGGCGAAGAGGGTACTCCATCATTTATCCTCTTTCTACAAACCTAGTTGCGTCGTTGTCGTGCACAAATATCATATCAATCCGTTGAAGCTGTATTAGGTTTCTCTTCGCTTCCTCGCTATAAGTTCAGGTACGAAAAAAAGAGAAAACACGAGCAATTAAAAAAAAGCCAAAACAAACCTTATTTAACTTTTCATTCGCCAGCTTCCTAAACTGGTACAATTCCATTTGAAAATCGTTCACTTCATTCACAATCATATTTTTAATTTCGTCATTGACTTTGGCTTTATTAATCTTAGTCTGCTCCATCTTCATGGCTTGCGTTTCAGGTATTGTAGGTGATTGTACGACGGGCAACTTTGGTTTCGGCTACATTTTGATGGAACACAAATAAGACGAACAAATTAAATTGAATCTTATCTCAATTTAAAAAAAAAAAAAACATTATCCCAAGAAGAATCTAGAGATACCTCGTACGTTAAAATCTGTCAAACCCTTCAATTTATATACATACGCTCGAAAATATGACCCTCTTTCTGTCGCAATAGTTGTGAGTAAGCGAGAGGAAAGTAGTACTATTCAAAGTCACGTGTTAGAGTTTTGTGAGGATCAGAATTGTATCGCTTAATGACAAATAATCTTGACGCCTTTACCTTACTTGTCATTAAGGACGAACTCAAACTGACGAGTTAGAGTGTCGCGTAATTCTTCACGTATGCGCGTGCAGTGCGATACTATGCTTCGTGTGATCTGATCGGCGTCTATCGTGATAAAAAATTGCACCTTAATTTATCCAAAATAAAGGTGTATATGTGTGCTTCCAGTGAATAGCATGACGGTTTCGCAAGTGTGCCTTGATCCAATCGCCCTTTTCACTCTGTTTGTGTACACGCAAACGCAGGCACTCAAACCCATATAGTAAAAAAAAACTTACGTACCAGTGCACTTGATGTATTACTGACGGACGGAGCTGTTGGCATTGGAATTGATAAGACTGTAAAGAAATAATGGCATATAATTAATTTGTATGTAACCAATATTATTTTTTACGTGTTTGCAAAAAAAAATTAAAAGCGCGTGCGTGTTAGTTTACGTGTACGACAGACAGCGAGAAATACACATGCAAAGCTTTCTTACGTATAAAATATGTCACACTACAGGTTTGATTATTTTGTATGGAGTTGTTTTTCTAAGACAAAGGAGCACATTCATGCGCGTATATGAAAGTACATGCACATTTGTATATTGTAAGGAGGAAAACGAATAAAGAGTGGAAAATTACTATCAACATTCCTTACACATTCGGACAGTCGGAATATCCTTCCTTCAACAACTTGGCACTGACACGCACGAAACGCAACAGTGTAGCTGTCACTTCATGCCGATGTTATGTGGGTGTGGGATACTTCTCCGGCCACGCTGGCCAAGTTCCACCGTAATGTATCAATTCCATGGTGTAATGTAACTTTCATACCTGCTGTGCTTGCATTTTGGGTAGCGTTGACCAAAGCGGCTTGTGACGTCTGCGCAGCTGAAAACGATGAGGGAAACGACGGCTGATGAGTTTTTGGGACCAATTGACTGGTCGTTTGTATATGTTGTGGTTGGGTTTGGGGCTGGATCGGTTGAGGCTGGACAGACTGCTGTTTGGAAGGTTGCGGTTGGACCGGTTGCGGTTGGACCGGTTGCGGTTGGAACGGTTGCGGTTGGAACGATTGAGGTTGGACTGGTTGCGGTTGGAACGGTTGAGGTTGGAACGGTTGCTGGACTGGTTGAGTCGGCTGTGGTTGCACAGCTTGCGGCTGGACAGGTTGCGGTTGCGCGGGCTGGAAAACACAGAGTAAAAAAAATTTAAGCCACGTTGTAGATGACTCTTTTACGTCTGCAAGAGGACAGAAAGAGAAGAATGGGTTGTTAAAAAACTTCTTCACTGTGCATGTTACGATTTTTGTGCACCACTTATCATGTAAGTTAAAAGAAACTTGAAGGTCTGCTGCAAGCACAGTTTAATTAATCCTTCTTTAAGTATATACATATTGATTTTTTTAAACTGTACTCAATCATCGAAGTAATTCAATCCTCGATTACTACTCTACTCTACTACTAAAGTTTGATCTAATAAAAAAATCAATACACTGACACCCGTGCACAGCTGATACCACCGGGGTTTATTTACAATATAAAAAAAATGATTTATCGACGACGGCCCATATTTTCTGAAATTAATTAATTTGGTGTAGTTTACAACGTCACTTAATTTGGTGTAGTATATAATGACACTTGATTTGGTGTAGTTTACAATGACACTTAATTTGGTGTAGTTTACAATGACACTTAATTTGGTGTAGTTTACAATGACACTTAATTTGGTATAGTTAACAATGAGCAGTATTTTCGTATTATTGTATTATTATTGGTTACATCTGATCATTACCTATCGTTACCCTGAAATATTTTTAGTGTTCAATAAACCAACCAGTATGAATAACGGCTTCATTTGTACTAACAAATTTGTCCGTTTTAATCTTAGACGCAGAGCGATGGTGAAGCCTATCGAGTTCATAGTAGGTCAAACGAGAAACAGGGGTCAAACGAGAAGTCAGTGTCATCTAGAGACAACCGACGCCCATTAACATCCACACGCTCATAGACAATAGATTCGTTATTATTCGAAGACTCCTACCGTTTGTTGAGTCACGAGATCCGCGACAGGTGGTGGCGGCGCATCGTCTGGTATTTGACTGAAAAAAAAAAAAGACAACTTCATAGTGGTACAGGTAATGCTATTGTTGCATTGTATTTGAATTGGAACGGCACGACGTGACACCTACACTGTCACGTGTAGTGCAGATTTGTGAGTTTCTAGTTGCCCATTGGCCGGGTGGGGAGAAAAAGGTAGCATATGCGTAAAAACTAATTGTGCGGATGTTAGTGGTGTCATCAAAAGGCTATGATCGCTGATCTCCTAATTAGGTATGGTATTAAAAAGCAAAAATTATAGTATGGTTTTTTAAATCTTATACTCCATCTCTTGCATTGTTTTGAAATTTCTTATTCATATTTAAGTTTTAGTCTATTTATTTAAATGGAATAAAATTGTATATGCGAGACAGAAATACAGACTATAAGACCAACTGTGGCGAGCAATGTTACCTCAACGTATACTATACTTACTACTAAGACACGTACTAAGTCACGTAGTATTGCTACGCGCGCATAATTCGACATGCGTCCTAAAAATTACCTGGTAAGTGCAGCCTGTGGTAGGGTGATCTGCTGCGGCTGAGAGCAAACTTGTGGCGAGGACTTGTTCAGGTTGACGATGTTGAAGATGGTCAGGAGGCCAGTCTGGGAGACCACGTGAAGCAGCGGCATGGGCGGGAGCGTTTCACTCTCACCTGGACACAAATAACACGTTTGAGTCATATTACTAGTTTTTATTATAATACAAGTGGAAAATAACAGCAGTTGGAGTGGTTTGAGGACCAACTACGCCCGTAGATATCGGCATAATTCTACGAAGATGCGTTGCCCTCCTTCTCCCCTCAAGCCCTACGGGCCACCGGAAACCATGGTGGCGCATTGGTTAAATAACTATGACAATCGAGCATGTTGCGCCATGTTTACCTATGTATTATAAGTACTTTGATAATAAAATCTTAAATGTAATACAATTAGATTTATAAACAATATTAAATATATTTCCATTACACAACTTTTGCGGTATTCAGCACAGGGAGGGGTCAGCGTGATGTGATAACACACAGATTTTTATCTTATTTTTCATAACGTTTCATTCCATATGTATGAATGATGAGCCCTGAGCTGCTACTCCTTCAACGTTATATCTTGCAGTTTAGCTGATCCTTCACGGTTTTACATCAGGTGTGCCAGATCTTTAATTTTTATGTCAACAGAGTCTGAACGAGTTTTGTCAAGGCGTCTATTCAATATTTATAATGGTTTAGCTAGTCCCATAAGGGACTACATCAGATGTTCACACTTTTAAAACGAATAGCCCTATACAACTTTTTTTCAAAATTTTTTTTACTGTTGTTTTACTACTAAAATAATAAAAAATATAAATTTTATAAAATTTAAATACTATTATTTATGCCTACCCCACGGCAACTGGTGTATGGCGCAGGTGTCAATACAGATGCCCACCGGATAATTCTCCAGCCTCTTATTAGTCAACGGTAGTTCCGGACGAGCCTCGTCAGACTGTAATGTACAGCAAAAAATTATATCTTATGTGTCCCAATGTTACTTACATTACTCCTCCGAAACGGCTTTACCGATTTTACCAAATTTCATGTGCATATTATAACAATAATATATATATAACATGTCTGAGAATCAGCTGTTATCTATTTTTCACACCCTTAAGTGATAAGAGTTAACATAAATCTGAAGAGTTTGTTCGCTTGTTTGAACGCGCTAGTCTCAGGTACTAGTGGCCCGAATCGAAAATATTGTTTTGTGTTGAATAGTCCTTTTATCGAGGAAGGATATATACTATGATGCTACTACTAACAGGGCCCGAGATGCGCGGGTGAAGCCGGCGTACCATAACAAATTAAACACTAAAAAAGCTTCCTTAGGAATCGATTTATCTATGGTATTTATGCCATAGATGAATCTAATAATGCTTATAGTACTTAGCTTATTTTGAGAAAATCGATCACACACGATCGATAGACAGCTTTTGGGGCCTTTGGTTTATAATATAGATAATTACAGCAAATCTATCCATATTATAAAACAAAGTCCCCAAAATGTGTCTGGTAGTATGTGATCGGTGTGGTTAGATCCATACAGCGATTCTCGAAGAAGGTGCAAGTTGTTAAGGTTCAACAATCGGGCTCCTGTTCACGGGTGCAGCTGGATCGCTAGTACCAAACATTACATGATACTTTCTTTCGCATCAGACACAGCTACAAAATTATTACGGTGAATGCGTTATATAAGTGTGCCTCGTGGTCTAGTGGCGAGCATGTTAAAACCACAGTCGTGAGGTCCAGGGTTAAAGTCGCGGGCCGGACCAAAGTGTTATTGGAACTTTTCAATTTCGAATAACAGTCCGAAGTCAGGAAGTTGGCGGTGTTACACCCCCATGCGTCAGAGCGCACGCTAGGCGGTCGGTTCTGCGCCTGGTTTCTCTCCGCGAGCACACATTTTCATTATCTCCTCCTCTCATTGCCAGTTACGTTTCGTATAACTAAGGAAGTTTTACTTTGGTCGTGTGGTCTAAAGTAAAGTCGTATTTTTTATTCCATCAATCAGAGTCTATTTGTATCTTTATATTAAAAAAACCCACAAATACCTGGCAAAATTGTATCCAGTTCGGTCCATCACCAGAGGCGAGCGTTGCTATTTCCATACTGTTCGAGGACGATGTTAGAATCATGTTCCTGAAAAGTAACATCTAACATTATAAATAATGAATAGATGTTCTTAAATTAAAAAAAAAAAATATTGGCCCATTGGGGGG
>JAFELO010000812.1:365734-381736 GCA_017140195.1 Eumaeus atala
ACTCACAGAACTCCTTACGGTAAATACCACAGGAAAAGGCTAACCTGGTGTGATAAGTCCACAAATGTTACTGTTAATATAATTTGTAGCCTGTACTCGACAATTGTCCCTGAATTTTTTTATGATCATTGCTCATGAAGATTAATTTGTGGTTGCCAGCGTCACCAAAAGGCTGCGCCCCCTATTTTTTATCACACGTATAAAAAGAACAAAGAAGTAGTAGCAAGTGTGATATGTGGCGCACCGTTCCCCCTGTCTACCCCATTAGGAAACTTTTGTGAAGATGTGCTGTTAGTAAAGTTAATTACCATTGTGATATCCCTTGCAGATAGTAGTACCATGGTCTGTTAGAGCCCATACTATAGCAGATGTCATCGTAGTTAACGCAGGACATCTGACCCCCTTTTGGTGTATTCACAATGGTCACAGCTGAAATACATAAGTACAAAACATAATATTGTATTAAGATATTCATACAATATGTAATAAAAATCATGTTGTTCCCGCCAAGCCTCATAAATGAATTCAAATTGCATGTCATTTAGTAGTAGTGTTCACTTAAAAATACAAAATAAATATTAAATCACTGTTTATTTCTTATTATAATTTAAAATGTCCTGTAGGCCTGATAGGTTTGGTGGACCAATCAACGCATTGGAATGGTCCATGACCCCGAGTGTACTACTACGTCATGAACTCGTCACGTGACAATTTACTTTTTTTAATTTACATATACAACATATTTTTTTAATTTTTTAACATTTATTTCTTTAATTATCATTAGTAATCGGCCCATATATGATTTTATCGTACTGTTATTTCCAGTATCGGTGTACCTATAAGTGTGTGTATACGTGCCCAGAAGGAAACGGGTTTTTGTTACTTATTGTATTATCTGTGCACACATTTTTTAGCTACTTGAAGACAATAATAAACTATTTTTTATGCATTAGGGGAATTACAAGGAATCGGAGTATTTTAGTATGTGACGGTCATAAGCAGCAAGCAAGAGGTAATTCCAACCACCCAACCAATGGACAAATCATACTAGGTGTGCCCCTGGTGACAATTTCCTTATGTATTTAAGAGTGAGAGACAGATTTATTTTTATTTTGATTATCGTCTTGTCTAGATATAATGTGCAGCCAGTGCTACCTTGGAGAATATTTTAGAACCATCCAAGCTCATAGAATCATTTATTTAAAAAAGTGCATAGTGATATAATAAAATGCCTACAGGCACCAGTATGTGTCCATATCTGTATTGTGAACATGAAGTCTATAAGTTATATAATACAGGGCCCAAATGAGCCATGGGGAATACATACATGGCCGGCTATCATCAGATGCATTCTTGTAAGTCACTGCAAATTGATATGTTGCAATCCAATATATCGCCAATGCTTCAACTGGGGCATTCTGAAATAGATTTGGAGCAGGGACAACTTTCATTGGGGTCAGGTCTGGTTTATATTGCGTGAGTGTTCCATCATTGTTGCCTGTTACCAACTGCTTCCCTTTAGGGCTCCAGCATAAACACCTAAAAAGGAGAAATATTTATCTTACTAGCTGCATCACATGCTGGATGACCTACATAAAATCAATCCCAAGGATATCATCCTTTTTTCAAAAGTAGTTGTTAAATTTGTAAAGAGTCAAAACATACAAACTTTCACATGCATAATAGGCTGACAATGGTGAAAAAAACTATTAAATCTCATTAAAAAAATTAGGCAACAAGAAGGCTTGAAACTGGAGAGATAAGACTGATAAAATTTACCTGTTTACTACTTATCTATCACATTTACCGAAAGGCACCAAAAGGATGCAATGTTGTAGTGCAGTAAACTTTATCCACAAGCCATTTCCAGCCCTGTAAAGAAATCTCGTTTTCTCGGGAAACACTTACATTGCGTTGGATTGTATCTTCTTTACTTGCATGGTGCTAACTTGACATATCATTAAACTGCCATCAAAATATACTATTCCAATTGTGTCTGGTACGCATGGATTCCATTGCAAAGTAGAAATATATGTTGATGGATTAACATCACATTTTATAGTTGCAGCTGGACCAACAGACTAAAAGTTGATGATAATAAATGTTTGAATGGTTTACTTCAATAAAAATATAACATCAATAAATGTAATAAGCAAACAAGAGCTATTGCATATAAATAAAATGAATTTGAGTTAACAAGTATTGTTGTTTAATTCACTTTATGATTCCACAATCCATGGGGTACTGTTTGCTGGTCTTGTACAAAGTAAAAAGAAAAAAAAAAGTAAAAAGAAATGCTATCTTTGTAGTAGGATGTTTGGTAGGCTGTCTTTTGTGTGGATGTGTGCATAAGGGGACATAAATAAATCTCATGATGTTCTGTACCCACTGTGTAATGTAATAACCTTAAATATAAATATACTTATTATATGCTTTAATACAGTATAGATGATATGCAAGACTGAAGATGATGTTATATGCGTGATAGATGTCACTGTACGGCGGTGTCAAGTGTGCTAGAGGTACCTCCCAGGTTGCGCCGGCCTAATTACGTTCCAATGCAGCAATCCTACAATTTTTTTTTAAACTATTATGGAGATCTCCTATCAGGTATGCACAAGACATATTATAGTGCATGAATGGGCCAAACCAAATATAATGTACAACATAATATATCATTGATTGAAGTGTTGAAATGTATATAAAAAGTCTTTTAACTAAAAATTCAATTTATCCTCTATATGTCGTATTTGACTACAAAACTCTATTGATAAAATATATTCAAATTATATTCGCAGATTTTGAAAATCAAGGAGAATAATAATTATTATTAACATAAATTTTAATCATAAAACATTTTAAGGAGGATTAGCTATCCTATTCACAGGATTATATCCTATGCACAAATCACCATCACTTGAGCATTAATAATAACACCTACTGATAAATATAATACCTGGTTTTGAAAATCTTGACATTTGTAAATAATGAGCATTTGTTCACCAGTCGCAGCCAGCCATTCCTGGTCACAGTTTATGGCTACATGAGTTGGTTGAATTGGAAGTTGGACTGTCAAGTGTTTCGGCTCACATTCCTTGTCAATGAGTTCCCTCAAATAGTAAGCTTAAAATAGAATATAAAAAAAACAAAGGTACACAATTGGTATAGATGCGTAAACTATAGAAGTATAGTTTTTAGGAAGATGTAGTGCCATGCTGCATAGAGGGGGTCAGTGCCATGCATAGTGCTTGACATATCATCATATATCCTCCTATGCAACATAATTGGGCTGGCACGACGGGGGAGGTATGTCTCGCTCACATAATACTCCTACAAAGTGACCTCTTTGGCGTTGCATTCAGCTTGTGAGTAACCAGTGGACCAAGGGGGAGAGCTGTGCTAAGGATGGTAATGCATCTGCATAGTAATATGTGGATGCGCATGGACATTGGTGTCCATAAAAAGGCTTCAATTGCTTGTTTGCTCCCATGATACCATAAAAAAGAGTTACTTTAAATCATATCTACGTTTAGTAGACAGATAAAAACATATAATAATGTTTTTTAAAATGAAGCTAACTAAAGAAACTATTTTGTCCCCTCTTATAAGATGAGAGGATAAAGGAGCAGGAGCAGGAGCCTCTGAGCATGGGATAAGATAGGATAGGAACCTCACTACAATGCCATTGCCCCAAAGATAGTGTTTTACTGGGCATTTGACACAATTCTGTCCCGCAAGCATCAGTGACTACAGTACTGGCAGAAATAGAGAAATATAAATAATATGATTTTAAATGTCAATCTTATAAAAAGCAGTATAGGAAAAAAAATGTAATAACAATTAATACCTTACCTGATATTGTTCGGCTTGGCGATGCAACAAAAACTATTCCATACTTACTCGAGCTTGTCACTAAATTGTACCCCCGATTAGAAAGTGGGTTGTTTGTGTTAAAAACCTTAATTTTCCGTTGTAGCTTATACAGTAATGACTAAAATAAATAACAAATAGGGAGGTGATATGATGTTACACATCAAGATTCTGCATATTTGCATTAATGTTGTGACTTACCGGTTCATCAACGGAATCGGGACCCGATTTTATTTCCATACTTATAAGTTTATGTTTTATAATAAGTCTTAAATTGCTGTAAGTTATAAACTAATATTAAGAAAATTCTAACCATAAAATTAAACTACAACAACATAAAAACAAACGCAAAATTCAACGGCAAGACACTTGACAAGTTTACAATTGACACATGACATAGACCATGTTAACTTGACACCTCTCGGACAGGGTAAGATCGGATGACCATACCGCTTCGTCTTTAGTAGTTTATTTTTCGTCGTTGATTTATAAAGTATACGTCTTTAGTGTGCCATCTTTTCTCTTCTTCACATAAGACCAAATGAAAATTACAGTCCCTTTTTTATGGCATGTTTGTATAAATAACAACATAATCAGCTTTCTACAGTCTTTTATTTTTGTTCACATGGGGAACGCATTTACCAGTCATTATCATCGCTGGGTGTGGTCAATTACTGTGCGGGGCACGCCCCACTTTATAGTCACGAAATACTCGCTAAACTATCGCGAGTGCCATCATTGCTCCCATCGGTACGGTGCGCCGGAACTAATAATTATTAGAGAATTTCTTAGGGTAGTCAGTCTCCTAAGGAACCGACTCCACCTCACTAGCTAACATTGTCGTATCTGCTGAGGGTCAAGGTGCGGGCCCGCCACTCATGATTCTCTCCATGAACCATTCATACACGTCAACGTCGAAGACATTGTAGCTAACGTGCGCGAGCTGCTCGACGTCAGAGTCGGAGGATGAGGGACCATCCGGTCTCATAACAGTAGATAAATTAGCTATTATAAACATTCTCATATCGGGATGCATCACTCCCAACTGCGGGAGAGTGGAGGTGGGCCACTTTTTGACCCCAAACCGAGTTTCGACGCCCGACGACCACTCATAGCAATCCGATGATGCTGTATTGGGCTTCACTTCGCTTCTATAGCATAAGTCTAGGTCCGAAAAAAAACTTAACGAAGGATAAATGTAAAAAAAAAACATTTTGCATATGCATCAATATTTATTTCTTATAACATTAAACCGACGGTAAACTAAGGAATTTTTTCAACAACCACACACGGATTCGGTCATTGAATGGCATTTGAAATAAAGTGTAGTACATTTTATAGCGCCATGGCTCTATTTTATACAAAGCTTCAGGTTCATTATCATTCAACGCTTGAATAAAAGCTTCAAGTATAGTTTCATTTGTTACAGAATCAAATTTCGTCTCGCCATTCAACTGTTCTAAATAACTCATCAGTTTTAAAATTTGATCTTTAAACAATAATTTCTGTTCTTCATTTAAAGCTTCCAGCATCGCGTGTCCCTGTTTTGACTGGCTTGATAACAATTGACTAGAGTTGATAAAACCACCTGAATTTTTTAAGAGTCAGATTAAAAATAAATTTTGTATGCCAGTTGCCTTGAACATAGAGCTAACAGGGATATTTTATTTTTTAATTAACAGGGAAGGGAAGCTTATATTTACCAAAGGAATATATATTTTAAACTTGGAAGGAAGACGTATATTATGATGATTATGTACTATAATTTTGGCAGGTTTTTTATAACATCTTAGTCATATCTAAGTAAAAAAAGTTAAATACTTAATTTTGTTTTTGTTGTATGGTCACGTTTATAACAAGTACACAATATGTTACTTGCGAGCATATTACCTGGTATAAAGGAAACAACTTTTAATCCATATTCAATGTTTTCATATTGCAGTGCTTTCGACCACGCCAATAGTGCGGCTTTGCTTGCGCTGTATGGTGCGAACCCTGGCAATGGCTGGATACCACAGTGGCTCGCAATATTGATGATACGGGGGTTTACAATGCCCTAAAACATAAAATGAACATTACCTTTGGCTCCCTTCGCTGGATTAAGTATGGTACGTCAGCGTTTAGGAGACGAAGCGCCTTAAGTTTTTTTACGGCGCTGTAAAATAAAGATACTGCGAGAATATTACCAAGTTGTACTTAAAATTATTTTGATGAAATGAATTGCCATATGCATTAAAAATGTTTACTATGTTAAACGTTGGTGAGGTAGTATAAAAAATGATAACGCATTGGGTGGCAGCGTAAATTAACATGACGTGTAAATTGTATTATAATGATAGTTGTCAGCGCAGTTACACCTACGCACAGAATGGAGAATAACGATATTCGAGATGCGTCTCATGCCGCATCACCTCGGAGACCGTGTGTTCCTGCACATTCAAATTTTTTTTTCGGAGGGACCTACTACTGGCTGGCGGCGCCATTGCTCCAGCCTCAACATTTCGACTGACTAACGAAGATTTTTCTGTCTTCTGGTTTAGGGAGACGATAGGGGGAGAGATCACCCTCTTTTCCCGCAGATGGGAAGAGATGTACCGGGTTGTTTGTGGGCGTATATAGTGATTATTTTCGGACCGAAAAGGGGGAGACGGTCCCCCTCCCTACTCTAGTGGGTCGGCGCGCGCAGGATGCCGGTTAAATTGCAATGTCGTGGATAAGGATAATTGAGCTCGTTTATTGTTTGACTTATCTGAGGAGGCCGGCCTCCTCACCACCCCCCTCTGATTGGGTGACTGGGTTGATTTGCGCTATAAATCAGCAAGAGGCCGTGATCATGATTTCTTTAATGCGCATTCAAAGTAAAAGGGTCAACTTATATGCATTTTTATTGCACAAACGAGAAATCGAACACTAACATTTAGCTTTTTGATTAGGTGGGGGGAGAGGGGTAGGTATCCGATAAGTGTTCACTCAGTAAAAGTTTCACGAATGTGTTGCACTGTTTGTATGTATACTGGCCACACACAATACGCGATGCGTTGGCATCGTCATCACTACAGCGTTACTGACTTGGCACATAAATCTATTCCACGAAGTAGCAAGGACACTATGGCTTGTAAATGAAGATAGATAACATATTAAAAATTAAACTTAACTCCATAGCGGTTTTTCTTAAATCTGGTAGAAATGATGATACAGTCCTCATAGTGCCCAGTAAGTTTACATTGATCGTGTTTTCTATTATCTGTGGTGTTTGCCACTCGTAATTTCCAATCGTCATCACTCCAGCGTTATTGACTAGCGCATACAACTCTAAAAATAAAAGAAGAACACCTTTCTAGAAAATTATGGTAAAAATGTTTATAGATTCCGACTATAATTATACTATTAGAGCAATATAAGTAGAGTTCATAATTGTTATTGCATACAAGGTACGATGGAAAACCGGCCAAGGGCGAGTCGGACAAGCAGAGTAGAACCATAGAGATATTACAGAGTCTAATACATCTATGGTAGCAAGAAAAAAAAAGAACAAGAAACAAAAGTGGCGGTGGGGCTCAGTAGCCTGGGGTGAACCGACACATCTTGGGCGAAGTCAATTGAACCAAGGGGGTGGGGGGGGGATGTTCTTTGTTCCCCTGTTATAAGAAGAGGGGACAAAAGAGTAAGAGGATATATCGCTTTTGCGCACGAGGCACGGTGCCTCACCCTATTGCTCCGTCCCAAAAGCTGGCAGGGTTGTCCTGTAGCGCGGGACAACCCCTATGTGGAGGTGGTGTCGGTCTCTTTGGACTTAAGGGATTGACGAGTCATCGAGGCACCTCACCAATTGTTGAACTGATGGCACTCTTGGTGGTTTAAGTGTTGCGAGCCCCACACACCACTGAACTTACTACGTTTTTTCTTTACTACTATGCTTCGCACAAATATATAACATTCTTCAAATTTAAATATACGCTACACATTATTTCGATTAACGGTCGCGTTATTTAATTTTTAAAAACGGCAATGTGCGGTTTCTTTAGTTTATATAAATATAAAAGCTACTCCCTCAAGTATGATAAATTTAATACATAAATCTCATAAAACGACCAAGATAACGTCTACGAAACACTCAACAGTGTACGTTTCTCGCGCGCCTAACCGTTTCTTTAACGTAGCCCGAAACTTTTTCCTTTAATCGAATACGCATCAATTCATTACACCTTAAAGGCAATAGACATTGATTGCTAAGTCTCGCGAGGCGAAAGTTAGGCTAAAAACGAATGATGTCTTCCCATCCAATTTATATTTACTAACTGCACTCCACGATTCACCCGCGTAAATTTCGATGAAATATAGTTTATGAGCTGTTCTCGGGCCTACCGTGTGTTCAAATAATATTTCACAAAAGGTCATAATGGAGGATTTTGACCTCAAACAACGTGACGTGAGATTTTCATGAGATGATGGGATATAATGACACTAGGGCCATTTGATAAGAGCATCACCATCGACTGTGATGCGTCTGTACCACACGAGATACTAGGGTGACCATAATATACTGTTTTAGTCACTTTGCCCCAATTTAACTTTTAACTATACCAGTTATACCATTTTACGCGTATGAGTGATGAAAAAGTTTCACCAGTACTTCTGTATACGAAGTTCGTCTGAAAATTAATGTCTAGGTACATAATTTGCTATCGAATGCCCTAAACTTTTCATCATGTATCTCTGCAAGATGAACACTGAAAACTACTAATTAATCTTCATGAGCATAATATAATAGGGATACGATTGTCGAGTATAGGTTTTACATTAAGTTAGTAGTAGAAATCAACACACGTTAGTCTACTTCTGTGGTAAGAACTTTTGTTACAGGTTGACAACGGAATGTCTGCACGCTGAAAGAAACCTACCTGCCAAATTTCAAGTGTGTAGGTGTTATAGTTTCTGAGGCTTCGTAATTAATCAGTGAGTGGTATTTCATTTTTATATGATACTAGTTGACCCGGCAAACGTTTTGATAGGTTGTGTGAACAGTCCTTATCACTTAGGAATATTAAAAATTTGTAGCCGATACTGTCTGAGTATTGGCTTGAATATTAATATAAAATTTGGACAAAATCGGTAAAACCACTTCGGATGAGTAGGGTAACTAACATTGTGACACGAGAATTTTATATAGATTAGTAGTCCCGGCCACGCCTTGCTATAGCTATTATAATCCAAATAAAATATAACTTCTATCGTTTTATTATTACATCTTAACTAAAATTGGTTCGTTGATTTCGGTGTCCATCGCGACCGCATATGCTTTATAATTGCCTATTTAGCGAAATTATTTAAAAAGGCAAAAGTGTTGTGATTCTCACTGTACGTGGGATTGTCCGTCAAGAGGGTCGTTACATAGTGTTTGAAGCTAGCAACACTCGTCGAGTCTGTTACGTCCAATTTGCACGGATGTGCACACAGATTTTTGAGGGCCAGTGCCGCCTCGGTGTCCGTGCCATTGTACAATCCTGTAAAAAGATTAAAAGATATATGAAGTCAACATTGCAAATTTGAAATTGCGTCATCAAAGAGATAAAAAACCGGATAAGCGCGAATCGTACTCACATACCGAGGGTTCTACTTATACCCAGTTTAGTATTTGTTATTATTATAGATATTATAACAACAGACATATAATTTGTGAAAATCTTGCTGAACGATTCATGAGATACGGACAGACGGACATGTGGACAGCGTACACAAAAAAGCTTTCATTGCTATATTGTCCTCGTGTAAAAAACCAACCTAGTTAAAACCTTCTTTTATAAAATTGTACCTAGGTACTTAGTATAATTAGGAAACAGCATTGTCTAGATGCATTGCAGCCGCATTGAGCCGGCCACGACCGGGGAGGTACGCTCGTAATACCGCAGCAAAATTACAGCTACGTTGTCTCATTTTATGCGATTTTTTGGTGGCATATTACAAGGAATGAGGGCAACAAATCTGCTTAATAACTATTTAGATATCTGTGGACGTCGGTAGTCACTACTGTTCTTCCTGCTCGTTTACCTCTTTATACTATAAGAAATTGAGATTACCTGCGATAGTTACCAAGCCTTCCCTGGCTGCACGCGCCGCCATTGCCCAGCCGAGTCCACTGTCGCATCCTGTTATGGCTACAACGCGCTTCCAAGACATTAGCGTCCTTCTAACTTCACCAAAAGGAAATCTAAAGTTTAAAAGACAGAGAAATACTAAAACAACACATCAGATCCTAATGGGCCTCGCAGAGGGAAGGGCGTATCCCATATCGCGATCCTTATATACATTCATTACTCTCTTTATACTAACACGCCGGTTGCATTCTTCCACATTCATTACTCTCTTTATACAAACACGCCGGTTGCGAAGACTCTTGACACCACCTTACCTACTTGATCGGGTGCTGTCCGAAGGTGGTATCTGATAATTGTATGTCAGTCTTGGTCTACCCGGTAACGGAGCCTTCCGGGCAACGGAGCATACCCTTACTTTTGTTTACACCGACACGAAACGTATTTTAAAACAATGTTCCAATTCGGTTTTCTCATCTGAAGGTTATAGCCCTCACATCGGTACTCTCCCCCTGGCTATTGCAAGCTAAAAGCAGTAGCTTTTGACAGTTTAACTGCTCGATCGCTCGAGCCACACAACGTGAACCAATCATCCGTTCACACGACGGCGCTTTTTTCACGCTGCGATGACGGCATCATACATCTGTTCACATTTAAACACATGTGTGGGCCTCCATATGTTCTATAACATTAATTTATTTGAACGCTCATTTATGATTTTTTGCAGATCTCACGTGTGAGGCCTCAAGTGAAGTTGTTTTCACTGAGGGATAAAAAATATCCCTTGTTTTGTTATGTTACAAATGTACAATTATTTTCTATTTCAATTTGCGCAAAGTTCTATAGTGACCCATCATAATTAATACGGATGTGGAAGATATTTCGTGTTATTTTTATATTTAAAATTGACAGTTTGGGCGGATGACATATACCATTTAAACAAGTGCCTATACTACGTATTATATATTCATAATGTTGACCCAGCCGAATTATAATGTTGTCCCAGTCGGTTACAGCGGCCATCCCTATTGAGAATAGCCATGTGAGCAGGACATATTATAGTGTACACGTGCACTATCCATTTTCATATTCCGATGAGACAGCTATCCGATGCAAACGGAGAGAAATCAGGCACAGCACCGAGGCGCTCTCTGAGACACGGGCGTTTAAATCCTTAGTCCGAATTATTATTAGGAATTGAAAACTCCAGGAGGGTGCCAATACCAATGATGCCGGAGAATCCCTGCCTGGACCTGTGACCTGAGTTTGGAAGCCTGGGATGCCCCGTGTATTTGGGGGGGGGGGGGCAAAATTGTGCTCACTGACGACATTGGAAGGTGCAAACGCAAGACCAAGCCGAAGGCTCCCCCTGCTGCTCTTGTTGTGAATTTCTGCAACATACGGGGGTCGTATTCCAACTTAAATGTGGTCCACCACCACCTAAAGACTGAGAAGGCTGTTTGCTCTCTCGTAACCGAAACGCAGATATCTTCCCCGATTGATACATCACACCTTTCGTATCCAAGGTATGAGTTAGTACACTCCTTTGTGACGCATGCTGGAGTGTGTGCATACATCGGGGAGGATATCTGCTTTCGTCGCCTCTGCAACCTTGAAGAGAGGGACCTCTTCATCATATGGCTACGTGTAGATTGCGACGATCACCCTCGCGTCTATACTTGCTTTTATAGATCCCAGGAGGCGCTATCTGCAGTGTCTTCAGTAGTGCCCGTGTGTTCCGTGTCCCGTTCCCATCCTGGCCCGACACCGAACACACGGGCACTACTGAAGACACTGCAGATAGCGCCTCTTTCGTACCCCCATTCGTCGTCGGCGGGGGGAGGCCGCGTCGGCAGCCTCCTCCTAGTATCCTACATACTCCTCCCCCATAGTGCCCCATAGGTTACGGTCACGAGCCACTTGCATACAGCGGCTCCGCGCCAACTTAATCAAGTCGCCAGTCCACCCGGTAGGGGATATATAAGAATTAAACCCCCAAATGTATGTATGCGTAAAACTTCAGAAAGGCTGCATTGAATTCAATAATTATTATACTTTTGCATTCGGCATGGCATGGCCAAGATTTGTATGTACGAATATTTTTGGACGTAAATTGTACGTAAATAATTAAAAATGGGCTGGAAAGTCTCAATATAACACAATAAGCAGGCGGGGTTGACAGATCGGCCACACAACACTGCACGTTACCATGACAGCTAATTCTTATGAATATATTTCTATCGGGACAACTAGTTTTGATTATAATTAAAGGAACAAAAACTCTACTGCTAACCGAAAAGAAAAAACGAGTCCTCTACAGTAATGGGGCCCCATTATTTATCTAGTGGATTTTTGAGAAAGTTAAAAAAATTCGTCCCGTCTTGTTCGGTGTTTTTTTTCTTTTCAGTAAACAGCCGGGTTTTTTGTTCTTTTATTTTTTTTTTTAAATTTATATTTTTATTGTTTTTTATCTATCAAGTTTTAAAAATCATTTGTCACATACATGATGTGTTAGGAAAGAAAAAAAATTTGAACATCACGAATTTGGGCGCCCAAAATCTGCCGTTTTATTTTAAATTTTTTTAGGTGCCTTTTGGCGCTCGCGTTATCTAGACAAATCTAACGACACCCCACACTTGAAAATCTATCAAGTCGGTCAAGCTGTAGGAAGGAACATAGAAGTCTACATACATACAAACAAACATCGGAGGAGGTAGTGCCATGCATGGTGCATGACTACATCCTCCTATCCAAAGGTATTGGGCGGGCACGACCGGGGAAGTACCTCTCGCTTACTCGATACCGGCGCAACAATAATGCGAATGTCCATAAGCGTCGATAGTCATCAAAAGCCCCCGATTCCTCGTTTGCCCCCGTATGCTATAAAAAAAATTTACCCGAATAATATTACCTTCTTTCTGACGCAGTCGCGTAAAGAGTATTAACCTAAAGAATATTTTGTACAGCTGATATTGTTGTCTATAGCAAGTCTTTATACACTGGATAAACTAGCAATTACGTGCAGATGGTACGACGCGTTGTCACGCTATGTAGGAGAATATCCGGCGACACCCTCGCCCTCGAGCCCATGTCCCGAATGTGCCTGTAGTTCAATTAGTGAAACAAGATGAATTAAAATGTATCTTATATACCATTAGCGACGCCACGCTGTTTCACTTGCGTAACTCTAATAATATTTGTCGTAGCGTTCCTCGACAAATGGGCATTGGAAGAATTACAATAACAACACTTTTACGGATTCTATCGCGGTTTATTTAGTTATATAACTAGCACAAACTAGTCGTTTCAGAAGGTTTACAGCAGCCACGGTCACAGGTGGTGTCAACCCATTCAATAACGTAATGAGTAACATTTGCGTCAAATTAAAACATCGATACATTGAAAGAATTTTTGAAATCGGGAAAGTAGTTCCTGAGATTAGCGCGTTCAAACGAACAAATCAAGCATCGTGGTGTATAGCCTATAAGACCTTCGCTATAAATGTACAACACAAAAATATTTTTTCGATTCGGGCCAGTAATCATTGAGATTAGCGCGTTTATACAAACAAAGTTTACTTTAAAGTTATTTATACTAACAATATAAACTAATGCTTAATATTATTAATATAAATAACTTTCCTTATGAATGTGATGGCCACACAAAAATATTTTTTCCAACACGACTTGTAGTTCGAGCTTAGCGCACAGAAACTCACAAAAATACTTGTCAGTTTTATTAGATTGGTATTTTTTTTTCTTTATTCGGAAAACATACAGTGTTTTAAAAACTAACTTATAAGCTAATCAAATAAACATAGACACTAATAACATGTTTTCGCTTATTGAAACTGTAGTATTGATGTCTTAAGTTTACGCGAATGTTAGTCATTACAATAAAACTACTTTTACGGATTATATCGCGGTTTTTTGAATTATTTAATAAGCCCGACGTTTGAGAAGCGCTAATAAGCGAAACCGCGATAAAATCCGTAAAAGTATTTTTATTGTAAAGAAACTGCAGTAGCTTCTTTAGCGAGGTTATTAGTATCTGGTATAGAAGCATAGATAGCTAACAAACACTCACTCAGTACGTAGGTATAGCCGAGAACAGTCTGCAGCATACTGACCCTGTCTAGCGTCCCTGACCGCTCGGCGCATGCTTCAGGTTTCATTGCATATTTATAATGCATTTCATGTTTATGTTACATCTTGTTTTTCAAACCGACACGCTGCAAATTATTCTGTGTAGAATTAAAATATAACGGTCAATGATATGTATTTTGAGGGATCCCTTCCTCAGATAAAAAACTCGCGCAAGAATGGTTCCGTTTCATTATCTATAGAATATACAAAACACGTTTGTTGTTATGGCGGCAACAGAAGTACATCAGCTGTGAAAATGTCAACTCTCTACCTATCACGGTTCACGAGGACATATCCTGGGGACAGACGGACAGCGGAGTCTTATTAATAGGGTTCCGTTTTGGTATGGAACCTAAAAACGGGCCAAGATCGACTACACGCCGAATCGCATTTCTACTTTTCCTATGGTGACGTAACAAAGCACAATGATGTGAAGTCCGAGCCCAAACGACTAAAGGATGGACTAACAAGAATTTAAGGTCGAGAATGTCCAAATTGTTTCTTACTTAAATTTTCACTATCTGATGGAAATGTCTGTATGCTCGAACAACGCCAATAAAAGGGGATCATTTCAGCACGAATACCCAACTGAGAGATTAGACCTATTGAACGGAAACAATCTTGTATTTCTGCTTCGCTTCATTCACGATCAAATCCATTCAACCAGAAGTGTTGGAACACCGCAAATGACACACGACCTTCAAACCTTAGCAATTATCTTCTATTTAATATCAAACAACGAAATTTCGTTACAATAAAACTACTTTTACAGATTTTATATCTTGCTGTCTTGAGGTAATAAGTACTATCATCTCAGTCCGTCCGTGACCACGTTTGCTGTAAAGCTTTTGAAACTTCAGGCTAGTTAAATTACTGATTGCGATGAAATCTGTAAAAGTAATTTTCTTGTAATGAGTAACGTTCTCGTAAACTTAAGAGATCTACAAATGAAATTATGTGAATGTTAAAGAAAGGTTAACCGGTTCTTAGAGAATAGAATCTGAAGAACTGAAAATACACTCAATCATCTACTACATTATATATGACTTTCAGAAATAAAAATCCATGGGTCCATTGGAGGGGAGGAAGGGACGGCAAGACATCTGTACGATAACGACAATGCGAAGTCCATGCAGCCTCATCAAGCGCAAAAGCGGTATCTCGGTCAAATATAGCTTCGAGATAATTTAGGTTCTGCAAAATTCGTTTTTTTGTTACCTTAATGATTGATACTTTTGTTTATCAAATAGAATTAATGTATAATTATAGGTCTAGCTTTAATTACAATAGTTAAAACATGAATTTATGTGAGTTTACCTCAATAATGGGATACTGCTTTTTTATGATTTCAGTTACCCCCTTTCGCTTAGCTCGTTAGGGACCTAATCCGTCGAAAAAATGCGGCGAAACGTCTGTACGATCGCAACGGTGGCGAAGTGTGCAGGCTGGCCATCCGAAAACTCGAAAGAGAAGTCAAAAAGGCTATACCCAAGTTCATAAACGGGAGGTGGGATCACTTCGTCAGCGAAAAATCTCCGTCACACACGGCCTACTGGCCATTAGCGAGGGCTATGAAGTCCGAACCGGTGGCTCAAATACCACCACTAAAGAATTACACACAACCACACTAGAGAATGACGAAAAAGCGGAGTGTCTAGCCGACACACTAAAGAGTCAATTCACTCCTAGCTCCCTCCCCACAGACCCCTCTCACATAAAAGAGGTAGAAAGTATAGTAACGGCCCGACTGGCTGTGCCACCGGATGATGATGATGAGATCATACGTCTGACTTACACAGAAGAAGTAAAGGATCTAATAAAGAACCTTCACTCAAAGAGGGTCCCCGGGCCCGATGTAATAACCAACAAGGCGCTGAAACAGCTGCCTCCCGTTA
>JAFELO010000813.1:0-14970 GCA_017140195.1 Eumaeus atala
TGTCCCCCTATCGTCTACCTATAACCAGAAGACAAAAAGTCTCCCGTAATCAGTCGAACTGTTAGGGCTGGCCAAGTGCCGCCAATCAGTAGTAGGTCCCTCCGAAAAAAAAAAAAAGCTGTCCGGTTGTACGTGATCGATTTTCCCAAAATCTGCTTAAAAGATTTTCATGCGGGTTTCGCTAATGAATATACCGATTCTCGAGGAATGTTATAGGGTATCATTTGTCCCCTTTTGTACACGAGCGAAGCCAGGCGTATCGCTAGTAAATTATAAACTATAGAAACACGTGAGGAACTGGACATTAATATGGCCTGTCCCAAATTGGGATAATCCGGAATTACTTGCGGAGACAAGTTGATCGCATAATTCCTCGTGCGGATACATTTGTTACTGTCAAAAGCACCCCACCACCATCACCACCACCACCCCACGCGCTACGAAATGTACGCCAGTTTAGTTACAATTATACATAACTGATGGAAAGCGTTACAGTTTTTGGAACGGGAAACTAAAAATCATGACTTCTCTACAATAGGCCCTGATCATCCAGACATGTTTATTGCTTTCTCTGGAAAATATCCAGTCATGTACAGCCTACCAGCCCTACTTTGCGCAGTTCAATATAATGTATGGGAAATCGCTTTGTCTGTATGAGAAGTTCTCAAAATGTAAAAGAAGTCAGAGGACACTACGGGCTACTGCTAACATGTAAAGCAGATGTTATTGCATTTTTATTACACACACACACACACACACACACACACACACACACTCACACACACACACACACACACATATATACATAATTCCCTACAAACGGGCCAAAGAAGCCTTTAGGTGGCTATCTATTCCCAGTAAAATCTGCACGGTTAATGATTACGCTTTACTTTACTTTACCCTATGTCCCCATTGGGCCATCGCCCATTCACAAACCACGTGGAACGTGATAGCGTAGCTATTACCTTTAAGTCGGTGTTATTAGCTAGAGTTAGATCTACTTACCCAGCCATGCCAGCCCAATTGCGCTATAAAGTAGCAATGTAACCTGATAAAACAGATTGATAAAAATTAAAAACGCAGAAATGCGATGCATTCAAGCCTACCAGCTAACTCTGGTCGGAATTTCAGTTTGAAATATTACAGGACGGTACATAAAAAAAACAATGTTCTCGTAAATTCAAAATGAATCACGACAGAAGTATATTGTCCAAAATGTCCCGTAATGAAGATTTCAAAGGCACCGACTCGGAGATAAGGCACTTTTTTAGTTCTATTGTTGCTTGGTTCATAAGAATATTTCCGAAGGCATTATAGACTCGTAAATAATTAGAGGTTATAAATTAGCCTCCCATAATTACTGTCGCAATGTGTTGCTGGGTGCGAAATACTACTATAAATTTTTATTTTTCTATCAATTTCAAACGGTATTCTGATGCTACGACAAGCACACACACGCTCTAAACACATTATTATAAGTAATATACTTGTTTATTATTTAGATGTATATAATTATTTAAGTGTTCTCGCGACCCTACCAGGACAGAGTCTTTTTTTTCATTTTGCTCAATGGAAGAGTATTTTATTAGATTTACAAGTTTACTAGCCGTCCCGTCGCTTTGTCCGTGGTTAACAGGGACCGCATTGTTAGCATGACAAATTATAAGCTAAAGCTTTTCTTAGAAATGATAATTTTCATTGGTTAATAAGGCACCATAATAATTTCTGTACCTTTTGAGAAAATCGACTTTAAAATTGACAAAAAACAAAAATTATTTATAAATGAGTCAACAATTATTGTTTATTTGAAATTACATCAAATAACTTAATGTTATCGGTTGGTAGTATATGGCTAAGAAATATTCAGCAAAGCTATGTAGGTATTATCAGAACTTAAAAGGCAGCCACATGGGTACGAGGCAAATTTTAAAATAGACGAAAAGCTAAATTGGATGTATTTTAATGTCTTCGTTGCTGACGCGAATGTTACTCATTGAAACCGTTCATTTTCTACTATTGTAATTAGTATCACGATGTTATATCAAAGAACTTGACTTTGTAAGTAGTTTTAGACTACATTTTTCTGTCTTATAAATCCAGCAAAGTTACATAACGTTAATGCATTAGAAGTGACTTCGAAAGAATTAGCTACATGGGTACGGGATTTTTTTTAAATTGGCAAAAAACAAAATTGGATATGTAGCATTGCATGAGGCCGCGGGGCATTGTGTCCGGACGGGTGGGATGGGCCGCAATCACGGGATCGCACGTCGCTGCCGGCGCGCACGACCAGCCGACCGCCTCCCGACCCTCGGAACAAAGGGGAACAGTATAATTTCAGATGTTTGCAGAATTAAACTCGCATGCTTTGTCTCATATTGATTTCTTGCAAAGGATCAAATTATTTCGATTCTAGAATTTTGACTTTGGATATTTTAGGACTACTGTACAATTTTCATTCTCACGATGCACTTCTCGCTTCCATTCAAAAATTGCGAGATCGGTGTGTATTCTATGTAGGTATTCTAGCTCAATATTTTCGCGAACTTTTCAAATAACGAATTACGAGCAGCTAACATATGCCGGTGTACGGATAAACCCTAACGGTTTTTTTTTTGTTACTAAGTTGTAGCCGTTACTTGTTGTGTGCTTTTAATAAATAAATAATGTACACTTTTTGACTACACCAAGTCATAATAATTTGAAGGACAACATACGTAGGTGCCAGCGAAGTAGATGGGTGACAGAGCTTTGCGCAGTGCGTCTAGTATAAATCAAATGTTTATGATAATTCACTAATATTAAAGATATAATATGCTATATCTTAGATCCTTTACTCTTTAAAATTTCAGTTTGTTAAAATTGCAAATATCGATCATTCAGCTAGTATACCCCTTATAATCTCGATGCGACTTGCGATTATCGTCAACAGTCCCGCAGATGTATAGTAAATTTAGGTTACATTCTTTAACATATTACGTTAGGTTTTGATTCATGCTAGATCTACGAATTATATAAAATACCTATTCCCTTCTTGATGTCTTAAGTTTACACAAACACTACTCATTACTTTTAAAGATCTTTTCGCGGTTTATTTAATTGTTAAACTACCCCGACGTTTCAGGAGCTTATAGCAACCATGGTCACGGGTGGAACCCGTGGTGGAAAAAGTACTTTTATTGTTACACCTATTCCCTATTATTATGTAGAATACGTAACATCATTATTAACAAAATACTAAAATTTGACCACGAGAGCAGATCATACATCTATCATGTTACAAAACCTCACGTACCCAATACGAGTAAGTTAAAGTACCCACCCAAATCTACTATTAATTTGCGGGGCCATTGATGCTAATAAATTAATAAAATTCGTCCGCGTACACTACACATAAAACCGTACAGAAGATGTCGTTGCTATTTGTTATTTCTATAGCATATGTGTTATTCTATTGTATAAGGTATTTTATTGTAAATTTTTATTAAAATCTATTCATTAAATTTTACGTGAAAAAGTCACATCCATCCTTACTTATAAAGTTTCGCATCTATAATACTAATACGAACTGCCACACTATTGATGCTAATCGCAAACCGTGTCGAAGTTATAATGGATCAAAGCGCATAAATCATCAATTTGAAATCTAATTAAAATACTTAATACATTGTGATGCGATGAAACGCCATTTGGCGTATTCTCACGCGTTTACGACAATGGCTAAGCCCTGGGGGAGAGAGAATAGTTCAACATCAATAATGGAACGGTATCCTGTAGTATAATATCACTGTAATAAAGATAACCTCAGCCAAGGGTGGTTGATACGAGTGTCCATCCTTTTTGTTTATTTAGAGCCTTTTCGGGTAAAGATTTGGAGATCTAATAAAGATATTTTTGCTATGTAAGATTTTTTATTAACCGAGTCGAACATTTTCATTCGATTGGTTCATTAGAAAAACGACAGTAATAAATCCGTTTGGTACGGAATATTTCAAATTTTTGCCGCCGCTAGCCAAATCCATCGATAAAAATTAAAAACGGCCGTTTTCCATACCCTCGTCCTGCGTGAGTGTTCTGCCATCATCCAAACCATGAGACTGTATTATCCTAAAGACAATAAAGAAAACAACAGCCTTTAAACTATACATTCAGAAGTATCGGATTATCTACACGTATGTATGTGCATTATTCATACAATCGAGGCAGTACTTTCATAACGTCGCATGCATTGCTACGATTGTTTAAAAAGTTTATCTAAGCCTTAACCCCTAAATGAATGTCGCGGATTTGTAACGTTATCTTTACCATGCAAATATATATACCTTTACGTATGGATATTTATGTATGGATATTTATGTGTGATAATCGCATTTGAATCTCCCTACTTGGTCGAATCGGTTAGCGTAGGAAGCGTCGTGATTTTATTTTTGTCTATTAGCGCTAAGACGTCAGATGAATTTTTAATATGGCGACTAACAAAGGATATAAGTGACGCTTAAAATGTTATAGCCTAAAAGGTCATAAAGATAGTTTTGATCCAAAATAAATTTTCAAATTAATTAACAATAAAAGCACGAATGAAATGCCCTCCTAAAGTATTTATAGACCAAAACAAAATGTGTCGGAATATTTGAACCGGATCACGAATACATAAATGTAATGCATTCGATTCCCAATTATTAAATAACGATACATAGGGGGGACCGCGCACCCGCGTGATATGGTAAGCGTAGCCTGGGTAGTCACAAATTTTTCGCTATAAATTCTGTTTATGTTTGACGCAGATACATAATATAACGTGCAATACACAGTCTGTGAAATTTCATATGCGCCAAATTTCATTCCAAAATTTATCGAACAAATGAAACATCTCAATAAATGTTCTTTTACGGATTTTATCGCGGTTTATTTAGTAGTTTAACTAGCCCGACGTTTCAGAAGCTTTACAACAACCATCGTCACGGGTAGACAGAAAATCATTAATATAACACAAACAAAGAAAAATAATTTTAAGAAGAGGTAGTGCCATGCCATAGGAGTGCACACAATGTGCATGGAAGTACATCCTCCTGTGCAACGGATTTGGGCCGGCACAACTGGGGAAGTACCTTTCGCTCACATAATACCGCCCTAAATTTAAATCTTCAGTGTGGCGTTTGGTGCGGTTTGTGAGTAGCCGGTGTCCCAGGGGGTGGGAGGAGAGAGGTAACGCATAGTCATAGTAATTTTGTGGATGCTCATGGGCGTCGGTAGTCGTAAAAATGCTCCAATCCTCGTTTGCCCCCTTTTCTATAAAAAAACGCGATAAAATCCGCAAAAATAATTTTATTGTAATGAAACATCGCTTTTAGGCTCGAACCGTAAACGTGAGACTAAAAGCTTATTCGCAACAAACTAATAACAATATTTTAATCAGGCAACAAGATATTTTTTTATTGTTTAGAGTTAATTATTGTAGCTTTAGAATTAAAATGGTAATATTTCTAATTGTAATAATAAAATGATTTGAGCTTAATTCGTTAAAAAAAATAGCCTATTTTAAGTTTAAAATGCCGAGAACTGTTATGAAATTTAAAGTAAAGTGTCTGTACGAGTATTAATGATTACCTTTGGATTTATCTTTCAAAAAACGCACAAGAAATGACCTCACGTTTTTAAGTTGAATCTAGTTCTATCGAAAAAGGGAGAAATCCATTAATTTACATATTCTGTTTGATATCGATCAGCATCAATAGTTAAGTAAATTAAACATTAACACGTGGAAACTTAACAAGTTGTCTCGACTGAACTTGCGGCAAACTTTGTCGTAAGGAGCGAGACTCAAAGTTTATTTGAACAGAATATTGGATTCGTTTCGATAGGTAAAATGATTATTTTTAAGGTTCTCTACTTTTCGGTGTTGAAATTAAATTACAACTTTTCCTACCTGGATATTTCATTATATATATATATATATATCGCCATCTTCATCATTATCAGCACTTATCGATCCACTGCTCGACATAGGCCTCTCTCAATGAACCCCAAGACGACCGACCTCCTGCTATTCGCACCCATCCCGGACGGGCTACTGCACGGAGATCGTCTTCCCATCTGCTGAACGATCGACCAACACTTCGTTTTCCTAAACGCGGCCTCCACTCTAGAACCTTACTGGCCCATCTACCATCTGTTCTTCTGAGTCTGTGATCAGCTCATTGCCGCTTTAGTTAGCCTATTCGTAGCGTGAGATCGGATACTTTAGTTCTCTACATAGTTCTCTACATAGTTCTGAAATGCACGGAACAAAACGGTTCGTCGAAGTGGTGCGCGCTCGATGTCGGTTACAAATTCAATACCCCAAATTCAATACCCCAAATTCAATACCCCAAATTCAATACACACAAAGACCCGACGCTCCGCTAGATCTGACAGTTGTCAAATCTACTTACGACGAAGTTAGAACGATGTCACCACCGATGTGGATCAAGCTATTTGGAGCCTTTTGACCACTACGGACACTGTTAGACATCCGCACACCTGTCACACAGGTGGGTTACCCATACTTTTTCCTCCCCTCCCAGGTGACTCCTCAGAAACCGTACGAAACGCGAGAGGATAGCGGTCACTTTACAGCGGCGTCATGTGAGCAAGAGGACCAGCACCGGTCATGTCAACTAAAATCGTCTGCTTTGCAGCGTGGCACTTTACAACATGTTGTTATTAATATTACATTCACTTGTAATAAAAAAAATCGAATATAATCCAGTAATTATTCCATCGAAGACCTTTGCTTATTGCTTTATTCCTAGTGTCAATAAATGACTACAAGCTATTTTAATACGTGTACGTACATGACGTGAATTAAAGAAAACAGTTTTAAGGTACGATGATGAAAATCATTTCTATGCTTCATTTTAAAGCAGTAATTTTTTTTGATATAGAAATAATTGTAATTACCTAAATGATATGTTAAATTGATTCATGAAGTGTAAATGTCATAAAATGTTAACACTTCCAGTGGAAACAGTGCTGGGATTGAATAATTCGAAATTTCAGTTAGCAAAATCAAGCTTTTATACTTTTTTTTTTTAGTTTTACAAATATCTAAGACAAAAGATACACGAGGGTCGATCTAAAAGTTCGTGGCCTAACCTACATCGAGCTATGACATCTTTTTAAATCTACCGTCATTTGTTAGTATGTGTCATATTGCTTTATTGTGCGCAGTTTCATTCCGATACTGGACAATATACATTTTCTGTGATTATTTGTTTGAAGCGATCTGACGCAATTTTCAAGAATGGAGAAAATTGAACACCGTGCAGTCATTAGGTACCTCAATAAAAAAGGCCTATCACCAAAAGACATCCATCAAGATATGGTGAGAACTTTGGGGGAGTCTGCTTCATCGTATTCCAGTGTCAAAAAGTGGATAGCTGAGTTTAAGCGCGGTCGTGAGAGCATTAAAGATGATCCTAGGAGTGGAAGGCCTACATCCTCTACCACGAAAGAAAACATCGATAAAATTTGTGATCTCGTACTGGGTGACCGACGTTTGTTGACCATTGGTAAGATAGCTGAGATAACAAACATTAGTTATGGCCGGGTGCAACACATAATAACGGAAGAGTTCTAGAGAGTATAAGGTTTCTGCTCGCTGTGTCCCGAGTTTGCGTTCAGCTGAACAAAAACGAGTTCGATACACAATTTTGCGAGACTGTTTGGAACTTTCTGAGACTTAATTCGAGGACTTTTTGTCTAGATTTGTTACCATGGATGAAAGATGGGTACCACCATACTCCTGAATCAAAGCAACAATCCAAACATTGGAAAAGATCAGACTCTCCTACACCGAAAAAGGCTAAGGTCGTTTTGTCAGGTAACAAATTCATAGCTTCTGTTTTTTTGAGATGCGAAGGGGATTATTTTTGTAGATTATTCACCGAAAGGTCAAACTATAAATTCTAGTTATTATTGTAACCTTTTACGAAGACTCCGGGAAGAAATAAAAGAAAAAAGGCCGCGAATGTTACGTAAGAAAGTTTTGTTTCATCAAGACAATGCACGTGTTCACACTTCGGTTGAAACAATGTCTGTAATCCATGATTGTGGCTACGAATTGCTGCCCCACCCACCTTATTCGCCGGATTTAGCCCCCTCGGATTATCATTTATTTCCAAATTTTAAAAAAAATTTTGGTGGCTCGAAATTTTTGACCAAAGATGAGGTGATAGTCGCAGTAAACGATTATTTCGCCGACCTTCTGGAATCTTTTTTTTCGAGGGGATAAACAAGTTGCAGGTCAGGTGGAACAAGTGTGTTGAACTAGATGGAGACTATGTCGAAAAATAAAAATAAATTTAAATCCAATTTTCTTTCATTTTCTTGGTCGGGCTTAGAACTTTTAGATCCACCCTCGTACAGACATAAATTTTTAAAGATGTGCCTGTACCAAAAAAGTATTTTCTCGTTTTTTTAGGCAACTTCAAATATTTACTTTCTACTTTTAAGTCGTCCTTATATTGGCCGAATCAGAAATAACTTAAATAAATCTACAATATCATGTCTCAAAATTGAACTAAGCAGGCCTCAACAATTGAGGAATGATGGAAAATGATGATGATATGTTCTACTCATGTTTTACTTCTATTTTTGAATGGTTGTTTGTTTTTTTTTTCTAGAAAATACTATGCATTTACATATGCATTTAGGATTTAAATTATTTTATTTTTGTATATTTTTTTTCTCCTTTGTCGCTTATCTTTCTATATTTATATTATTTTGTACTATTGTTTCAAAATTGTAATGGCAATATACCTTATTGCCTTACAGATAAAGTTATTTTCTTTTAGATAAAATTTGACCCAGGTCAATTTGACGCGTCGATCCGGAATAACACAGAAGTATTTTAACCCTGGGCATATTTTTGTAATTAATAAGTGAAATAAGTTCGATAAGCACGAATGTGCTAATAAATCACCTATGTTCCGTGTATCCAATTAACTCCATTCATCATTCGCTTTTTAATTTCCGATTAAATCCAATAAATAAAGTCGTACATGCATTACGCGCGATGTTCTACGGCCGTACGGTCGGCAATCGATTTGGGCGCAACAAAACGATAATGCATTAGTTATGACTGTATCGAATAACATGTGAATGTAATCGACGCGAATATGTTCACGTGTGAAGGAACATCGTGCGGAATGAGTTACGGCGTTGTTCTACGTGTGTAACGTACATGTAAGCATATTTCTTTTGCGCCTGCAAATGGATTAACACTCTGGTTCATCCATATATATCTGCACAATCTGAAACTGTGATTATGCGTTGTCCTTCCTTAACGCATTATGGACTATACGCACTCTACTACAATTCAGGATACGTGTAAGTGAAATCGCGCACAAATAAGACAAAAAAGAAAACATAAAAAAAAGGAAAAGCCGTCGCGTTTCGTGCGTTTTATTAGTGTGCGGTGACCCATAGGAGAGGAGACGGGAACGAGGGCATCATAAACAATTATGAACATGTTTTGTGCCTATACATGAAGAGGTAGTTCCATGCTGCATTTTGAGGAGGTGGTGCCATGCATAGTGCAGTAATATCAGTAGAGATACAGACAGTAGAGGATGTAGGTCCTCCTATGCAACGGAATTGGGCCGCACAATCGGGGAGGTACCTATCGCTCACGTAATGCCGACGTAAAGTGACAACTTCAGTGTTGCGGTTTGTGAGTAAGCCGATGGTCCATTGGGGAGGAAGGAGAGCATCGCATCGACATAGTAATTATGTGGATGTTCATGGGCGTCGTTAGTCGTAAAAAGGCTCCGAGTTTGTCTATAAAATTCAATTGGCTTAATATCAAGAGCTATACAGATATCAGGCTGATTGATAACGACGAACTTAAAAAAAAGATATGCGAACAAAATTTATTACATTATATTCTATTGTCTTTTCGAAAAATACAGATCAAAGTTATTTAAAACGTTTGAGACAGAGCTGCGAAGACGCCAACAGGTTTGGCCGTCCAAGTGAAGTCACGAATCTGGATATGATCAAAAAGGTTAATAAATCGTCTATAATGACGATAGCAGAGATGGTAAACATTTTTTCTGAACACATTTTTAATATTTTACACCACCGTTTGCGAATGGAAAAGCTCTGAGCGCGCTGGGTGCCGCGTTTGCTCACTGTTAACCAAAAGCAACGTCGAGTGGACACATTGGAGTGTTTGGCGCTCTTTAAGCGTGATATTAACTAGTTTTTGCGGCGTTATGTGACAGTAGATAAAACATGGACACATCGTTACACTACAGAAAAACTCTAAACAGGGGACTGAGAGCAGAAAACATGCGCCGAAGAAATCAAAAAACGGTTTTGTCGGCCGTCAAAATGATGGTGACCATTTTAGTGATTATTTTAGTGGATTATTTGCAAAGAGAAAAAACGATAAATGGAGAGTATTATGCAAGCTTGCTGCAATTTTTTTGTGAAGAAATCCGAAAGAAACGGCCTCATTTAATCAAAAAGAAAGTTTTATTCCACCACGACAACGCACTTGTGCACTCGTCAAGGGTGACATTTGCCATACTTCATGAATTGTGGTTCGAATTGTTACCGCATCCCTCCTATTCCCCAGATCTGGCCCCGTGCGACTTCCACTTATTCCCGAATCTCAAGAAATGGTTAGGTGGCCGAAGATTTTCATCAAATGATGAAGTCATTGTCGCCGTAGATGAGCATTTTGAGGGGTTATAGAAAACATTTCATCAAACTGGTGAAACGGCGTTGGAGAAGCGCTGGACAAAATATATATAAATCCACCTAGGTAGAAGGAAACTACGTTGGAAAACAAAATTGTTTTAAATCGATTATTAAAATTTCTCTTTGTCGTCTCGGTTACTTATCAATCATCCCTAGTAAGGTATAATGACCCATTGGAGGGGAGGAAGAAAGTACCACCCATGAGCACAGTAATGAGGCGGATTTTCATGGGCGTCGGTAGTCATAAAAAGGATCCGATTTCTCGTTTGCCACCCTATACCTAGTATAAAAAAGTATGCTACTATTTAGCAGATTCGTCCCTTGTTTTGCGCTGTTACTCGTGTATCAGGGGCTTTATTACCCGCAGGGTTGCATTCGGGATGTATCCGGCATAGCCGAGAGCCCCAGACATGCACCGTATCCCACCCAGGAACTGTGGAAATCGTCTATTAGTTAAAAGTTAATGATGGTGTAATTAAAATAACATTAATAACAATATGTTGAAGTTAAGCCAGAAGGGTTCCGGAGTGGAGGCCGCGTTGAATAAAACGAAGTGTTGGTCGACCGTTCACCAGATGGGAAGACGATCTCCGTGCAGTACCCGGTCCAGGCTAGACGCGAGTAGCAGGAGATCGGTCGTCTTGGCGTTCATTGAAAGAGGCCTACGTCCAGCAGTGGACCGATAAGGGATTATAATGGTGATGATGATGAATGTAATGTACTTGGTCATAATATAGCTCGGTCGGACTGGTCTCGGTAACATCAGAATACATTTAAACACCGGGCTCGCAATCAAACAAGCGCTTTCCGACCAAATTGACCCGTGGACAATGATTACCTCAGCCGCTAACGATGTCCAACCAATTTTTCCTTTGTATTTTATTACTCACAGGCGGACCCCCCGTCAGCACGACTGGGCCTAAATACCATTATGGGCCGTCGTAATAAACGTCTGATTTTCTTCCGATGTCAATTCTTATTGATCTTTATTGATGTCAATGGCGTCAGATTCTCGGGTCTTGCCCCGTGAGCGCCTCCTGCACATCTATCTCCTATCCATTTAAGAGGGATGCATACAATACGCAACAGGGGGCGCAGGCCTTTCTGTACTTTCCCCTTCTAATAAGAGCCTTTCTATAGCAAGTGCCACTACAGGTTTTGGACCAAGGCAAAAAATATGATTTACGACGCGCCGATTCTTCGTGTTTGTATGTGAAGTTTCTCTCGTTACGCCAAATAAGTATAACTTCTAACGCGTGTACATAAGCACACATACACGCACACACACACACACCTATTTGGAACAAGTGAGTAATTTATTGTCACTTAAAATTGTGGCAGTAATAGTTTAAAATTAAATTTAATGTAGACACACGCTACTCTATACGCTTCGAATCAATATTAATTTCGAAGGGGTTAGAATCGCAAATCACATATATTTATCATCCAATTCATCCATCCAACGAATTGATAAATATGTTCCATCAGCTTGGAATAATTCATCATCAATTATCTTACACGGATAAATATGCAACAATTGTGCGCACAAAAACAATAAGACGTAAAAAGATAGCACGTTCCTAAAAAGAAAATAGATGAGGCAGGTCTTGATGGATGGGTGTTGGTACAGTTTTTGCCGGGTGCCGTTGTATGATACATTCCCCACATGCGTGCCACTCTGCTGACTCCATTGAGAGCGACAAAAACCACGGTACATAGCCAGTTCCGCTTCACCGACCTCATCGATACTGGATATCCAATTTATTTAGTTAACACTATATCCTTGTAAATAGCCTCGGCGGTTTGTAATCACCGGCTAAGTTGTTTATTTATTGTAATGTAGTTGATTGAACTAAAAAAAAATAGCTACATTATTATTGATGACCATGTTACAATTCATACATTCCCTTGTTAAACTGGTTATTATAAATATGATATGTTTAATTATTTATGGACGAGATATGTACATGAAATGTCCGATGTGAATAATATTATAACGAAAAATGATCACGGCTGATGGGTTTTGTGGCGAAGGGAACGTTTGAGAATTAAAATTTTTGGTCCATTTTTGTGCTCTAACAGGTTGAGGACTCAACTTGAGTTCTTGGAACATCAAGTAGATTTCTTTTGGTTTTGATGACACATAATTGTGTTTTGGATTGTTAAACTGCGTTGGCTGGTTGAGATTAATATACTGATACATTAATCTGCCAACTATTCATTATAATAGATAATTCTGGTAGGTACTAAGATATCGACCTAATTTGAAAAAATTATACAATATACCGACACATATAGATTAGTGATGGAAGGTGTAGAAGCACAGTACTTTCATAAATCAAAGCATTAACCTAATTCATGTACACACACTCCCAGCCAAAGCCCGTAACTGTAAGGAGTTCTTAACACGCATTTGCCTAGAATCAAGGTGACGAAGTTTTACACTATTTATATTTGTCTCTATTCGTGAATGAGGAACAGCGACCGTTTGTAATTATTCTGTAAAATGTAATTTACACCCATGTAAAGTAAATAACTTATAAATGCCAACTACACGTAAACGGCCGTACCTATATGAATCTTTAAAATTAATTTCTGAAAAAAAAAAAAAAAAAAGATTCTGTCTTGTTAATATAATGCATTCCATTGAATATAAAGAATACAACATCTAGATCATAGACAATCTAATTATGTAGCACTGTAGCACGTAAAAATAGACAGATTCGCGGAGTCTTAGTAGTAGGGGTCCTGTTTGTTTGTCGTAGATTTTTTTAGTTTGTTTTGTTTGCCCATCTGTCATCAGGCTGTAAATCATGTACCTCGATAGCTAGACTGTCAAAATTCACAGACCATGTACTTATGCAGCCACTGTAAAACAAAAAAAATTATCGTGCTCCCATACAAAGAAAGTATATATATATATATATATATATATATATATATACGTAATAAACTCAGTGTGCGCACGACCGACTCTTGGCCAGTTTTCAAAAGCACACTGTGCTTTTTTGCCGTCCACCTACTTTAGTCAGAGAAGGACTATCCAATATCACTGAGAAGTTCTGGCTTAAACCACTACATAACTATTCCTCTTTGCCTCCAATGAGCCATCGGAAACTCAGACGGTTGCATTACAGGGGCGTCATGTTAGAGAGGTGTACTTTTACGTGCAGGCTTATTTTAGCAATGCTCCATTTCATCACCAACTACAACTTTATCCGTTAACACCGATGTGTCACTAGGATATTACCTTCCTAGAAGAGCCGTGAGGTATGTAAATGGCGTCATAATAAAGCCAATCCTTAGTTATATTTGGATTGTGAGTTGTTATGGTTGGAGTTCTTATAAAGGATATCGTAGTTTGTATACGGTAATTACGAGGCGTGAATACGGAAATCGTTTTATTGTCTTAAGTTTACGCGAATGTTAATCATTACAACAAAAATACTCTTACGGGTTTTCTACGTAAAAAGCGCGATAAAAAAAGTTGTTGTATCGGAAATTCTTTTTATTGAGAGGTAGCGCCATGCTGTACTGCATCTGAATTGGGCCGGCACATCCGGGTAGGTACCTCTCGCACACTTAGTCATCTTTCGTGTAATCAAATCCTGTGGAAATGCCAATTGTTTCAATTGACAAATACAATTTTTATACAGTTTTCACTATTTATAAAATATATTTTTTACACTTTCGACCGATTTAGACTTCTCATAATCAGGTATACGTGTTTTTAGTTTAATCAAGTTTGGGATTTAATACCAGTATGTATGTAGGATGCGGAATGTAACATGCTACATAGGAGGATGTAGTGTCATGTTACATCCTCCTATAAAACGGTATTGGGCCGGCACGATCGGGAAGGTACCTCTCGCCCACTTGTTACCGCCGCTAAGTCACACTTTTGGGAATGTCTATTTTTTTTCGTTATATAAAACAGTAATATTAATAATTTTTCATAGCACGTAAGCCTAGCCCTGTGCTAAGGGACTTGTGTTACAGGTACTAGGCGATGGAAATATATTTAATTTTTTTTATGAATTTGGGGGGGGGGGCAGAGAAAAATCGGAGCCTTTTCACGACTACCGACGCCCATGAGCATCCACATAATTACAATGCCGATGCGTGGCCCTCCTTCCCCCTTCTCCAAATGGGGCATCGGCTACTGAAGATGTCAATTTAGGGCGATATGAGAGTGGAATGTACCTCCCCATTCGTGACAGATGT
>JAFELO010000813.1:23907-55049 GCA_017140195.1 Eumaeus atala
CACACACACACACACACACACACACACACACATGCATACACACGCGCGCGCGCGCACGCACACACTGTACCCAGGAATACAACAGAAATATATTTCAACAACATAAAAACTTCCTTCTGCAGGATATAAATTTTGTTGTGAATTCGTTATATTCAGTTTTGCAGTCATAAAATAATTCACATTATACACCAATAGTCACTGTACTGACATGGGCACAAAGGTCTATCTGATAGTGGGAATACATAAAGTAGGATGTTTTGTTTGTTTCGCAAAGTTTAGGGATGTTCGCCATACACCCTGTGGTTTTACTGGCGCAAATGAATACAACAACGTAGTTGGGAGGAACAAAGAGAAATCTGATTGTGTGGACATTAAACATGTTATTTATTCACATTTATTTTATAACTAGCGACGTGCCCCGCTTCGCACGTGAATAACACAGTCCTGATTGCAACCTTAACAGACTAAAACCTTTCTCGGGAATCGTTTTTTCCGTTGAAAAAGACCGCATGAAAATCCGTTCAGTAGATTTTGAAAAAAAAAAACGATAACATACAGACAGACACTTGGTTTTATAGTGGTGTGCCCCACTGCAGATCAAAGGCCTCGCTACTATCTTACAACACTTTTCTATTTAGAGCCAGATAGAGGCAATAATTCTGGAAGGAGACCAGGCCATCCTGCCATCGCCGACGGGGTCTGCCACGTGGGTGCCGAGCGTTCCGCAAATATGTTCTTTTCGCCCCGAAATCCTCTGCCAGGCGGCATACGAAATTGGACTGGCCCAATTTCACAAGGACTTATTATTATGCTATAAACATTTTTTGTAAGAGGTTGTGCCATGCTACATAGGACGAGGTAGTGCCATGCATGGTGCATGACACTACATCCTCCTATGCAACGGAACTGGGCCGACACGACCGGGGAGGTACCTCTCGCTCACTTCGTACCGCCGTAGAGTGACACCTACGGTGTCGCGTTTCGTGCGGTTTGTGAGTAACCGGGGGCTCTTGGAGGGGGGAGGTGAAAAGGGTAGGTAACGCATCGGCATAATTTTGCTGGTGTTCATAGACGTTGGTACTCGTTGCAGAGATCCGATTGCTCGCTTGTCCCCTAATAATATAAAATAAGTATGTATGTAAAGTTTACTACTTTTATAACATTACATACGAGCTTCGTATATAAATTTATTGAGATTTAACACAAAGCGTAGTCGGTGCTTCATAAAGCAGACCTAAACTCAACATCAGATTACAATAACAATATATCTCCGGATTTTATCGCGGTTTAATTAATTATTTAACTAGCCCGACGTTCACAAGCATTACCGTAACCATGGTCACGGATGAACGCCCAGTGGGTGGTCCATATAAACAATTAAATAAACCACGATAAAATTCGTAAAAGTAGTTTTCTTGTAATGAGTAACATTAGCGTAAACTTAGACATCAATCAGCATTAGATGTAGTAGTGACAATTAATATTACTAATTTACTTTGTAGTTCCATTTATATTGTACAAACTGTGTAAAGTTTAAAGGATTGTACCTACGAGTATCTACGGTACATTTTTTTAAATTACAGGAGGGCAAACGAGAAATCGTTGCCTTTTCAAGACAACCGACGCCCACAGACATTCCATATTATTAATATGCTGATGCGTTGCCCTCCTTGCCTTCTCCCCTCCAATGAGCCGACGGCTACTCACAAACCACACGAAACGCGACATCGAAGGTGTTACATTACGGCGGTATCATGTGAGCGATAGATGCCTCCCCGATTGTGCCGGCTCTATTCAACTGCAATACAGGTGACACTATCTCTTACTAAATAAGATAAGCACTATACGTTTAGCTGTGGGCCAATAAGAAACTACAATTTATTTTCGAATAATTATGATTATGTCACCTAGAAGTACTATTTAAGGCAGCCTTTTAACCGCGGCGTCAAAAACGTGGAAGTTTCTCGATATGACCGCATATTTTTTTATGTTCTTGACACGGCAACTTCACTACATTGTAGACAGACACGGACTGAAATGTCAGCTCCTTACGTGAAGTGCTGTGCCACTGTTCATATAAGTATGTCAGGTGTTAATTATATAAAAATGTAAAAGGTATGCGGGTGCGAGCCGAATACCAAACGTGTTTGGGTGTTTGCCGCATTAGCATGCGTTAGCTCGCCTTTGTTAGCGCTTGCCAATATTTGTTTGATTTCTATTTTCGTACAAAAAGTATGCTCTATAAGACAGCGTGTATAATTAAATATAGTCGTGCGTTTATTTTACGCGATATTATATTTTTGTGGACGTAAAAAGGGAAACAAAAGTGATATATAATAAAATTTATTATTCAATTAGGTATAAATTGGAAAAAAAATTGCTCTACATTAGACAAAAATGTAGCAGAGGATTTACTGGGAACGCTACACCGTGACTTGCACAATTTCAAGTAGATTGAAAGCAGATAATGTTTTGCTATGATAGACAGTTCTAATTCAGCTACTAATGTAGCGGTTTCATCGTTAAAGTTTCTAGTCAAGTATATTATTGTAACCTAATACGGTGTTTCATTAGGAAACGAAGACTCTTATAATTTTACTATTGATTATATCTCTTATTTATTTAATATCATTACCTTATTTCCACTTTACTCGCAGGCCTATTTTTCTGTACGTACGCATGTGTCATCATGCGAGTGTAATGGCTCCTTTACAGCAACGTGTCCAACGTGTGTTAATGTCATTATTGTAGGCTACGACATAATGACATGGACACATACAAATGTTGTCTTCGACGATTTTATGGCAATGTTTTTGTTTTATTTAGTAACAATGCTGTAGGTCCGTATTATACGGCCATATTATACAATATGAAGGTCCTTTAGATATTAATTATCTTATGCTGCATTGCTAAATAAAGACTTATTAGACTTGTTCGTTTAATGGTTTGTAATATGGGAAATTGACAAATCATATGAACAGCTATAATTCGAGGTAGTGTTATGATGTATTGCAGCCTAATTGTCGGTCGGAGGTACCTCTGGCCCACGTGATTACTGTGCTGTCCCATTTCGTGTGATTTGTGAAAAGGTTTGACTCCTTTTTAAAGCATAAGCTGAAGTCAATTCACTGAGTTTCGATTGCTTACTTACCCTGCTATGAAAAACAGATATGGTTGATTTGCATGCATGACGTATCCAATAGTCGTTAGATGATTCAGTTTCCCTTGTGCATCCCATCCGAAATGTGCGTCCAAAACCAGCGTGAATTTACGAGCTCGCTGTCGCCTATCGTGCGGTTTATGGGCGTTTGGATATCCCGCATGAAGGACGGTGAGGCTTTTACCACATGTCCTATTCTAAAATTTGCTGAGGCCATTAAATCTGCTATTAGGTATAATTTTTGTACTATTATAGAACCTACAATACACAGGTACACTGTTTTAACTCACTAGCACGTGCAGATATTACATAAGCGCGGGAAAGAGATACGCTGGTTTTACGATCAGTTGGTTACTATTTTTTTAATACATAATCGATTTTTAAGATATAAATTCGAATTCCACACGGATTGACCAACTGTAGTGCTACATAGGTGGCCCATTTTCTTATCCGAGGCATTTTTCTTATAGTAGGTATTAGGCTAGCCAGGAGTTCTTCACAATCATCTTCAAATCGATTTCATCCAGTGCACCGGGCACTTGCAGTACGTAAATACATTTCCCCGGGAGAAAACAAAACAGTTCTAATATCTAATGCCGTATAGTAAAGAATATATATAATTCCTAAGAGAAATTGTGTAGGATCCATTAAGGTATATAATAGGTATATCCCGCATATGAAACGAATAATTTTATTTTTAATTCACTCCATCATGATAATTTCTGCCTCGTGAGGGCTTCAAATGATCGAATTAAATTCCATATGACTCCGGCATAACTGTTACATTTAATAGTACTTATCTTCTGTCGGACCACCTTAGCTGTGTACAATCCTGTCGGTAATAAAATATGTTATAGCCTAAGTTACTCAGGAATCATGAAGCATTCTAATGGCAAAAAAATTATTGAAATCCAAAGTACCAATTTTTCTCACTACAATCTTAGTATAGATGGGTTACGGTTGAACATAACTCGGTTGTGGTCATATACATTATGGAATACACTAACAAGATAAACGTGTCATACTCATTGATTTACAAAAATACCAAGTTACACAGTCAGCGTCTCCAAACCGTTTGTATAAAATATGTGCACGTGCCAAATTATGTAAAAAATAAACTTAAAAACATACACGTAAGGTTGACTTTGTAAAAAAGTGTATTTAGGTACAATCCCGTTTGCTCTATAATGACAGTTAAGTATGAAATCGTGTATCTTGTACTTTTGTAAATCAATGGTCACACTACTCAAATTGATGATTGCTCATTCCACAAGTGTCAACATGTAAAAGTATAAGTAAACATTATTCAATCACATTCATGTTTTTCTAATCGCCGTAGGGCGTAATGAACCCACGTTGATAACAGATAAGTTCGAGTTAATTGACCCGGACATGTGGTTATGGGAAGACATGTGGTTACGGTAACACATGTGGTTGTTACAATTCAATATTATTCAACCGTCAAAGTTACCTGCTGGAAAGTGCTCACAGCCATAATACAACTTTGCAATATTTATTTTTATGTTTAATTTTTCAATAAAATTGCTCTATCAAACGAAAACTATCACTATTGTTATCGTTGATAGGAGAGCAACGCATCTGCGTAACAATCGTACTGTACATGTAAACTCTTTATATTACGCAGAGGAGTTTTCCTTCTGGGCAGACGAAGACTCGTTGATCACCGTCGCCTTATAGCTCGGTATATTTTTTTTATTATAGGGGCAAACGAGAAATCGCAACCTACTGACGCCCATGAACATCAGCATACTATGCCGATGCCAAACCCTCCTCCATCCGAGGGAGGAGGAACCTCCCTCCAATGGACCACCGGCTAGTCATAAAACCGCACGAAACCGAAAACCGAACACCGATATCATGTGAGCATGTGTGATGTTTAAACTTTTTGCTGCTCCATTCTCCCCAAAACTGACATCATTGAGATAAAAGTGACGATATACGTACACCACTGAGTAAACCTTGTAGATGTTTGTTAGGTTGACATGACAGTGTGACATCCCTATTGTTTAATCATTATGTTCATAATCTCACTACAGATTTTTATTGCAAGCAAAAGAAAGCGCATAACCACAGGTTTAAATCTCTGATGGTATTATAATTTCAAGTAATATATAATACCCTTGCGGTTATCAGATGATATTGTATCATAATAATTACAATGTCGGCGCACACTGTTCGTATATCATCAATCTTATGCGTGACATTACATAGATATTTTATGAACATGCTAGGGAGGTCAAAGTTATATCGATAATTTATCGATAAAAAGATATGTGCAGTTGCCCTGTACACCCACTGCAGGAGAGCTATCTAGAAGCTACAAATTTACAGCCAACTGCTATTTCGACACCTTCGCACAAGTTAACAGTAAAAATATACTTTAATTTTCGCTTCATATTCATCCTCGAAGTGACGCCTCCGAGTAAAGTATATATTTAAGTAAATCCGATATATAATTATTATTTCCTATAAAAACTCTGAACTGAACATACCGTGGCAGCAAAGAGCCTAAGTCTAATATGGCTACGGAAGGTTTGTGGTCGAAAGGGGAACCTCGCCTTTCTCCCACAGATGGTAGAGATGCATACCGGTATGAAAATATTTGTAATGGCAAATTTAACTATTATGATAATTGTCAGAGTGACAGGGATCCCACCTCCAACTTCTTTGACGTCGGGGGTAGCTCATGCGCGGTAGCTCTCTCGCTCATAGGTCTCTGTTGATTAATATTATTAGGAATACACCTTCCGTCTGTTACTTTTGATTAATATAACGTTTTAATTAAATTTTAATAAAATAGAATACGATGAAAGTAATTCCAGAGCCATTTCCTTTTTCATGTTCACTTAATTATCTTTTATTAAGTCCCTCACACCGTCCCAGTTCGTAGGTACCTCTTTATGGAAGAACAGACGGAAGCGCATCAAAAGACAATACTAGTCAAACTACAAAAGGATTTTACGATCGTAGTAAATTGTAATCGGAGGTTATAAATAAATTGAAATATCTCATAAGATGTAAGTTAAAAACTAAACATGAAAGAAAATGTTTAGTAATAAATTAAAAAGAAATAAAAAACATTGCAACGGAATTGGGTCGGTACAACTGGAAAGATACTTCTAGCTCACATGACGCCGCCATAAACTATGCTTTACTGTTGAGTTTCCGGAAGTCCAATGAAAAGGTACTTTCCTCTCCTTCGAGACATCTGCTTAAAATCACATGAATGGGTGTAAGTAGTCACCAAACGTCACTACTATTCGCTTAATCTTTTAGTCTAAAAAAGGTAGTGTATCTATTAATTGCACATCGATGGTAGCCGGATACCAGAGAACACGCAGTATGGATACAGCGCACGCTATCAGTTATCTCGCTATCGCCTCGGTTCCGTGCTCCGAGACCGTTTTGTTCTATCACGATGATTGATATAACACACTCCTATCACTTATCGCAGCCAAGGAGATTCTGACCTACTTACACAAAGTTACGCCTCTATTTTATCTAAAATGGTTCCTTTACTTTGTTTTTTTTGCGCCTTCGTCATAATTGTGGGCGTATTTCCACTGCCGGAAGCTTATTCATAGATTGTAAAAATAAATTATTATACATAACCTTCATTTAGCCATTTTGCTTTGCGTACCTATCATCATCAACAGTGTAATCATAGATAATAAGATTTATTCAATAGAAAGTTAATCTAAGATCACAGCAATAAAGTAAATTAACCTGTTTATTATTTTGAATTAGTGTTTATACATATTAAAATAAGTCGTCAAAAACAGTATGTGTGTCTGAGAATAATTTTCTCAAAATATACTGAACGAATTTTCATGTGGTCTTTACCAGTAGATAGGGCGATTCACGACCAAGGTTTTAGTGTGTACTTTGTTTTACACAAGTGAAGCAAGAGTGGGTCACTAGTGTTATATAATCCTAAGTGATTGCACAGCTATGCTTAATCAATCGTGCCAGAGTCCAAAATCTATCTGAGTGCACTGCCAATTTTATATCATCCCGTTGTTATGCTTTCGCAAGAAGAAAATAAAGTTTCAGGTTTAAGTTTATATAGAATTCTAGTGCTATGCTTGCCACGAGCTGGACCTGCACGGTTGTAAGTCACCTTCATCAGCAACAGCTGTAATGTTCCGTTTTGTGTGGTTTGTGAGCTCCCGATGGCCCATCGAAGTAGGAAAGAGTTCAATGCATCTGTACAGCAAATTTTAAGATGCCTACCTATGTACCTAGTTACTAGTGCCTAGTACTAAGGGCTCCGACGTTTTATTTGTGCCCTTAAATTTAAAAAAAAAACAACATTCCAGAATTAAGAATCTAAAGTCTTACACAAATATCCACGGGCTAGTTATTTCAGACGTCTGATCAGAACAGACCGTGATACTGTGACATCAAGTAAAATTCTCAATTTGCAATCTCCTTGAAGTAATATTAGAGAGATCGTCACACCCTGCAGTTCTCACTAACAATTCTTACCTTTCTTGTAATAACAATCTTACATTTACATTCAATTTGGTTAGCAGATTTCTTTCTTGTTAATACTGCTTTTATCCAAAAGTTTCTCCCTGGTAGTTGCAATAGTGCTTCAATCTTCCTACAATGATTCTTTCTTTCTTTATCGTAGAGAGAACATTGTTAATAAGCGGTGGAGTCTTTATGTTATTTTATAACTTTACCCAAGTGCACCACTAGGAGGATAATATTTTTTGATAGTACATATCGCACCTTCGACGCAATAAAGACACAAATAGCCAAACTGGGCTGAGCCCCCCAGTCATGATCCTCTCCTTGAGACAAACGTTCACATCAGCGCCGGGGCCATGTTAGCTACCACGCGCGAGCGACCCCAGACGTCGGACTCGGAGGAGGTGGAACCTCTCGGCCCCCCTGGTAATGATAATATAATATATGTTATGATATAATATAATATAACATAGTGACAATTTTATTTTTAACTCAGGCTTGGCGACACTCTTTCCCACCGCTACAACTGCTGTATCGCCACGATCGACAGCGGCGACCTCTGATGACCCTTTGATATGATCGCAGGGAGCCCGAGGGAATAGCTAAAACTGTCTTGGAACCCGAATTTAATCAGAAGAAAATAGGAGGTATAGGAAATAATTCAAGTTTCCCTCCCCAATCAAAGCTGGAGACAGTAAAAGATTGCAATGGCTTGTACAGGTCAAGAAAAGAAAGGGCAGCCAGGTGAGGCCCAACTGCTATGCACCATGGAGATAATATGTCCTAGTATTTCTATTGGGCTAAACAGCCTGTATATCTTATTTCTGTCTTTTGTTCTTATGAAATCAGGATTGGAAAGATTCTTTGAGTGGTAATACATTGCTACACGGCGTTGAATTTGTAAATCTACTGGCAATACTCCGGCAAAAAACGGGTAGGTTATCCGTGCTAACGATGTAGTAGGCTGCACATAAAAATATTAAACAAAGTCTTTGACTTTGGAGCAAGTTACGTCGCGCCGTGCCTTTGGTATACCTGCCCACACTGGTGACCCATAGCAAATGCTTCCAAGGTTCGTCAAGGCATATATTATTTTAAGGTCTTAAAAGAGAGACCCCAGGTCGAAGTTGAATGTTAGTAAAGCATAAAAATTACGTTTAGCCTTTCCTCCTGTTTGTACAATGTGTTCTAGGAAGGCATATTTATTTTCTAATGTTAGTACTAAATGTATGACTGTCACTTTACGTTTAAGCGATAAATTTGATACCTGGGATGGATTGTAAGCAACTTTTAATAATGTTTCTAAAGTTTTCTGCGGTGTGAACTATCAATATAGGTAAAGAAGATTCGTGCACCTTGTATACATACTTGCCGAGTGTCTTGTTCTACAAAACTTTACACCAAAGATTCCGATATACATAAGTACAAAATCATATACAAAACTTAACTATTGAACGAAGCTAAAATTAAAATTTGTCGTGCAGGAAAAATATGTTACGGATATAAACTTGAATGCAGGTGATAGGTTTAAGTTCCCAATTGCAAGCAATAATAAGCAAGATATTCTACAATTAACTGCAGATAATGTTGTTGCATTATGAAGACACGTAGATTTCAATAATTTTTTGTGGAAGTTTAATTTTTTCAAAATAAAGTAAGGGTTTTTTAGGCTTTGATTAGTTTGTATAATGATGCTTGGCCTAAAAGCATTTATTTTTATAAATTGGACAAAGAATAGTCCCCTCGTCGCATCTGTCTATATGTTTATACGTGATAAGCTCAAAATCTCCTCAATGGATTACTGTTGTTTTTAAAAGTATACATAGTGATCCCTGAGGAAGGATTTAGTGTTGAATTTGTTAAGTTAACAATCTGAACGTACTATTTACGAACAAATGTAATATACATTTCGCTCCAACTTCGGAGAAAAATCATAAATTTCACTTGTTTTTTTTACTCTGAATAATTCTTGTTTGTCATAGGTTGTATTAAATTTTAAAGAATCGTATTATTGGTAAAACGGATTTTTTGATAAAACCTTTTATAAGACTTGTTACAAGTTACCTTTCACATGTTCCTAAGCGTGTAAGACTGATTAATAAATAAATTAGAATTAGATTCAAACTAAAACTATTTTACAATTTCCAACTGTTTTGTAGTATATAAGACTTTAATTGTTTAGAGTTATCTTTTTATTTGTAATTGATTTATTGAGAAAAATATATACATTATGTTTGATTATCCATCTTCATTTCATTTAAAACCGTATTCATAATTACATTGTAAAAGCAATAAAGCTAAATAAGCATTGGTGCAGCTAAGTAAATACCAAGGACACATTTTTTTGTCATGCTTTTTTATATTTCAGTAATAATTTAAAACAAGCATTTTGCCTAAAACTGCAGTAAAAACTTTACATAATGTATGGTATAAATATTTTTAACCACAGATAATTAGTTAGTAATTTGGAAATTAATGCTTGTAATAGACCAAAGATGCTTTTACATCTTAGGTCTATTAGGTCATACTAATTAACAAATTCGGTGTTCCGGCACAAGTACGGCACGGTGTACAAGGCAGCATACTTGGACCTTTTCTGTTTCTATTATACATCAATGATCTTCCCAAAATAATTCACCACCAAACCCTGTTATTTGCGGACCATAGCACAATTATAATCAAATGTAAACAAAGAAACACATTGGAACACGAAATTGCGTCAATATTACACAAAACTATTAATTGGCTAAACAGTATTAATCTTAAAATAAATGTAGAAAAGACCCAATTAATACAATTCCAAAATTATAACACTGGGACCATAAATTTAAATATAAACCACAACAACACAAATATTTCGGAGGCAGAGTCGGAAAAAAATTTAGGACTTATAGTAGAACTGTAATTGGAAGGCTCATATAGAATATGTTTGTAGCAAACTTGACAGATTTGTTTACGCTCTAAAACGGTTGCGACAAATAGTAGGTACCGAGGCGGCACTTAGTGCATACCATGGTTATGTGTCTTCAGTACTCTCGTAAGGTCTGTTGTTGTGGGGTAACTTGGTTGAAGTTGAAAAGGCATTTCGTGTACAAAAAAATGTGTAAGAGCTATTGTTGGTGCCTGGTTTTAGACTGCTGTAAGCCAATATTTAAGAAATTAAAATTACTTAAATTGAAATCAGATGAATGTCGGAAAAATGAAAGATACAAATCAAAACTTTAACTTCCATGGTGTAATTCAAATATATATAAAAAGAATACATATGTTCAGGCCATACACATATATAACCGTTTGCCTGAAAAATTAAAAGATCTACCCTTTCATAAATTTAAAAATAATATTACATCATTGCTTAGAGAACAATGTTTTTATCATTTAAATGAATATATGCAGCATAATAATGACTTCTAGAGAAATCATAACAAAATATTTTACATATAGGTATGTATTGTATGTTATACTTATAGGTACTATATAAATTTGGCTAACATGGACTTATAGGATATTTTTAAATTATAATAATTAGAAAATTAAATATTCCTAATCAACTAAGACAAATTTTACACATAATCAGAATAATAAAATTAATTTAATTTATAGTTAAGTATGACATAAAATGTAATTATAAATTAACATAATAGTGAAATTACTAAATTATAAATATAAATATCTCATCAGATGTAAGAGCCAGGTTAATTAAATATGTATCAATTTTTGCATGCTGAAATGTCAGAATATGTTGGAAACTTTACTTACTATGTAATACATTTATATTGTAATCACCTACATTCGAGCAAATTTCTTTCTTTCTTTATTCCTTAAAAATGCGCTCCTGTAAAGTTTTACATTATGTAGTTACATAATAGCCTATTGTGCTTATGCTGCACCGAAAGTGCCATATGTACCTATGTATGATACGGACTGCACCGGTCGGTGTTGCTACATCCGTCCGAGTAACATGTGTGGCACTATACATTAAAATATTTTTTTAGAAGTCGTATTTTAATGTTTATAAGATTATTCTTTAATATATAGTAATAGAATGTTGCATATCTTTAAATAAATAATTATATTATAGGATAATTCGAGTTTTTTTTATAGCGGGGCGTCTTATATCTATATGGCTTCTCGCGGGGCTTGAATCCTTACTTTCATACACAGTAAGCTTTGACGCATCGCGCTACAGCCGCAATGATTATCGCGCCCTTTTTTAAAAAAAGGAGAAAGGGATATTATAAAGAATGTTCTCTTTGGCTGGATGTAGTATGTATATAATTAAAATCTTCTAAGCAGAATATTATAAAACAAAGTATCCAAAGGGCGATTTTCTCAAAATATGTTGAATAGATTTCATTCGGTTTTCACCAATGGATAGAGTAATTATCGACGAAGGTTTAAGGGCGTACTATGTAAAGATAGCAATGCGGCTGGTATTATCCACGGCGAAGCACTGGTGGACCGCATGTTTGATTAAAATTTATACGAGTAACACATAAAGATTTTAGTATATATATTTGCAACATATATTAGTTGGTAAAAAATAAATTGAAGAAAATGTTACAAACACGAGACCATGTGAAGTAAACCTTACACAAACTTAATAATCTTATCCAAAGTTGAGGTCTGTATTTGTATGACGATAGCAAGAAAGTTTGTGCACACACAATGCGACACTTGTGCGTCACAAGAGCCCGTAATTATGTCTATTGTTAGCCGAGTGTGTTTAGCTGAACTAGTTCACACCCATCCCACACGACTACAGCGTCTACGTCTTCAAAAATAATAACTAATATCCCTTGCGCACTTTTGTCCTACAGGGAGGTATTGTTAACGTTATTCTATACGCCAGTACAAATACTCATAATGGAATAGAGTTTTGTTGAGTCAAATGTCTCCGGAGCTGACGAGAATAGTGAACAAACACGACCTCCCTAGAGACAGCCGGTACCCGCTTAGCGACCAACCACAAGTTCCACCAGTACCATGCGACACACAATACATTTATTAATGAATTTCCCTATCCATCGACGGAAATTCTAAGCCTTAGTGAGGCCTGCAGTCCTTACATAGCCTTCAATGTAAACCGCTTGCAAGGTTTTGGACGTTGTTTTGTCAAGCAACATATAGATGTGCTGAAACTCCCTAACAACTCGGACACGAATTCAAGTTAACATTCTAACCATATTGTGGTACGCATAGTCACGGGAAATTAATTCTTATGCGTAAAGCAATAACGTTCAATAAAATGGTATTAATGTTGTGGTTTCCTATTTGTATTTACCTGCGATGTTTGCTCAGGGCGGAGTTAGGCGGTAAACAGCGACGGAATTTTATTAACGAGCTCTGTTCAAAGAACAATAGGGGATTCTGGAAACTGCTCCGCCAATAACTCTAATGGTGTTCGAATATTTAAGAGTGTTTTTAATTTTCGCTATCCATAGTAGTTTTTACTTATATATAATGAGGGACTACAAATTAATGAAGATACCTTACGTATCTCAATTACTATTTCCATAGGAATAATTACCATTAAATATAATCTATTAGTTAGGTTAATCCATTAGAAAGGCTTAAAAACATGTTTCATTATTCATAACGCGAACTATTTATGCACGACATAATATATTACAAAAACAACGAAATTATTAGAATGACCTACTATTATATTTATGTACATATTCTTAAGTGAATGTTTCATAAATATGGCAATTATTAATTAGGTGCAGGTATTAAAATTTCTGTACAAACAACATTCTTAAAATGTCAGAAAAAAAACGATAACATCATTATAATGTCAAGTATCTAGAAAAAGTAAATCATATAATGATACATTTATATGCATATGAAATCACAACGAGACACACAAGAAAAAGAGTCGTCATGAGTAGCAGCAAAACGCAAAGAAAAGTTGAAATATGAGATAAGTATTAATTAAATATGTTAATAATCTATGTGAGATAATTAATTGACAACAATGAATAGTAGGCGCCTTTGTGATAAAAATCTTTATTTGTTTTAGAACTCATACCAAAAATAAATGGCTGTTCTTCAAAAACTATTTCAAATCTAGTTAGATTTGATAATATCGATATAAAATCTAATCGAACTATTTCCATCGCCTCAGCTGGCCTTGTAGACAGTATGTATATAGTCACGTGGATTTTAAAGTGTAAACAAGAATGTGCAATAAAAGTTTCACATGCATCGTTGTGTCATGGAACCACACTGTTAGTTATTTTATTACAATACAAGAGGCTCAATGTTGTAAATATAATTTAGAAACGGTATCAATTCTACATAATATGTATAAATGTATGCTTATTGCTTTCTTTCTGTATAAAAAACGTTAAGCAAGATTTTTAAGTTACCAAGAAACTTGCTTTTGATCGTAAATGAAGAAATTCTAGTAGCAACGCTACGGCGCAGATCAAAACGGAGTTTCGTCGTATTTCCTCGCCCGGAAATATCGTTAGATCGATCACAGCACCGTACGGTTTTTTTTTGAATACATAAAGCAATTCCGCGTATATTTATTTATTGGATTTTCCATTTTCGTTTCTACGCAAACCTTTTATATAGAAAACTCAGAAGGTGCCAACGAACTTGTATGACATAATGTTTTTATTTACTTTTTTTTCTAAATTTTCATATAAAAACAGCGTCAATTGATGGCTACATTGTCGCGTATCGTACCGTTTATGAGTCCGGTGGACCAGTGGGGACAAATGGGGACCAAGGGGGAATGTCACAAAAGTACAAAAAAAAATAAATGAATATACAAAGTTATATTGAAAATCGTATGGCAAAAAGTAATGTATATGGTGTAAATTATAAGCTATCTACTCCTTAGAGCTAACTGGTGTTCTCAAAGCTTAACAAAACACGTTGTACTGGAATATCCACCACGAGAAATATTAATTATAACGGCCTCCCAGAGAACGTCACCGTGTATATCAGCATTTCGTAGCCAGTAGGCGCCGATAAGCCACCTACGTAGGCTTGGTTAATAAACATATTATGTCCAATTGAGTTTTCGATCGCAAATGTTGCTGTCTTTCTTGTCAAATATCGTCTAAATAACTGTATCCTGCGAATTCAATAGCGGAAAACATATCCATGAGGAAAACAATATAATTTATATTATTCCAGACAGTTGCAATCTGGAATAACACAAAAAATACTGTATTTGTGCGCAATTTTATCCAAATCCATAACACAAACATGTTGCGTGAAAAACAACAAACGTACATAAAAACTTTCTTTTTTATAATGTTGGTAAGATTACAGATAAAAATTGAAAGCATTTTAACACTTTAATCAAAAACACTTTAATTAATAAACAAAGTTTATATACTATTTCCACAATTATTTTACATTAATTTACAGTTAAACCAGTTTCGACTTATCATCATCAGGTATACAAATATTTTTGCAAGGATGTTGAATTTTTTGATTAAGTGAAAATGTAAGTTAAATGATTGTGGAAATAATATATAAATGTTATTTATTTATTCAAGTGTTAACATGAACTTCCATTAAGCAGTGACAATACGTTCAATTAACTTTATTCTCAAACAATTGCTAACAATTTTTTAAATAGTGCTGATTTAAATGGTTGGTATATATTTTTATTAATGGCGTTTTATTTTCTATAGTTCTTGACCGACATAACTAAAACAAGAAACGTTTCGGTAAAGTGACCAATTTAAGTTTTTGCTTGGTTTTCCAATGTTGCTTTATTTCAAGGTATATATTTTCTAAGCTGGCAATGAAGGTTTTTTGTATCAAAATTTCCGTGTCACATAATACCGATGTTAATTAGTTAGATTGCAGCTACTGGGTATGTAATGTTTTAGCGCGCTTGCTGGCTCATTAGCTACACCGCACACTTACACATTTTACAAACTCACGCTTATGCATGCCTTCAAACAACTTAAACTTAAAACAACTAAAAAAAACAAGGAGGGGACTTTCAAATGCGATTTAAGATTTAAAAGGTTTTTATTTATTTATTTTATTTAATAATTTATGTACACAAAAACAAAACACATTTATTGCACAGATAAGAGAAATCCAGTACATAGAAGCTACTTATTCCATAGTTAAATTTCTTCCAGTAGCCCTGCTGAAGAAATACGTGCATGACATACGCTATCAAAGTGTGTACAAACAATAACTTAAAAAGGTAACATACGTTTAACAACACAAACATTATACAACACATATACATACAAACATATAATAATTCATCATTTAAGGCAATATGTTAGTGAAAATAGTATAAAAATATAATTTACTCAAATTATAAATTTATTTAAATAACAATTAGAATAAAACTGTATCATTCGAATGAGAATACATTGCGATTATAATGCGTGTAATACATTAAATTTGAAATTAGAATGTACTAGTATGTAGGTACAATAAAACTTATGCATATTTTACATTCAGACTTTAGTGAATAAATAGAAAGTCCTCCCGGGCTCTCGTCTGCGATGAGTCAGCAATATCGGCTATGAGTTGCAATGAGTCAGCAATATCGGCTATGAGTTGGTTCTGTGTAACAACTCATAAGTATCCCGGTAGCGTTCGGACCCTCGCTGGATGCCCCGTCGAGTGTTTTCAATTTCACTGGCGATGGTTTACCAATTCATCCTACACTTTCGTGATTCGGTATTTTCGCTGAATAACATTGATTTTTAAAGCCTGTAAAAATTATATAAAATAAGGAGATATTTGAGGCATGTTTAAGTTTTGTCGTATGTTGTAGATCTAATAAGTATCATCAGTAGTTCCTCACACTGGCTGCTAAATGCAGACTTATTTCATAAATACCAAGGTAGCATTCCCCGTTACCCGCATGATATTTAAGTTAACTATTTACTCTGTGGAGATGACTAGATCGTAAGCGAGCAGATAGACGTTGGTTGATGATGACAATAAAAAAAGCTGTAATTAATATTTTTTTTGTACCTTATATACTTTTTCAACAAATAAATAATGTTCATTTATTTATTCAAGTGTAAACATGAATTTCCATCAAGGAGTGACAATACATTCAATCTACTATATTTTTTTCTAACTTATCTGTGTAAATCAACGAAACATAACGACAATTAAATGGACATTTCATTTCTTATTCTTCTATGACAAAAATATGTAGTGTCAAAAATACGCCGTATTTTGGGAAGAGGTAGTGCCATGCATAGAGCACGACACTACATCCTCCTATGCAACGGAAATGGCCGGCACGACCGTTGAGGTACCTCCCGCTCACATAATACCGCCGTAAAGTGATACCTTTAGTTTTGCGTTTCGTGAGGTTTATGAGTAACAGGTGGCCCATTGGGGGGGGGGGGGTGGAACTAGGTCAACGCATCGGTATAGTAATTATATGAACATCAATAGTCGTAAAAAGGCTCCCACTGCTCGTTTGCCCTCCTATTTTATAAAATAAATACGCCGTAACTAAAAAATCACGAAAGAACAACATGAATGCATCGAGCGGCTGACGACACTAATTCTAAGCATTTTTAGAGCTCCGCATGAAACCCAACGTAGCTCCGGCACAATTCGCAAGCGCACGCCAACTGAGCAAACAATTTGTATAATGAACACAAACTAACTCTAGACGACCTTATGTCCACAGCATAAAAGCGATAATACTCGAGAACATTAATTGCTAGACAAATACTCTTGTACAAATTATAACAGTCTGAGCCTTTAGGGTTCTCGAATTTTATAAGCCCCATATAATTTTCGACGTCGGAGAATATCTTTTTGAGTAGTTATAGCAGTCGTAAAGTGTTATGTGCAACAACTTTTAAAACTACGGTTGAGTAACTGATTTAATGGTTGTAAATTGGAATTTAGAATCACTCTTATGCATGGCTAGCATCATCGTGGTTTCCGCGTAACCTCGATCCTATTAGTCGTAGTGTCATGGTATATAGCCTTCAACATTACATTATTAGTATATATGTCTGGTAAATGAATTGTGTACATATGCAAACACTTGCCCCTTTTTGATCAAAACAGGTGCAAATTAGACGCCACGTGTCGGTAATAACCCAAACTTGCTCTACTTTTCCGTATTATGAATTTCATAGATAAGATACAAGGACACGCCTTTGTGGCATCAGGCGTGAGGTGAACGTAGTCATCTCGTGAGACAAAACCCGTAGGGGACATCGACACGCTAGTTACCCTATATCCCCCGGCGATATCATATTTCTGGCCGTCTGAAATGTCGTCCGGCTGGCGTCGGTCGGTCACGCACGATTGCTCCTTTGATCCACTTCCTTGATTGCTTTTGGGACTCATTCATCCAGTTTTTATAGGAAGTGGGGTTTTAATGTTCCGCTTATATTGCGGCTAATTGTCTAAAACTACTGCTATAATTAGCAATTTGTGTGTGGGTTCTTGGAACCACGCAAACTTTTTCCTAATTAAAATTTATTTCGTATCTATATTTATATTATTAGTGTCAATCTGATATCAAATATCTGTATATGGCGTTCTCATGAAACACGTCATCAAAATGAAACTAAACTAATTTACCCAATTTGATTTTCCACACAAAACGAAGAAACTTAGCTTTTTAAGTTACTTGTAGTAACCTCATAATAACAAAGAGGATCTATCTTTGCATAACAAAATGTTTCACTATTAGACATCGGAGATATTCATAGACTATTAATTATAGTCTACCAGAATATTCATATAATTTGATGTTTTTTGAAAATTCTTCATAACAATTGTAAATAAATCTTCTTTCTCGTTAGACAACAAAGCGAGATCCCTCGGCCGGTCCATAAGTCATTTTTACAATTTTCTTTTGAATAAGAAATAATTTTAGTAGCTTACTTTTAAGTAAAGCTATACAAAATGAATAATTTAAACCTGATAGCCTACAAACAGGAAAAATATAATAGTAATATCTATGTACGTGAAATTTTCTAAAAGCATGCATGTTTGGACAACGTCCTCATGTTAACACGATCATTGAAGAGCAAACGCAGTACACCTTGCTTAGAGATGATAACATTACGTAGAGAATTACTAACTACGAACAGAATTATGTAACAACTTTAAACAAGTTCTTCAAGTTTCAATTGATCAAGCAAATTATATTTTAAGCTGTAGATTGAGATTAGCCGTTTTTTTCAGTCATTCGATTGATGGGTCGTGCCTTGTTGTCGCTTGAGTGGCCCGACCTGATTACTGTGACGAGGGCGGTGAAATGCGACAAGAAATCGGCTCTAAGGTCGTTTGCACAATTCGAACGAATTTGGCGGAAATATAAAAAAGTCGCTTTGTCGATGTTCAAGCGTTTCGAATATCTATAGTATTTTAATTATTTGGTGAACTAGTTAAAAAATTGCCATGAGTTTTTGTATTTACTTAATACCTACTGCTTTATAAAAGTTTTTATAGCGTATTTCTAATGGTTTGAAATTATTGTTATATTTTGTTTCATGTTTTGTAAGACGTTGTCGGAGGCACCAGCGCCCGCCGCATAACATATGTGACGACCTGGACTTGCCAGGTGTGATGCCAGCAGGCTAATCCGAGCACTTGTGTGCTACGAAGGCAACTGTTTGACATGAAATGCGCCATACAACAAAACTTCTAATCCAACGCGCATCTGACTAACGACAACACAATGGTCCAACGAAATTTTGTATCAAATCGCATAACACTCCAGGCCTGTCTGTCATAAACCAATGCTCATATTTCGCTCGCCCATCTGTTTGCAATGAAATAATCACCATAAAAAAATATAAACTTTTATTATCTAGAAACCAACTAGTAGTAATCGGAGCCTACTGATGACTATCGACGCCTATGGACATTCACATGATTGTTACGCCGATGCGTTGCCCTCCTATCTCCCCTCCCACTGGGTCATTGTCTACTCATAAACCGAGCGAAACGCGACAGCGACGTTGTCACTTTACGCCGGTATCAAATGACCGAGAGGTACTTCCCCGGTCGTACCGGCCCAATTCCGTTGCGTTGCATAGGAATTGGGCCGGCACAATGTTCCCAATTCCATGCAGCATGGTACTATCTCTTCCAAGAACTACTCATTCCGAAAAAAAAAAAGATTATAATGCCGTCAAGTCATTGTTGCAATGTAACCGAATACTTTTGCGAGTTTATTACGAATAACTTCCACCTTTTTTCTTCTTTTCTACTAGTTACCACTAGTGACTAGTAGGAAAAAAAAGAAAAAAAGATGGAAGTTATGGGTATTGGTATACCACATATATATATGGTAACATCGGACTAGTGAAGACTTTCGTGTCTTCGCTTCGAGCTTTTGTTCCAATGATGAAGTATTTTATACTAGGTATGTTAGTATTTTTTTATAGTATTGGGGGATAAACGAACAATCGGAGCCTTTCAACGATTACCGACTCCCATGACACCTTGCCCTTCTTTTCAACTCCCTCCCCCAATGGACCACCGGCTACTCACAAATCGCACGAAACGCGCCACCGTTGATGTGACCTTAAGCCAGTATCAAGGCCACGAGAGGTAACTGGTCGTGCCGGCCCAATTCCGTTGCAGCGTGCACTGCATAGGGGGATGTAGTGCCGTACATGCACTGTAAAAAAAATTAAAGAAAGTCTGATAATAATAATTCTAAGAAGGCTCTTGTGTGCTTGTCCATCGTGTCGTAAGCAGCTGTTAAGTCCAACGCCCACACATGACATAATATATTCTGGACATACATTTCCGTTGCTGGTACTTGTAGACAAGTATAGAGCTTAGTACGGGACTACGGTAAACGTGGTAAGAATTGTTACATCAAAACGTACTGTAAGTTAAGTAGTATGAGGTGGAGCCATGCTGCATCGCAGCCGAATCGTGGCGGCACTTCTCGCTCACATAAATCTGCCATAAAGTAACAGTTAAGGTGTCGCATTTTGTGCGGTTTGTGAGTAGCCGGTGAACCATAGGACGAGTCCCCCTGTAACTCCCCATTGGTATATATTGTGTGACGCACATTTGTTATGCAAGTTAAACCTCCTCCCCCCCCATTGGAAACTCATAAACCAAACGTAACGCAGCAGTATTACTGTCACTTGACGTTAGTATCACGTCTCGACCTCTCCTCTCTCGACCTGGATCTCTTTAATTCCTCTCCTATTGCATTTAGAAACACACTGTCAAAAAATTGGTTTTTTACTATTTCCTGATTGTTGTTATTATATTTTTTGGTTATTTTTGTTCCTGAACTACTCAAATTTTTGTTAAATATGTAATTTAAAACTCTGTTTTTAAACGCTGAAGCTCGTTATTATTGCTTTTTTATAAGCAGAAAAAAACGAACAAGCTACCCAGTTTCACAAGTGAAAACATGTAACCGGTGTCTTGTAATCTCCGTAGTTTATAAGTTATTTACTCTAGACACTGTAGGTTTTCAAAATATAATAAAATAAAATAAGAAATAAATTAAATGTGAGCGAGCGTACCTCCCCGGGAGTGCCGACCAGTTTCAACTGTCGTCTTTCATGTTGCCACATCGTGTGATTTTATATTCAGTTTTTTTATACTAATGTTTTAAAGCTCTATAAAGAGTTTATTTGTTTAAACATGCTAGTCTCAGGATCCGATATGAAATATTATTTCTGGGTAATTAGCCCATTTATCGAGGCTTTCAACGATGTAGGTCTTATACCATTAGGCTAAGCCTCGAGGCACTAAAAGCAAAGAAACATGATGTAGATACTAGTATTTCGTAAAATTCGTTCTAAGCGGTCTGCACCTAGAAGGAACCTACCTACTAACTACATTTCAAGTTTGCAGGTGTTATAGTTTCTGAAATTTCATGCTTAATCAGAGAGTGGTGTTTCGCTTTTATATATATAGATATCCAGATCACTAGGAAGTTGCTGTAAGTAAGAATATTGCAAGTTAATGAAAATTGTTGCGTGTCACAGACTTCCTCCAAGTAACGGGCATTTTCATAAATTAAATTAATTCTCTGCGAGTGTTACACGGTGCTGTTGCTAACATCCGAATAATTGATAATATCGTGCGAGGAATTATGCTCTTCGCCTTCGCATGCTGTCAAATTCATAATGTTATGAGAAGTAAAAAGTAAGAATTAGGTACCTAACATGGAAAGTTGGTACTTATGTCACCGATTTTACACACCACGAATAACCAATAAAATAATTTTTTGCATCAAATTTCTTCTATTCTAACCATAATATTCGGCATTATATAGCCTATATGGTTATGTTCACCATAACTTTATTTAAGATCACAATGTATAACAATTCGGAGAATTCATCAAGTGGCACTAGCCACTTAATAAATTCACATCTGTGAGAACGATTATCTAGGAGCAAAAACGTAATAACTTCATAGGAAGTTGCCACTTCAGTCGCTTACGTAAATGGCAGAATTAAATTAATAAAAATGAGAATACGGACGTGTCCAGTTTTAATATCGGATCGCTGTAATAGGAGAGGCCAGTCATTTTTCTCGTGCACCGCCATATTTTATTGCAGACGCTGTTTTGCAACAAAAGATAAAAAGGTAACGCTTAATACAAAGCTATCTTTACAATTTGTGTGGCAGATTGTGTAGAGTGCCCATGTGAATCGGATTTTCACTTAGTTAATATAATGATAAAAAGTCTTGTCTCGTTGAATTTTTTTCAAAATCTTAGGCCAATTTTGACAATATTCCGCACTTTTATCGGATTACTTTTATTTCGGACTCAACGACTGACGCATTTTTGGTGTAATAAACGAAGCATAAACCGAAAGTTTATTAGTAAAATGACACACACATTTTTTTTATCGTCAGTAATCCTGACATGGAAGAGCTATGTTTCTTTGGACTGAACGAACGAATGTAATGCACTGTTATCAATATAATATGAGCCAAATACGTTAAAGAGTAATAAACCTAGATCCATATTCGAAAACTTTTACATTTATATTACTAGTTACCACATTAAATGTATAAATTGTGCTTTACCTAAACCTTTTTTTTTTGTTGACGCGGGGAAACGCATTTACACGCCTTTCCCGAGTTGGAGTCCAGTGGTGTGTGGAGTTCGTGGTACGTTATAGTGCCGAATATCCACATAAACCACCGCGAGTACCATTAGTGCTTGTGGAGCTTTCATCGCACTCGCGGTCTTGCCCCTTGCCCCGTGTGCAAAGACACCTCCTCCTCCTGCTCTTTAGTCTCCTCTTCATAAAAGAACGATACATAGAGCAGCGCCCTAGGGTCAATTGGCTTCGCTTGGCTTCACCAAAAGCCCACCAGCTTCAACTATGGTGAGGACTTTATCTAAATCTGATAATAATCATTTTCGATCTCATCGACATTTATACAATGGAAATATGCGTATGTGTATTCTCAAATGTGTCTCATATTATCGTGTTTGTAATTTGTATGCAAAAGGAATGTACACAAAGGAAACACAAACACTGTTCAATTTACTAAGCATCTGTTTGTTTGATACTGAATCCCGCATAAAGCATTCTGTGCATCCGCACCTGTTATGTTGTGGCTGTGACGTGCAACCACCACAGCTTATATTCAGTTAGTTGTATTGGATTAATGAAAGTTTTATCATTATTTACAGTAAAAGAAGATTGAAGTAGATGATTCTAAGTTATCTCAAAACCATGTTGCCGAGAATGTTTACTTAACAGTTACAAACTTTTTATTATTGTACATCTGTATAATACGGACTTTACTAATTATAAAAATCTCATTATGAGACAGCCATGGTAAATATTTAAAAATCTTTAAAATATATATAAATAGTGATTACTTTATATGGCTTCCACGACATACATCAAACGTTTATTAGTACTTTTATGTAGTACACCTAGATATTTACGTAACTACATACTCTAAAAACCAAAACGGCGTTTAAAGAACACGATCTCTACTTTTATAAATATTATTTTTTAAACATGTCCCTGATCTGAAACATTTATGGTAACCCTAGGACACAGTGGGTTGTATCCTGAGGCAGTCTACACGAACAAAGATCTTCCATGGTGATTCTTATCTAGGCTCGCTCAGATCAAACAAACGGCGAACTGGATAAGCCAGTAGGTACTGAGCAGATGCGAAGTCACACCTGACCCGACGTTTGTGTAACGTCCTCAGTAACACTAAAAGAGAGCATATTTTTTGTTCCCAAATACTGTTATAAAAGGATACCGAAATACACGGATATGTGCTAAGACAACAAAAAATAAACACAAAGATCTTTCTGTTTCACATACATCGTATAGAGGCTTACTGTGAGCTTAGCTTTTACTAAATAAGTGTGTTAATGAGGATGGCGCGGATTCGGGGAAATTTATTGATACTCTGATTGCGAATTTATATAGCACTGCCAAAAAAGGAATGTAATTTTTATATAGCACTGCCAAAAAAGGAATGTAATTTTTATATAGCACTGCCAAAAAAGTGATGTAATTTTTATATAGCACTGCAAAAAAAGGGATGTAATTTTTATATAGCACTGCCAAAAAAAGGATGTAATTTTTATATAGCACTGCCAAAAAAGGGATGTAATTTGTGCACAATTTCTATTTTTTTTATATATAGTAGAGGGGGGTCAACAAGAACTTGGACCTTGACCGACTTAACGGACGGACGGCTATCTATGGGCATACCTACCGATGCCCATAAATAACCGTCCCACTGGTGGGGCAGGGGGATGAAGAAGGAGAAAAAGTGTGCATATCCCTTGTGCGGATGTACGCGGTAGGTAGTCATCAGAGCCTTCCTACTATATATATATATAACCTACTTCCTACATAAAAAACGGGGTAATCTTCTTATATGATTTTTAAATCACATTATATTTGTACATCTAATACCAAAGTACAAAGTTAAAGCACAAAACGTTTTAGTTAAGTATATACAAGCACTCGTTATAAATTTGAAATGCGAAAAACTTTTGCAAGAAATATCTCACAAAGGCTACGAAATTCGTTCGGAAACTTTCGCCTGCACTGGCTACAGTCTCTGAAATATTCGGCCATTCTTTCACAGGGTGCAGACGCGGGGTTGGTCCTATACGCTGTAATTCGTAGCCATATCGTTCTGCACTGCATACAAACGCCGGAACGAATACTTCGCATTAAACTTTTAGTATGGATTATCTTATCATCATCACAGACATACGTTCAACATTGAACCTCGTACAGCAGATGGTGATGGTGATAACCATCATCAGCTGTCGGATACTCAATTATGAGCGTTTGGTTTTTAATCAACGAGGCCGCGATAGTACATTCGATTCACCTAATGATATGTTATCCACAACTTTGGCCGGCACGACCGGAGAGATACCACTCGCTCACATGATACCGGTGTATGGTGACTCGGCGTCGCTTTTCGTGCGATTTCCCATTGGTGGCCTATTGAGGGGAGGTGTGAAAAGGAGGGCAACGCATTGGCATAGTAATTATGCTGATGTTCGTGGGCGTCGGGAGTCGTGTAAAGTCCCCGATTTCTCGTTTGCCACTATAAAAACGATTTGGACAGACAGATCCGATGGATGACAAACTGCAATCAGAACCATTTGGTAAATACCGGCCTATGTTAGCACACTTATTGCCTATTTTTTTACAGAATAGGGGCAGACGAGAAATCGGAGCCTTTTTACGCCTGCCGACGCCCATGATCATCCACATATTTACTATGCCGATGCGTGTGCCTCCCGACCCCCCCAATGGGCCACCGTCTACTCACAAACCGAACGAAACGCGACAGTGAAGTTGTCACTTTACGGCGGTATTATATGAGTGAGAGGTTCCCCCTCGGTAGTGCCGACCCAATTCCTTTGCATAGGAGGATGTAGTGTCATGCACTATGCACGGCACTACTTCTTAATAAATGCTTCCTCTTGCCTATGCAGGTGCGTTGCCCTTTCCCCACCATGGTTCAAGCCTTATCGTGGCTGTGGGGCTTAGTAGCCTGGGGTGAACCCAGGCGAAGCCAAATGAACCGAGGGGGATCTTTAGACCCCTCTTATAAGAAGAGGGGGCTTAAAGATCAGGAGGAGGAATCGCTCTCGGTACCCCCTTATAAGAACAGGGGGCCTAAGAGCAACAGGAGGTGGCGCTTTTGTGCACGGGTCAAGGGGCGAGGATGGGAACCTCACCCCATTGCACTGTCCCAAAGTCGGTGGGGTTGTCCTGTAGTGCGTGGCTAGTCAGTTTCCTAAGGGACCAACTCCATCTGTGGAGGTGGAGTTGGTCCCTTAGGAAACTGACTAGGCGTCGAGGTGTTCTGATGATTGTTGTTCCGGGGCACCTCACCAAGGGCGGCACTGGGGGCACTCACGATGGTTTTTGCGGGTATTCGGCACTATCATGTGCCGCGAGACCCACACACCACTGGACACCACCCAGCGCCGGTGAAGGAGCGTAAATGCGTTTCCCCGCGTCAACAAAAAAAAAAGGTGTGTTGCCCTATACCACCATCCCCCAAATTCGTTGTTATACATATTAACTGTGTCCCGCGGCTTCACTCGTGGTACATAATAACAAAACTTACTAACTATTAATGTATGTTTTCTCACTTGACTGACATGCGGAATTTTTCTGATAATTATAGCCTTGAGTGGGTGAATAATTGGCTGAAATTTTGTATGAAAGTCCGTGTTTTATTTCATAGTGAGCGGAAACTGCTACCACAGTGGCAACCCGACCAAACTCTCGTGTAGATGGGAGAGATGAACCCCCATACGAGAATGTTTATAATAGCTACTGTAAGTATTACTATAATTGACAGTGAACCAATATAACTACCTAGATTACAATGTATCACATCTTGTTACAGCTATTTCAGCGCCGATCCCTCCTGCGGGCTGATAGATGGATCTGGAACCTCGGCTCCGGAGCGATATGACGGCCGCTGATAACGCTTGCTAGCTATTTATAACACGCAAGAACAAGAGCTCCGCCGCCACGGTTCGATCACGTTCCGTTCCTTCGATCCATCCACATTACGTAATGACCATGTTAAACAATATGCGTTTTAATTAATACCGGAAGTATGCGTTTTAATTGCTATTGAGTTGTGTAGATGTTTGTGGACGTCGACAGTCACTCGTTTAAGATAAATACAATAAGAAGGTAGTACCTCTCGCTTACATGATGAAGCCATTAGGGTTATGGTGATGATGTCGCTTCTTGAGTGGCGTGTGTGTAACCTATTGGCGGATGGGAAGATTTTCTTAAATCAGTATATGCGGATGTTAACGGACAACGGAAATCAACAAATGGTTGCCATTGGTCCTTTGTTCGCATAGGCCATAAAAAACGTAAATATAATACAAGGAACGTAAAAATAAATCATAAATATAATAAAGAAACGTAAATATACTAAAAGAAAGTGAAAAAGGAACAGCTGGAATTTTAATAGAATCAGTCTATCAAACTAACTCTGATTGGCGGATATTTATGGGCGTCAGGAATGACTAAAAGACTCATACTATCGGTTTGCCATTCCGATATTAGGATTCGTCTAATCTGGTGAACTTTTTAATGAATTCATAATTATATGTTTCTTAGGTTTTTCATCCTGGATATCTCCCCGGCTTCGTCCATGAATGTCAAATTATACTCTAAAACCCTTCCTCGGCAATCGCTCTCTTCATTTGCGAAAACCGTATGAAAATCCGTTTTGTAGATATTTGATTTGATGATTTTGGGAGCTTCGTTTTATATTGTATGTATAGGAAGATTAACAATATAAATTTTCCTACGTTCCGAAGTGAAATGAATATAATCTTTCAAACAATTCTCGTGAATGGGACTCTTTACTCGGTCACCTGTTATTTCTGAAATTTGATTGATAAATTTCTCATATTCTGTTCTCTCGCGAATGTAATGTTTCAAAATAGCGATCATCCATAAGGCTGCCTAACTATGGCAATTGGAATTTATGTTGACGTTTATATTGTACTCGGATTGTTTGAATCGGCGTACTATGTTACGGCTTACCATTTCCAAAAACAAGACCGTTTTGTATTATGACGAGTCAACGATAAGCGGGATTGTCATTGTGAGACGTTCTTCAAAATGGCGGCTGACGCTTACCCTAATTGAATATCTTGATTTCAGGCAGTGATAGTGATCGATAGAAGTATAAAACTAAGCTAATTGAAAATAAAAAACCTAACCACGACCTAATATAACTTCGAACCTACACGGACAAAGCTCTTTATTTCTCCGTATTCTACACCATTGTTGGTGTCATGTTAAGCAACGTCGTGGTTAAGATTTCGAAATATAACCTGCAAAATAGGGGGATAATGACCCCCTTTATTACAATACGGCTAGCTTTACAAGATAAGGTACAACGCCGAAAATTCCTGGTGAAATCGCACTCAGCAATATTCAATGCGCCTAATCGTTCACCCAACGCAACACAAAACGGCCCTTTTTAATGTAATAATGCGCTGTACACTATTCGGCTACAACATTTATACCATCATACTACTAGTGTAGTGTTCACACTCAGCGGGAATTGATTTTCAAATCGCACCAAAAATATCAAAAACTAGTGCTGAAAAGCACTCAGCAACAGACCGGAATTTGAAATCAACGATGTGACATCCTTGTTCTCTGAGGAACACATAAGAGCCGTCGGTCCTACGCCTCGTTTCTCTCCACTCGTATCCGATTGCCATCCCATCGGAATCGGGTTATGATGGAACAGAGAGTGCACCTATGTCAAAAGTGCGACACCGTGTTTTTTTTCTCTTACTCAGACGAGTATAACGAACAGTATGAAGACTTATGATCTTTATATACGGACAGAACCATATAAATGTTCTTTATCCTGTAGAGTAATTCTTATCATCGTCAACTCACGTCATAGTATTTCCGGCATCCATTCTAAATGTAATGAAAGATTATACGTAATCGATCACAAAAGGTTTTATTTATACTGAGCACGTTAAATTGTTCTGCTTGTTATCATCATCACAACCAATTGGCCATTATCGACACACAGCTACACGTACATTGGCCACACACCAACTGATGTCCTGCTACTCACTTCACTCCCAAACGGACATAACACTATACAATGCTACGTGTTCCAGGTTTTTCTTTTCAATGCTGGAGTTACTTATAAACTACCTAAATCATCCAACCAGTGAATCAACGAGTAAAATATACGTTATCTGTCGCATAAAATTCAGTCAGCAGCAAAGTAAGCCCTTTGGAACACAATAAAATTTAGACAAGGCACCAAATTATTTTTTCAACTACAATAGCATAACTATGGATCCCATCAACGGCGAAACTTTATCAAACAATAAGATTGACTTAAGAAGTAAGTTAGTCTGTTCACGTTTATACACTCATTTTATAAAGTCGCCCAACTTACTTGAAATTCCTCTGCTGCATTTATGCTCCGGACTAGTTTGTTTCTCGCGTGGGAGCCTTCGCCACGCTTGCAAAATTAATTGTGACGCTCATTTATTTAACGTAATGCTTTAATAAGTTAGTATGATATAATATGGGTATGCGGATCTGGTGCGCGCTTCCAGCATCGTTTCCAGCATTGCACTATTCGCTAGCCTAGTAATTTATTTGGAGAGCATATTTTTAAAGAGACTCTAAAAATAATGATGAGTTTTATTGCAAAACATATGACTTGGCTGACCTAACCGGTTTTTCTTTTAATTCTTTGTTTAATAAATATAACTTGTTTTTAGCAGTTGTATCTTAGGTTAACTAATAGAAATGATTTTTTATTGAGTTAGATTCCATTCTATAAGTTGCTAAACATATGATTTTGATAATTAAGTTAGTGCACCGTAATATTTGTAGTGCTGATGAGATCGAAAACATCAGTCGTATGTCACTTAATGGGCAGGAGACCGTTTTATTTACTTATTTCTTTTAATAAATGACATTATGTACATGCTTAGAGGATGCTCTTTTGTTAGCTCTCCCCAGTAGTATTCTTTTTTGTAAATATATGAACAATGTTAAAACTAAAGATAAACTCACGGTTGTTAATGAATTAATTTCAACTCATTGCTTATAATTTGCATAAAATCCCTCGAGGTTTGTCCAACAATCATTATGTTGACCGCGGAGAGGCATTCATTTGCAATCAGGGAAATATAAATATTAACTACCCTCAGAATCACACGCTTATAAGAAGAGGAGACAGAAGAGCAAAATGAGGCATTTATAGAAATAAAATAATGGGACTGTAGAGAGCTCTAATAATAATAAATAAATCAAGAACACGGCTTTTGTCGATTTGTAGCGCCAATCAACCCCTCCCGTCAGAGGGGGGGGGGTGAGGAGGCCGGCCACCTCAGATAAGCCAAACATTAAACATGCTCAATTATCCTTATCCACGACACCGCAAATTAAACGGCATCGTGCGCGCGCCGGCCCACTAGTGTGGGGAGGGGGACCGTTTCCCCCGGTTTGTCTCTTCCCATCTGCGGGAAAAGAGGGGGTCTGTCCCCTTATCGACTCCCTAAACCTGAAGACAGAAAAGTCTTCCGTAGTCATTCGAACTGTTAAGGCTGGACAAGCGCCGCCAATCAGTATTAGGTCCCTCCGAAAAAAAAAAATGAGGTGGCACTTTTTTGCACGGGGCAAGGGGCGAGGATGGGACCCTCACCCCATTGCAATGTCCCAGAGTTGGTGGGGTTCTACTGAGGTGCGTGACAACGCCATCAGAGGAGGTGGTGTCTTAGGTGGTCGCAACTCGACCACCTAAGACACTTGATGATTTGTTGTTCCGCACCTCACCGAGGCGGCCCTATGATGTGCCGCGAGCCCCACACACCACCGGACCCCACCCAGGGCCAGTAAAGGCGTGTAAATGTGTCTCTCTGCATAAACAAAACAAAAAAAAAAGATATTTGCTAAGTACCTTAAAGACACAATTTTTATATATTTAAGAAATAATATATATTTAAGATTTTTATTATAGAAATATATATATATATATATATATATATATATATATATATATATAACACACATATAAACATCCATGACGTAAGCGGGATTCGAACCCGCTACCTCTGGCGTAACACGCGGTCTAACCGCCACGTTACCAACTGAGCCAGCCGGTCGTCAAGATGTCTTAGGCCAGATTCAAATCTGCGGTTACGGCGTTACCACCGCGCCAATCAAACAAACAACGTCATATTGTGTGTGTGACGCAAGTTAACATCATTTCAAATTCAGGTTGGACGTCGCGCCTCGCCTACACATGTATGTTATGATAAGGTTATGTATATTAATGTCATTTCCACAGAAGTGAGGGCAAGGGAAGGGGACGTAGAAGGAATTCGAAAACGTTATTTCGGATCGGAACGCTGTGGGTGGGAGGTACTTCGATGTCATATGGGCCGTGGAGCATAAATGATGTTTAATTTTTGTATTATGCTCTGGATAGGGTAAACACCGACAATCCCGGGCTCAGATAA
>JAFELO010000813.1:55424-113933 GCA_017140195.1 Eumaeus atala
TCTCCTCAGTTGTGCCGGCCCAATTCCGCTAAATTTAGCATGGCACAACCTTTTACTAAATCGATTAAATATTTTAATCGATTAAGTATTATAATTAAATACAAATATATTATATAGATTATATTTATTATAGACAATTGTTAATAAAAGATATTGTAATGTTTATTATATGATACTGGCGTGAAGTGACATCGTCGGTGTCGCGTTTCGTCCGGCTTGTAAGCAGGCGGTGGCCCATTTAATGTGAAAAAAAGGTCACGCATAGGCATAGTAATTGTGCTGATGTTCGTGGGCGTCGGTAGTCTTAAATAGGCTCTGATAGCTCGTTTGTCTCTCTGTACTATAAAAAAAAGAATAAGCAGTAAAGCCTATGAAAAGTTTACATTAAAGCGAGACAAGTTCGTGTGGGGACGCATTAAAAGAAAAAACACAGCCTCAGCTGGTTTTACAAGCGCCTGGCTTAGAATTTCGTTAGACTGTTATGGTCTCGCTTTCTATTATGAGTAGTTTAGCTTAATAAGAACCCGAGAAGGCTTTGTTACGTTAGTCATGGAATTAATTAGCTTTAAAGAAAAATACACGCCCACAAGTTATACAAAGGTTGCGTTAGTTCAAATGGTTTGTAGTAAGTATTTCAGGTACGGTAATGTTACATGGTTTTATTGCTTTTCCTTTTTTGATGTCGCCCGATGTGTTAATTTTCAATTCAATTAATTGTACGCTTCGCAATGTTTGCCTACGCTTTTGTCACTCCGGTGTGAAGTACACTAAAGTAGAAACATACAACAATATTATTGAGGCTATTCAATCAATGATATTTGGATGGGTTAGCCACACCGTCAAAAAACACTTTAGTTTTAGATATTATGCCCATATATATAGACTACCATGAAGTTTCATATACATTACATATGATATAGTAACCAATTAGATTGTTTTTGTATATTTTGTTGCAAATACGTGATAATATTAGTTATAGCTTATTGGCGTTGAATAAGAAGAGGGGCGTGGAAATTATTCCTAAATGCAAAATAATGGCTGCTTCGCTATTGTAAAAGTTGAGGTTATGATTTAAATTCCTTTTGACTCACACTTAGATTACAAATAATGTCTTTGACATTGGCAATTTAAACTGCAGGAACTTTAGAAAAGTAAAGACATCAGTCGTTTTGTCGTGTCGCATTTTAGTTTTATGATGTTCTGAATATCAACTGTGCTATAGAAGTTTCTCTTAAAAAAACCTATATCATTTGCTATTGTTAGTAAACAACACTCCGTACTATTACACTTGCCTGCTAGTTGGAGCCTCTTCGTCCTTCTTAGCGGTGAAATCTCACGTGCCCGTGTCAAGTGACACAACGATGACAGAACTGACGGACGCCAGTGAGATTCGACAGAGCTTTTACAAATTCAAATTATAGTTTTTTTACAGTTACATAATGACACATCTGTTGCACTACAAAGTGATCGAATCTCGTTTGTGGGGTCGGCCTTAAATCTTTTCAAAGATGGCACTCTGCAACAATGTAATATTTTATTTACTATACAATATCACAGCTTCTAAGGTTTAAAATCTTCAAAAGTTTTATGGGGTTTTATTGTACGTTTTGTTGTTGATTTAACACCCCATGTATTTTTCAAAAAGCGATAAAAGTAACTGCGATTATGTTGGGAACCTCTAGTCCGATGAACTGTAGGGGTGAAGGCAATAGCGTCGCCAACAGCAGTAGGTCTCCGTAGAAAAAAGAAAATATTATTTATAACAAAAAAGGATATTATTTTTTCTACGGAGACCAATAGGTCATGGTCAACAGCAGTAGCCGTTCGCCATGTTATTCCTGCATTTGTTTTAAAAGTGAACAAAAGATCTCACTCATAGCATCATATTTATCTCATTCTTCTTATATTCCTTCCTAAAGCTCAAAAGTCTCAAAAAGCAAAAATGATCGATTTTCTCAAAATCTAATGAACGCAATTTTATACAGTGTTCACCCGTGCGATTGCCGAGGAAGGTTTTAATGTATAACTTGGCGCCTGCTATTCACGGGCGAAACCGAGGCGGATGGCTGGCATGTTATAATCTCGTATTCATATTATGAAGTACACATAAAAATGTATAGGTGTTCTATGACCTAGTTGTGTTCATCGATGTCACCTCCTTATAATGTGCAACATTTCATCTAAATCCTATAAGAAGAAGCATGCTTACCTACAAATTCCTGTATTTAGAATGTTAGTACACTTTCTACCTTACCTTTTTATATCCATGTGTAATTTTCTCACAGTATAGCTGGTGAAACGAACAATCGGAGCCAATCAACGACTACCGACGCCCATGAAAACCAGCATGCAACCAGCAGCAAAATGATGCCACCCCCAATGGGCCACCGGCTACTCACAAACCGCACAAAATGCGTCACCGTCGGTGTCACTTTACGGCGATATTAAGTGAGCGAGAGGTACCCCGGTCGTGCCTAAAGTGAGTGAAATAGGTATCGAAACACTTAAGTCAGATAAAAACGCTCGGATGTAACAAATAGAAAAAAAAGTCAAATAATAACCTTATTTTTGAAGTTGGTTAAAAAGGCGTTATAATCGGCGTTCTAAGAAGTATCCGATAATGATAGCCATCTTGTAGGCTACTATTAGGAGCGTTTCGGATCGATTTTCTTCATAAAACCTAATACGCATATGTTATTATACCTTTCTTGGTAATAAATACTACTAAAGGAAATATATATGCATGTCTTTCTAAATATTTGATGATTTAAGTAATAATTTATATCAAAAACTCTCATGTCACAGTCACACAAATAGGTCTGAGAATCGGCTACGCACTGGTTTTCACACCCCTAACACGTTATACAGACAGCAAATTCAATTTATGACAGAACATCGTCTGTCGGGACAACTGCTGGCTACTAGCGAATTTTATAATTTTATACTTCTGATAACATAGTGATGAGACTATGAAACAACAAAGATTTTATATAAGTTAAATATTTATATATTTAATATATATTTCCATTGTCTAGTACCTGTAACACACATCCTTATGGTACTTAGCACAAGGCTAGGCCAGCATTACCAAAAAAAGTTAAGAAGAAACAATGAAACTATAAAATATGTTATAATAAAATTAATTGAACTGATTTTATCGCGGTTTATTAAGTGTTTTACGATCCCGTGACCATGGTAGCTGTAAAGCTTCTGAAGCGTCGGGATCGTAAAAATAAACCGCGATGAAATCAGTTAAAGTAGTTTTATTATAATGTATAACTTTTGCGTAAACCTAAGAAATTATTGTATAAAATATGTGAAACTGTTAAACACAGGTAGTATTTAGGCTTGTCCCATTCGAGGGGCTGGGGAAAGGTGGCTGAAACATATGCATAGCAATTATGTCGCGCGTCGGTACTCATCAAACGCTCTAACTGCTTGTTTGTCCCCTTATACAATAGAAATATTTATCTGGATATTAATAATTTATTACAAAATAAACTACGGAGTAGCTGGCAAATATAAAAGTATATTTTAAATCCGTCTGTTATTTTTATAAATAAGCGCGTTTGAACAATAATTTTACACACAAAATTACCGCGTTGTGTTTACAGTTTGCTAAAGATAATTTACAAAACTTTAATTGGAACGTTTAATGACTTCCCGCCGAGACTCTTGTCGCGTTTTAACTACAGAAGCATTGGCAAGAGCGAATGCGAACGAAGCCAAATAATTCAACTACGTGTGGCACTTAAAAAACAAGAACACGACATGGGTAGGGCTAGATGACCGAAAAGGAAGCGGCTGCTGCCTTTCCATACGAGATTGTGATCGTGCCGGCCAAGTTTGAGACTGCTGGCGTTTTATTGTACAGTAATTTAAAAGCCAACTTCTGTCAATCTTTTCTATGTCCTGTATTTACTTACAATAAAACTACTTTTACAGATTTGATCGCGGTTTATTTAATTATTTAACACGTGAAAGGCTAATTAAAAAATTAAATAAACCGCGATAAAATACGTAAAATTTGTTTTATTGTAATGAGTAATATTCGCGTAAACTTGATACATCAATATCCTTTATTTTACTTGTTTTCGTGTCTAATTGTCACCCATTTGGGTGTTACTTATTAACATGCACATAATCGGCATTTTCATAATTTAAAAATTCACAATCACACCATGTCAGAATATATAAAACAAATAATGATACCTATGTAATTTTATTACCTAACCATATTTCAGGGCATTGTATATAGAAGAGTCAATAAATGAACATTTGTTTGGTAACATACGCTTTTACAATCGCAATACCGGTAAAAAAATTCGTGTAAACTATATAATATAATCCATTACTAATATAATATATATAACATAACCCATTACTAATAAATCGATGTTGGTGGCATGCTTGCAACTACTAGTTTCTTACAAAAGGCATATATGCCTACCATTAAATGAATTAATTAGAGTTTTGACTATTATAGTCGAATCGAACAACTGTGAGTTTTCAAAACAGAAGTTTTGAATATATTCATTGGTGTATTAGAACAACAAATAAGTATATAATGAATACTATATATTAAAAAGTACCTATTGCTAGAATAGAAACAGGTGCTAAAAAGGTATCACACATCCGGTTCAATTTCATCGTCGTAATGAATTTTGTAAGACTGCCGCCAAATGTGTCTGGCCCCGATATCTTGGACACTGAAACTTTTGCGGAAAGTCCGATATTAATCGTAAGGGAATGAAAAGGGTCGTTCATCTTACACCTAGACAAGGACTTTTTTTATGATGTCACGATAAGATAGGAAAATATTTTACTTTGTAAATATTTAGCTATTATATTTCATCATTTTATTGTTACTGGTCATTTATTTTGCTTAAAATTTTTTTAAGAATCGCTGCCCAAAAAATAATCACAAAATAATACACGCTAATGTAAAATGGAGTGTTCTTGTAATTTCATTTCATGCAGCTTAACGGCAGACAATAAATAGTTACTGCATTTACAACTGCACGCGTTCTTTATTGTTGTCGGGGGTTGGGATTTGAAATGGATGATGTTTTTCCTTTAATGCCTACTTGGTATCGAATTTAAACGTATAGTTCAGGTTATTATGTGATTTGATTATGAAGAAATTAAATAAAGCAGATTATTTTAAGAATATTCATTATTATAAAAGCTCCAGGTACCAAAAAAAAAACCAGGTATATATAATATAATAAAAATATGCATAAAATAATCAATTTATTTACCTTAGATTAGGAACAATTTATTATTGATAGAAGAGTCAATTTAATTATAACTTATAAAACCACAGGTACAACTGAAGGGACTTCAAATTAAATATCATGCCTCTAATTATTAATAAACAAATATTGATACCGTGCAACTGCTGCAGTCAGTTGTTTTCATAAGAATGTTGGAAATATTATTCTTTGAAATATGAAGTTAGTAGTAGTAGTGTATGGGAAGATGTATAATCTAGGGAACCCTAACCATAATTCGCTCCTCGGTGGTCTATCCGCGACATACAACGTAAACATTTCGTGAGTAAACACGCGATGTTTTGATTACGGCTCCCTACACGTCACGAACCGCAGACCCTGCGCAAACACGACATGTGCAGCGCCGCACATGTGCTCGTATTACGTATTATTTAAAAAAGTGCAGGTTGTGCTCACACTCATAGTGCCATGCTGCCAATTCAGTTTCCTTTGTGTACATTCATGAGCACAATTGTTTCATTTTCGCACACATGAACTGAAACGTTTTAAACCGTTTCGAACGTTTCTTTTTATCTCTGGCCCATTGATGTGCAATCGAGCAGATAGAAACTGAACAAACAAAACTTCAAAGTGAAGAAGTCAAAAGATTTTTCATAATAGAATCTCACAATCTCGTAATGAAATTAAGAAGGGCTATCATCGGTTACTCTCCCACCCAGACCAGAGAAGCAGCGAAACAAATTCAGAGGGTCTTCGAGAATCATAAATGCCAAGCTCTAGTATACTATATACTTTTTTAAATTAGGTTTAGGTCATAACCTTTACCACATAAACGTTCTATTAATGTTTTTACATTTGCTCGAGTATCTTTGTTAAAACATCTACGTTTTCTCTCAGTTTCATCCGTTTTGTTTTCGCGTTATTCGTACAATCTTCAAATGTCAGTGGACTTATGAAATTGTATGTTTATTAGTTGTTAGTACATGTTTGTTTATTTCATGACAGAACGTTAAAACACGACATCGCCTATTATGTTTGCATATGAAATTGATTTGGCTGTTTATTGCAGGCGTATTTATACACTACTGAGCATGAGAAAACATTGTTATGTTATGTTTTGTCTATTGTAGTGTTATAACCTCTACTATTGTATCAACTTGTACAAGCAGTGTACACAATAGCCTTTCAAACTCTCGATGTTATTGAACGGACACCCCTGACTTTCAACAGAAGAGTAATGTAGATTCATGGCCCAAATTTTAGGGCGTTGCTTGTCATCATATCATGTTTTTTTTGGAATTTTATATTTATACATATTAGCTTTTTATATCCGGCCCGTCTACGTGTCGTCAAACTGATAGAGGAACTGAACAAATGAAACTTCAAATTGAAAAGATTCATATTATTATCTTACAATCTCATACTGAAATCTGGAAATAATACTTTCTTTAGAAAGAGCCCCTACATACGATACCAAAATGGTCCCTATGACATACAGTTTCAGATAGTTCTGCGGCATAATTTTGCCAACACAAGCGAATAGGAAAATTTTGCTCAAAAGATACCACCAAAAAGTGACAGGTCTAGCTTTTGGTGCCGCATTTGAGTTTCTGGAAGTGTATGGAGAGGTGGATGAACCAGGGCAACACAAAAATTGTTCTAATGTCTATAGAAGTCACTAGTCGTCAAAAAGATCTGGCTGCTTTTTTGCTCCCGTAAACTATAGAGAAACTGGCAACACATCTGCATAACAATTATGCATTTATGTATGGCCCGTGGTTGTTATCAATAGGCTCCGGTTGTTCGTTTGCTCCCCCTATATTATAAGAAAATTAAAATGTATGAGGTAACCCTTTTTATCTTCATAGGTAGATTTTGTTACGGTGTATTATGAGCTGTAAATAATGCAAAAGAACACCCAGGCCTTTGTTTTCCACTACACTGCTTTGTTCTCAACACGTACATGATTACAGGCTAGCTCACACACGCCCTGCAAACACGTTAGAACTATAACAAACGTTAAACATCTTTGCTTGTGTAGATAATACAATTTTACATAAACTGGCAAAACATCCTTATTGGAATGAATTGTATTACATTTTAGAGATGAACACTCAAATGTAGTAGAAATAAATATAACAATGTAAGAAAATATTCCAAGACAATCACCGTGCAGTAGCCGTTCCGGGATGGATTCGAGTAGCAGGAGATCGGTCGTCTTGGCGTTCATTGAGAGAGGCCTTTGTCCAGCTGTCGACCGATAAGGGCTGTTAATGATGATGATGATGAAGAAAATATTCTATTAATTCTAAATATAAAAATGACATACATTGTTTTAGTATATTTACGCGAATTTAGAGAAAGCGACTATTTTACGGATTTTATCGCGTTTCTTAAGATTTTCTTTTGGGGAACTTCTTTTTTTAAGATTTTCGTTAAAGAACATATTGCGGATGTTTAACATCGCCGTTTTACTAAGTCCGCAGTTTACAACATGTACAAGATAACGCCCGCCATTATATTCGATTTGACAGACCTCAAATCGTCGCTATAGTGTCCCGATTCCATTTGTGGATGATTCGTGAGGCGTGAGGCGATTGAATTTGGAAGGCAACCAAATTTTGATAGAGAAGATGGTTGAGCTTAACCACCTGCTCGGGATCCGGCAATAAATATAATTTAGTCAAAAACAATATATGTCTCACCTCAGCTGCAAGTCACAATAAGCTCGTTTTGTATGAATCGGACTATTTAATTGTTAATTATTCTGCTACAAATAAATACTCAACCTAGACTAAGATCTTCAGTCTGCCCGTGACCATGACAGCCGAAAGATTATCGAAACGTCGGGATACAATAAACTTGAAGGATCGGGATAGAATTTTCGTCCAGTAAGGAAATTTCTGCTGCCGAGAAGCAGTCCTAATAATATTTTATTTCTATATTATGACTTATAAATAACTATAATTACAAAGTTTATATTTTTTATACTTATACATGTTTTCTAATTATATATTAAAATATATATATGTATATATATGTATATATATGTATATATACATTCATCTATTTATTATTTATAACTGAAACATATTTTTACATTTGTTTGTATTACAGGAGAGCGTAAGGATTTTGACACATTCGTTCATGACGGCGATTGTCTCATTCCGAAAGAAAATCTTAAGAAACGGGATTAAATCCGTAAAATAGTCAAAACAATAAAAATGTCACATTTTAAATTTGGAATAAGAGAATAATCGAGAAGTACTATAAACAGTCGAATGTGCAAACTTTGCCAGTTGGAGTTTATGCACAATTTATTATTATATCAGGGACCAAAATGGCTATGTGCTTTATTCAAATTGCACGATACTTTCATGCGCTCTATAATTTCGTTGCGGGGTTCATGTCTAGTTCAGCTTTAAACGTACTCGGCGCCGAAACCGCAGTCAAATTGTGCCGTGAGTGGGTAGCGGGGGAGTTAGCACTCTACTCCGATGAGCTACAGTTGGTTTTCGACGGGTAATGTGTGCACAATAGTTTGTTCTGTATAATGGGCTGGGAGCGGCACTAATGCGGCACATCCGCAGGGCGCCGAGCGTCGTCTCCCCGCCGGGAATAAACGTGTCGTTCAACGAATTTCCCTAATTTATTTTGACGATACGAAGATTTATGTACATACATAAACAACGCTATAATAGATATGAATATACGATAAGCTATAGATGACGAGTATATGTAGAATTTCTTACGACTAGCTGTTGTATTTGTGGTATACCTACCAACTTATATTAATAATCACAATACCTACGGACTTATCACACCACGTTGGTTTATAAACCTGCTAGCAGTTAAAGTAGCTAAGTCATATATCGACAATAAACAAACTTATATATTTACAACATTATAACAATGAATCTGCCTTGTGGTCTAGTTGTAAGCATGTTCAACCACAGTCGTGATGTCCTGGGCTCGAGGCCCGGGGCGGACTAAAGTGTTGATGGGATTTTTCAATTTTTAACAACCGGAGGTTGCCGTCCCACCGGAATTGGATAATAAGGGAACAAGGACTGCACTTGAGCACCATAATGCGTAATGCGCAGTTGGCTAGCCTCTATAGTGATGGCCGCCGTGGCCGAAATTCGGCCAGAACGGCATTACTATTATAATTAATAATGTGTATGTACATATCTTTGTTTTTATGTACGTGTTATATCGTCCTATACGTGTATACGACTAAGCGAACGAATGCACAAGGATCCTATGTGTATTACTTATATTTTTTCTGTATTCTATTGTATGTAAATGACAACCCCGAACATATCGTCGACACCATAAAATATAAACGATGTGGACAGCACCTTTGGCTTTTACACGAAGCAATATCAGCTACGTGATGAAGTGTCCTTACTACCGCAACGGTGCTTTGCAAGAAATCCTCTTATCCCGCACTCTCGCAAGCCCGTGGCTATTCCAGCGCATAGAGCACGCGGACACTGAAACGGGTATTAAATTATGAGGTTCTACTTCCACTATTGCTTCCTTGTAGCCAAATAGAGAATATAGACAATTCAGTGAGTTAAAATAATTATCACTTCCAAATTTCCTTAATCTATTTAAATGTAATTAATGCCTTTGATTTCAGGTCGGCTGTTTAGAGGTGGTGAAGAGGGCGTATATATTACGAGACTTGCGTCTCAGAACTTCGTTCTTAATTCTGAAAGAGTAATGAGGACAACACTCTAGCAAGGATGCCCATTGTATAAATGTGAATGTTAGTTAGCCTCAAATCGAGCCTGGTTCTTTTTTTATAACAGAGGAGCAAATGAGCAGTAGGGGCCTTTTGACAATACCGACACCCCTGAAAATCCACATAATTGTCACGCAGTCACGTGGCCCTCCTTTATTCCTCCCATCTAAAGAGCCACCGGCTACTCAGAAACCGCACGAAATGCGACAACAAAGCTCTTACGTTAAGGTGGTGTCATGTGAGCGAGAGGTACTTACGCCGGCGGTCGCGCCGGTCCAATTTGGATGCAATGCAGTACGGCAACCTCCTACAAAACTCTACACTCTCTTAAGTAGTATAAAAAATGTTTGTATCCTACTAATAATAAAAATGCGAGTATTTTTTATTCTTTCACGCAAAAAGTACTAAACGGATTTGAATAAAATTTACAAATACAATGACACACAGCCTTTTTATACCCTATAAACAAATGGTTCCCATGAGATTTGACTCGTGTGAAACTGCGAGGCTTCGAGTGTAATAATATAACTCCAGACACGCAGCCTCGCGTCTATTCTCGGCATCTACAAATTTAACGCAATATGCCGTAATCGTCGTGCACTTTAAGAGAAAAAGGCCATTAAATGCCGAAATCGCCAGCCACATTCGTTAAAGGAAAGAACGGCGTCACCGTAGCCATTACTGACCACAATTACACCGCCGCAGCGTTTCCGAACGCAGCCACTTACTGTGACGGGCCAAGAGGAATTAAAACATTCCGTGAAAGTCGTAAAGTGCCGAAATAATACCGCGTGCGGTGCGACCTGCGGACCCCCTACTGCGATGGTGCTTAATATTAGTGCCATTTTTAGGGTTCCATAGCCAAATGGCAAAAACGGAATCCTTCTCATGTCCGTCTGTCCGTCCGATAATTACTGGATGTTTGAAATTTGGAAGATAGGTGTATCTTATTAACCTTTTTTTTTTGTTGCCGCGGGGAAACGCATTTACACGCCTTCACCGGCTCCTGGAGGGGTCCAGTGGTGTGTGGGGCTCGCGGCACATTATAGTGCCGAATACCCATAGAGACCACCGCGAGTGCCATCCATGCCGCCTTTGGTGAGATGCCCCGGAACAACAAATCATCAGGGCAACTCCCTCCTTTTACCCTTTTGTCTCCTCTTCTTATAAGAGGGGTACAAAGAGCGGCTCTTTCTCTTGTTCTTTAGTCACCTCTTTTTATAAGCGGGGGAGTTGCTGCACTTGAGTTCGTCCAAGGTCTCTCGATTCACCTGAACCACCAGGCAACTGAACCCCACCGCCACGACAAGGCTTGAACCATTGTGGGGGTATTTTATTAACCTATGTTAATATTATAAAATATAACATTAGCATAGGTTAATAATGTATGTCAATGTTAATGTAACCTATGTCAATGTTATAAAACATAACACTAATATAGGTTAATAAAATACACAGCGTAAATATAAAATATTTTTTAAATATGCTACAAAACTATGTAGTATGATTTTGAATGGCTAAGGGTAGCACTTACCAGACATGTAACGAATGGATGATTTTTTTTTGATAGAACGTAGCCGTGAGGTCATTGAATAGGTTTTTTGAATGGAAATATCTAAAAAACTGTTTTATTATGTTACGAGTCTTTCTTCTTTTTCGGACTGAACTCTTGCTGTGGAAGCGAAGAGAACCTATAGCTATATTGTTATGAGTGCTCGTCCAGCGACGAGACTAGGTTAGGCCGCCAAAAAAATTCATGTAGTTTTATTTGGATTAACTTAGATTATTACTTTTATTTTGAATATTTGTTTGTATATAGAATACCGAATTTTGTTTGTCAAATTTTATAGTGTTCTTTAATATATACGTGCAAAGCACACACAGAATATGAGAATTCATTACTATTCATGTGTATCTAATCAATATAATTATGAGTTATAAAAGAGAGCGTAAGAAGCAGCCACATTGGCTCCCTCTTTCGACTTCGACGGATGCGTTGGATTGGCTTCTGGCTTCCCTTCTCTACCTTACCTTTTCGATTATAATACACAGTACACTGAATAGTGAATCATGCGGACCCTATAAGCTGGCTTATTGTCTGAACGAATCCAGTAATGTCGAACTACGAATTAAGTATGAAGCTCTAAGGACCATCAGCGTAACACATTCAATATACTCAGCTTATCTATATTTCAATTGAAATAGGGAACCGAAGCTTTCTCAGTGGGCCCTGCTTCATGAAAAGCTATTTAAGCAGCAATTGCGCAATATGCTGTCGCCAAGTATTATTTATTTTCACATATTAGCATGTAGTAATGGAACTGTCAGGCATTGATATTGATATTTCAATACATTGTGTGCATCAGCGTAACTTCGCCCCGGCAGCGTGTTTACTCCGCGTCAATAGAGAAGATAACAATGGCCGTGCTACTTCTGCTCAAAGACGTCTTTGAATATCGAATCGGCACAAATACGAGACTGTTGACAATGTACAAGATTGTAAGTCTTACCCTCTCTCTCCCCCTCTGTTTATGCCATTCTCTGTTTTGATTTGAGTAAAGGAATAACACATAAAGACTAACATATACCTTTATCACATTATGTTAAACTTTCCAGTGTGCTCAGAATCCGTTCGTGAAATATGAATATGTATTTTCTTTATATGAAAAGGTTCTCTCATCTTCTCTTCTTCCATCATTCTCATTGAGATAAACCGATGACCTATTGGGGAGTGGGGACTCCCCAATGGGTCATCGGTTTATCTCAATTTGTCTTTCGAAACACCAAGAAACGCGACGACAATCATAACCATAACTTTTAAGGCGGTATCGTGTCAGCGAGGTGTACCTCGATGGTCGTGCCAGTCCAATGCAGTCCAATGCAGTCCAATGCAGTGCACAGCACTACCTATTTCTGTAATATATTATATCATATCTATTGCTGTATATAGTACCTGCATATATAAAAATATAGCAACATATATATCGAATCATGGTTATATCCATAGATTGTCTCCGACCACTAGGTAACATTATATTTACGTCATCCTTAATAAATGCAGAGTCATTCCATTTTATTGAGTTTTGTTACATTTCACAATAACTTTACTAAGTAAAGATGCATTTAGTTGTGACTTATTGGCTATACGCCATCTAAGTCACATTATATGAAATGAGGTCGAAGTTTTACAAATAGGAAAGAAAATCCCCTTATTTCGAAGTAGGTCAATGCATGCAACAGCATGAAAAATTTATTTTCCCCTGGGCAATGTTGCTAAAATAACAACCTCATAATTCTTTTGTTCCTATTATATAATAACCTGTGTATTGTATGAAAACAATGCAGTATAAGAATTTAGTTTGTGCAATATATATACCTAATGTGTGTCACTTATACGGCCTCTTCAGATGTGCAACCTTTTGTTTCTGTTGACGCGAAGAAATGCACTTAATTCAAATAAAAATAGAAATATATTTATTCTCTGCTTTGCAACACGACAGATGAAATGAACATATAGAATAAAATAAAATCGGACACAGTAGGCACTTAGATATTATTAATTGTTATGCGCACAGCAATGCGGTGTAAGGTGCATAGAATGGGATGTCACTCGGCATACGACGTAGAATTCAGGTTCACCGCCACCGATTTTCAGTGACCTACCAGGGATAAGACGGCGGGCCAACACCGGTCTTGGGTGAGGTCTAGGTGGGTTGCACCAGAAGGAAGAAGGCTTTGGGCCACCACAGCAAACTCCGGTACAGTGCAATGGGTTAATTTTGTCATCCTTAGCCGGCTCCCCGTGCGCAGAAGCTTTTTAGTCACCTCTTCTTATAAGAGGGATGCAAAGAACAGCCCACTCGGTTCAATTGACTTCGCCCTAGGGTTGATCTGGATAGGGTTCGCCCCAGGCAACTGAACTACATCGCCACGACAAAGCCGGAACAATGGATGAGTCGTAACCTTGTTTAGCAAAATCAGAAGCATATATAACTTATTGTCCAAGTTACGAAACTAGACTATATTCCAATTCATAGTGCGCCCAGACTCGCGTGCCAAATCGTGGCTTAAACGTGCATATTGGAATGTAAGAGTAATATTATTTGACTAACTACTTGGTAAACATGTCACTCCCTATCATTATTTAGGTAAACATGTCACTCCCTATCATTATTTAGGTAAACATGTCACTCCCTATCATTATTTAGGTAAACATGTCACTCCCTATCATTATTTAATTTTACCCGTTTAATGTCTAAAGTTAACACTACAGTGCGCGATATGCACGTTAAATGCTACCACCCTATTTTGTGCACGGTTCCTACACATATTTGGGTCCTTCAGAGCTTAACCCCTTAGTTTCAGCATTAACAAACTCCAATGTATGTATTCTAAGCTAACAATTACATCGTTATGAAAAAAAGCAATCTCAATTCATGATACCATTACAGGTTTTTACATCCACATAATTCTATGCCCATGTGTTACCCCCCCCCCCCCAATGAACCACCGGCTACTAACAAACCGCACGAAACGCCACAATATACAATCTGACACCGAAGATGTCACTTTACGACGGTATTGTGTGTGCGAGAGGTACTTCCCCGCTCGTGCCAGCCCAATCCCGCCACATCGGAGGATGTAGTGTCGTGCACTATGCATGGTACTACCTTCTCCTATGTAGCATTGCACTACCTTAGATAGATTAAATTGGTTATTTAATTGTATGTACAGCACCACATAGTACAAGTACGTAGTAAATCGCGACGCTAAGTAGGTTCCTGTAGGTCGCGGGTATCAACGATAGCATTTTGGCCCTCTATGAGTACAAAATACTCGGGAAAAGGTTCATTAGTCTCCATATAAGGAGTATTCTACGGAGACTAATGAACTGTTAGACTAACTGGTGGTTTGTGATTGCACACGTCGTGCGCATCACCAGTACATATTTGAAATCGGTAATACGTGACATTACCGTCCTATTTGGAATAAACGAATGAAAAATGCACTTGTGTTAACGCCCGTGCGTTATAATGCACAAATTCCGAGGATATGGTTGAGGGAAAAATTAAGGGAATGACCGCCTTTATCGAAATTCTGCCAGAAAGTATTACATCGTTATTATTAGGGTAGTAGTAGCTAGGGTTGTCAAGTACCGCCAAAGCTCAAGGGTGGCAACCGTGCTGATACATTATATTAATAGAATGACATACAAAGGAGGACATGCGGACCGCCCGGATGGCTAGAGGCGCAGATGGTTATAAATAAGTGCGTCCCGGCCTTGTCCTACATAGTTCTTACTTGTTACTGTTTCGGGGCCACATACATGGGGTGTCCACAATATCGTCATTTATGAGGACTAATGCATATCCAACGTTTATGTTATTATCACATTCCGTGCTCCTCACTCGGATCCGAGTAGGGCGGGGCCATAGTAACGGTGCCGCCCACTCGGATCCGTGCAAGCATCCCATTCATTTTGATTTGGCTAGTACGTGCCGGCGTTCGAAGGGAGCTCACGATGTTTTGCGCGGCCACTCTGGCAATATAATCAACTCACGAAAAAGATAATTGGTTTCATTCTAATAGTGTTGTGGTGATTTGTATACACGATAGACAGGACGCTATCTTTTAGACAAAATGGACAGTAAGGCTCGGCCGTCGACTTGTAAAAGTGCTACAAAAAAGCATCGACAAAGTCATGATTATGACTCAGAAAGGTCTAAAGAATATAGTGATGAAGAAGTGTATTCGCAAGGAGTTCATGAAGAGGGGTTATCTTCAAGTTCAGAAGGATCTAGCGGCAGTGATGTTGCTATTTTTGACACAAAAGTGAAGTCGAATACGACCAGTCGTAGACCACGCGCTGGTGATGTACCAGCTCAACCTTCAAGGTCACAGGCATCAAAGCGAGGTTTGTGTGAGTCAAGCGGTAGCCCTATTATTCGACCTAAGCGACTGAAAGCAATGGTTAGAGATGGCCGCAAGGGAGCGAACATACCAGGTACGCGTGATACATCGGCTCTGTCTTCAACGTTACCAGATTTCTCAGCATCGAGGCATGCGTTTCGCCAACTAGAATTTGACGGACTGGACAATTATGAGATCAACTGCGAAATTGAACGTCTTTCATCGCCCTCTATCGTACAAGCTTATGGAGACGTACTGGCCGATTTGCCAGAGAATCTATCCTTGGGTAACATTTCTACGCCTAGCGTGTCGTTTCTGAGATCTAATGCGATGACTCCGAACTTCTCGTCAGAGCATAATGACGCCCCTCCGGCTTTTCCCGTTCTAAGATCTCCCGACTTGCCAAGCGATAACCATGATGCCCCGTCACCTCAAAATTCACGCAATAACTCACCTTCTCATCAAGGACCCGCTAATACCTGGAGCTGTAACTCAAATTCAATGAAAACTATCGACTTTACCACGGAACAACAACTCTTGGTGCCGCCTCCAACAGATCCTTACGATGCGTTCCGTTTATTCATTGATGATGATTTATTAGATCTGATTGTTCGAGAGACGAATGCAAATGCAGTTAGAGTGGGTGCTGCAGATAATGTAAAGCGCAACTCACGAATAAACAACTGGCAAGTTTTAACTAAAGAAGAACTGATGACATTTCTCGGACTCCTTCTGCACACTGGAACAATTCGGCTAAATCGTATACGCGATTACTGGAACCGGCACTATTTATTTAATATTCCATGCTTCGGTCAATTTATGTCTCGAAACCGTTTCTTATTGATATTACGATGCCTGCACTTCACGTCGGAAACAAGCGAAGAAGACCGCCTAGTAAAAGTTCGACCATTTGTGGATCATTTTAATAATAAAATGATAAATATTTATTGTTCGGGTAAACAGCTATCATTGGATGAGTCCATGGTTTTGTGGCGCGGACGACTGCTGTCCAGACAGTACATTAAGAACGAAAGGCACAAATATGGCATCAAACTATATGTCTTGGCAGAGCCAGATGGTACCGTTTTAAAATATCAAGTTTACGCAGGTGCCAATGATGAGACGCCAGGACAGGGTCATGCCAGCAAGGTCGTCTTTGATCTCCTAGAAGAGAGACTAGATTCTGGCCACCATGTGTACATGGACAACTACTACAATTCTTATGGTTTGGCTGTGAAATTGCTAGATCGACAGACGTACTGCACAGGAACGTTAAGAAAAAATCGCAGAGATAATCCTGTTGAAATTGGGACTATCCCATTGAAAAAAGGAGAAAACAAATCCTTGTTTTTGAACGGGGTTCATATTGGTAAGTGGAGAGATAAACGTTACGTATTATATATTTCCACAGAACATGGTGACGAGATGCTGGAAACTACTTCCAAAAGGGGATCTGTAGTATTGAAACCAAGCGCAATTGTCCATTACAATAACTTTATGTCGGGCATAGATCTTCAAGATCAGATGCTCGCTTATTACCCAGTCCAAAGAAAGACGCTGCTCTGGTACAAGAAGCTGTTTGTTCATATGCTGCAAGTGAGCCTCAGTAATGCAATGTACTTGTACAACAAATTTTCGGCGAATAACAAAATGAATATGTACGATTTCCGTTTGAGCATACTGGAAAGGCTTCTACCTGATCCTAATGATGTCAATCGACGCAATGTTTTGAAAGTGAAACATCAACTCACCAAAATAGAAAAGACCCGAGTGAGACAAAAAAAGGTAGGAAGAGTCATGAAGGAAACCACCGAAGTGGCCCGAAAGGAATGCAAAGGCTGCAAAGCCCAGAAAAAGAGGGTGCAAACCGTTTACGAATGTAAGCAATGTGAAGGTTCTCCAGGTTTCTGTACACAATGTTTCTGTCAGGCACATTCCTAAGTTTTTTTTTTTTTTTTTCTTTGTCTACGTAACATACTGTGAATTAAAGTGCCATTTTTCAGTTAACTTATAATTAAGTATTATGTTTTTTTGTTTGATTTTTATAACTGTAGATTTTAATGCTTCTTTGCATAGAGTGATTAATATATCTTTCTAAATAAATAATTCTCCAGATGCATAATTGTTTTATTTACTTATTGTTTTTTTAAGTCACCACATGATGATTGCAAATGACAGAATAATACAGCGAAAATTTCTAATGCCCCTAGTCTGAACTGGCTGAAAGGTGATAGTAATAAACTCAAACCAAAAATTATAAGGCAAAAGAAGGAGATTTTGGTGCTTAGTGATATCAAAACCAAAATTCAGGTCCACTTCTTGGTTCCGAGAGGCTTGGAGAGAGATCAAAGTATCATGTTTCACCCATCGCAATTTTTTAACATTGCTTTAAGTATAAAATGGAACATAGACATAACTAATATACATTTCGTTAAGATTTTTTTTTATACCAATTCGATTCAGATTTATAACACGAATCAGAAATTTTGAAAAAATAAATTCCCGTGGAATAGTGGAGTAATAATAACATATTTATCTTTACTCTAAGCGTCTTTAGTCAAGTATATTTATAAATTGCATAAAATTTTCCCCCAAAAGTATAAAAGTTATCGCCACCCTCATTATCATTGCGTGTACATCAATGTGTACAACCAAAACTAGACCCCGACCAAAACTAAATTATAATTAGCTTTATCATTATTTACCATATTTATATCATCGAATATAAACGTTTTAGAAAGGATGGCATCTTTTCTAAACAATGGTTAGCATTTTTAGTCATACGTATCTCATACTGAAGTCTACAATGTAATTGATCTCAACTTTTTCATTCTAATTGATATACAATAATCCCATGGATTTAAACCTCTTTGTTGGGGATGGGGTGCTTTCTACAAACAACAGGGGTCTTCGGTGGCTAACAAGACCTTAGCAACAGATATCTTCGAATATAATGGGGTTGATCTGCCTTGTGAAAAAAACGTATCCATAAGCTACAATGGAATTTGAGTTGATTGTTTAACATGACTTCGTGACGCGTTCCTCTCGTCGTACGTGAGGAGTTTGCATAGTAATCTCTTAACCTCTCAATGTCTACTTCAAGGCAATACCAGAGACAACCGCTGTCGGAAGCAACGAGTACATCTAAGAGGTACTCCCTTGCTATCTTACAGCGGAATTGGCACGACCTAGGAGGTATAACAGTTATCACTGCGCTAAAAGCACGGTGGGGGTAATATATACTCGCATGTATAAAATGAGTTACCAAATGTAGACTCACTTTGATAGCACAGGGAATATTCATTAAGTTTCCATTGTAAATTACCAGTTGCCCCTTCTGTGTAAAATATTCCGTGAAGACCCAGTTCCACTGAAACGGAATAATACTACTACACGTCAGTTTTTATGGCGTTTTGGGGTCACTGCACGTTCGAATACAGCGGCGTTGCATTCAATGAAGGTTTGCATATTGTTATTAAAACGTTCGCATGCATACTGCATACTGCGTACAATTGAATTTCGGGAAAAGTCTTGGACAAACTCCTCATATAGACTGACGGCATTTAGTATATTTTATAGTATAGTGAATAAGTTATAGCCTATTGATCAATTCTGACATTCATAGACCATAAACATCCGCATAATTATAACGCATACGTGTTGCCCACTTCCTCTCTCCTCTTAACGCATAAACCACATGAAACGCGGTGATAACATATCACATGTTACCCTCGAAGGTACGGACCCAATTTGGCTAGAACTAACCTCTTACTGAATACTTAAAAATTGTTGTTTGCTCGGTTACTGTCCGAAGATGGTGTTCGGAGTCCTCACAACCGGCGTGTTTGTATGAAGAGGGTTATGAAAGTGGAGGAGGCAAGGCAGGTATGTAAGGATCGTGACATGTGGCGCTTCGTTCTCTCTGCATACCCCGTTAGGGAACTGGCGTGATGATGTGTTTTTGTTGTTGTTATTTACTCTAAACCTGCGGTACTGGTCCCTTAAAAAAATTAAACCTTATCGAGGTCGAAATCACCGCCCAAATACCTCAAATGCATGGGCATGCCTTAAAAATGTACTATCTCTATGTGAAACGTTACTCAAATCGGAACAGTAATTACAGAGAATAGATCGTTCAACTAAACAGACAAACCCTTCAGCTTTATAATATTAGTATAGATTATAACATTGTTTAGTCAAATGGGCGTGGATGGTCGCGATAAAATAATTTGAACAGTCCGAGCGTCGGGCGGCAGGCGTCAGGTCTGCCCCGTCTGTTCGTATCTGCCCAGTCCTCCTGTCGCGCCACTTATCAGATAAATTGTGTTCCCGGGAAGAAACTCGATATTCATGTCGCCTTTGCTTTTACACATGATTGATGGGAAAGGGACCAGTCCTGAGCGAACATGACGAACGGTTTGAGGAACACTTTACAACTGTTCAAATTAACCCAGCTCGTATTTTAACAATGTCACGGCAAAAAATATTCTTTTCATCTCTATAAATAATTTGAGCTCGACGCGCTCACATTTTTTACCTTATAATTCTTTTAGGCTTGATTCTTATAAAAACACAAAGCAGCGCAGATGACTTCTTGAATTGTTATTTATCTACAATAAAATCAAAATAATAGTATAAGGCCGCAGAACTTGTTTATTTGTTTGTTGGTTTTAATCGCTAATCTGAGGAAGCACCGGACCGAATTGAAAAACTATTTTTGTTTTGAATAGTTCATTTAGCGAGGAAGGCTATGGGCTATATATTACGACGTTACGACCAATAGGACCGGAGTTATGCGGGAGAAACCGCGGGGTGATGCTAGTGTAATATATTTTGATTAACTGCTCTAATCCCCGTATTATTAGGTTAGGTTAGGTGGTCTTCCTACCCCACCATGGTTCAAGCCCTTGTCGTGGCGGAAAGGCTTAGTAGCCTGGGATGAACCCAGGCGAAGCCAATTGAACCGAGGGGGATCTGTGCACCTCTCTTATAAGAGGAGGGGCTTAAAGATCAGGAGAAGGAAGAAGAGTGGCGCTTTTGCGCACGGGGCAAGGGGCGAGGATGGGAACCTCACCCCATTGCACTGTCCCGAAGTCGGTGGGGTTTCCTGTAGCACTGGGCAACCCCATCTGTGGAGGTGGAGTTGGTCCCTTAGGGGGCTGACTAGCCGTCGAGGTGCCCTGATGATTGTTGTTCCGCGGTATCTCACCAAGGATAGCACTGATGGCACTCGAGGTGGTCATTGTGGGCACTCGCGGCACTATCATGTGCCGCGAGTCCCACACACCACTGGACCCCACCCAGGGCTAGTGAAGGCGCGTAAATGCGTTTCCCGAGTCAACAACAAAAAATGATCTTCCTAAACACCTATTATAACTGTTACGAGGTAGCGCTATGATACACTGCTGCGGAATTGGGCCGGCACGACAGAGGAGATACATCCCGCTCATATGATAAGAGATGTGTCGCGTTCGTGTGGAGTCAGTTTCCGGTAGTCCATTGCAGGGGGAGTGAAGGGGAGAATGCTCATGTGTGTCAGTGCTCATTAAAAAGCTGTGACTACTCGTTAGCTTAAATAATAACTGAATTAAGAAACTAGAAACGTTTCCTTTATTTTTTATTTTAAATCAATAAATCTATGGAATTAGTATAAACATAATATTTTCTATTTAAGTTATTTTTACATACTTATAAATATTATGTGACAGATAATGTATTGCCTGGTGTCTGAAAAGGGTGACTGGATGAAACATGTGATCATTAAGGACATAAATTGGAGCAATGAAACAGGTTTTTGTCATTTAATTACATACATCAATACAAGTACATCGATGTTGAAAATAAAATATTGCGTACAGGATGTTTATTTTGCACAAAAATGGACTCTAAAAGTGATGACTTGACGTTGTTCTTATAAAATCATCGTGAACAGAACAAATCACAATTACTTACACTTCAGTATTCAATAGTTTTTTTTCTATGAGGGCAAACGGGTAGTAGGAGCCTTTTGGTGATTGCTGACGCTCATATTCATCTTTAACAACTATGCAGATATATGCGTAGCTCTTAATTCAAGCTTCCTTGCCACCTCCTCCAACGGGCCATCGGATACACACAAACCACATGAAACACGATTTGACAGCGGCGCTAGGAATGACGGACATATCGCTCTCCAGTGTGATCTGCTCAGAGAGCTCGAGAGTGACGTATTCTGGGAGACGATGGTCCGGGACACCTCAGTTTACCGACTTCAGGCGGCAGCTGCCATCTGCGAGGTTTTAGGGGCTATTTCGGATCTCACTCAGGACCGGTGCATTGCGTAAATGATTTTTTTTATAGAATAGGTTGCAAACGAGAAATCAGGGCATTTTTACGACTACCGACGCCTATAAACATGCACATAATTACCATCCCGATGCGTTGCCCTCCTTCGCCCCGCCCCCAATGGGACACCGGATACTAACAAACCGCAAGAAAGGCGACACTGAAGATGTCACTTTACGACGGTATTGTGTGAGCGAGAGGTACCTCTACGGTTGTGCGAGCACAATTCAGTTGCATAGGAGGATGTAGTGTCATGCACCATGCATGACACTACCGCTTCCCAAGAAACAAAAGAAAACCCTCTTGGTTTTATTGGCTCCTCCCTGCACTCCAGTCCACTGCTCACTGCTATCTCAAATATATCTCAATAAACCAGAATTTGTAGCAGGTGTTTGCGGATGACGTCCACTAGTATAGTGGATGACGTTGATAATTTAAACAACTTCCTATAATCGACTGCGTTTGTATACATAACATAAATAGCAGAGTTAATAACCAATATTTCCTTCTGATTTGGTCAGTGACTCTTTTCCGTTTGGAAAGTTTTGTGATTTACATACTAATTCATTCTTAACGTAAAATGCCGCGCAAAATGCCCTCTTAAAGAACTGACCGTTTTTGGCGTGACTTGACGAGTTTCGGTTTATTTGCAAATAAAAAAGGCAAATAGGCAGTGGGCAGACAGAAGTGAAAACTTAGAATTATCTTTAAATGTTATGTGTATGGCCAGTTTGTCCTGTTCTTCATAGCAGGTACCTACAAACACGCGTTCAGAGTGATCAATTGATATCCTAAGTCCGGAATTATTCCCGGGTTTTTGTTACGGGGACAAACGGTTAGTTGACATCTGCACGGTTAATGGTAATGTAGATGCGTAGCACTCCTTCACCCCATCCTCCCCAATGGGCCACAATAATAAGTTCTCATATATTGCATTACCGATGTATGGTTCGGCGATGTACGGAACATCACACTCTTTTAAATGTAAATCCGACCCACAAAAATAAAAAAAGTATATTTTTCTTATGATATTGAATAAATGGTATTGGCCCTCATCAAAAAATAATTATCAATATCAATTTAAAACTAACCGTTACATAAATATCAAATTAATACAAGTACAAATCTAATTTTTGAATACTAAAGTTTGTTAAAAAAAAAACTGGATTTTACTTAGGGCGGAATTTAATATTTCTATTCTATAACAAAGGAGACAATCAGTTATATATTAAAATAAGCAAATAATCTAGACCTTATGATTCATCAATTACGGATGTTGGCTTGGATTAAGATGCGATAAAATGGCGATGCGCACCTTAATCTTTACCGCGAATTTTATTTACTAACGGCAATGTGTGTTTATTTAACATTTCAACGCAAAATAAAACTAGGAGGATATGTAAAGTAACAAAAAAAAAATTCAAATTCATATCTCAAGTAATTGTACTTTTGTAATCATGTGTTTAAAATACAGTAACACTTGAATTGCCGCCATTTTGTATTAGATGCTTAGTATTTTTTTTTTTTTTATTCTTTTTGGTGAACGAAATTAGTTTCTAATGTTTATGACCAATTGCCAATTCCTTTTAAGAAGGTGCCACGACCTTATTCATTTTAAAAAGTTGAAAAATTACACCCAGTATAAAGCGAACTAATTACTTTTGTTAAATAGGAAATTAGCCTCCTGCTGACTCTTGGTATATAAACAGAGCCATCCCACGCTTATGCATAAAAACTTATAAAATGTTAACCTCATGGATGTTCTTGTCGCTTCTTCTTGAATGTGGCCCAACACAACACATGATAACATGATGAGAAGCGGATGGGGTAATCCGTAACGAACGTAGAATTCTCCGAGTTTGTAAAATAGTCTTGCACAAATAGCATGATGTTATCCCGTGAAACATTAGTGATGTGACACTCGCATGAAGATATGCACATTTCCCCGCTACGTGGGCCCTTCCCTGCGACGTGTGTGCGTGATCACTTAGCGAGACATTGGTTTAGAGATTGTGCATTGCGTTTCACAATTCCTTACCAGCCACGGCTACTTCAAAAATAAACATTTTAGCTTTAAATTAGTGCCTGCACCTTTTTTTATTCCTGCTCGACTCAATTTAACGAACACACCGCGTATCACATTATTTGGGAGTATTTGGCATATTAAGAAAACCATAATGTTAGACAACATCCATATTGCTAGCGGAGTTATATGTTATGGCGACCTTGTGGACAGCGTACTGACGCTCACGCACTAACGTGCATTTAAAATATGTTGTCACAACTATTATTTTATGAATATTTATATATTGAAATTAATAATGTAGAAAAAGTGTCTAGATGTTACTAACAAAAAAAAAATATGTCTCATGTTCGGAATAAAAAGTAGCAGGTAACAACAGCTTAAATAATGACAAATTAAATGTAAAGTCATTAAATAATGATATTTAATTTCTCCGTGGTGCTTAGTAGCTGGGCGTCACCTGGCTGCCCTCATATTTCTCGGCTTGTATGATTAGTTGTAATCTTATACTATCTCCGCTTTGATTAGGAAGGGAAATTGGAAATACTTCCTACTCCTCCTACCGTCTTCTGACTAATTTCGTTACGGGTCCCAATACAGTTTTAGCTTTATCCCTCGGGCTCCCTGCTATCATATCAGTGGGTTCTTAGTGAATGTCGATGTTGACCCTGGCGACACAGGAGTAGCAGTGATCCCCACCATGGTTCAAGCCTTGTCGTGTCGGTGGGGCTCAGTAGCCTGGGGTGATCCACCACCAAGGAGGTGGCGGCTCTTAGTACCCCTCCTATAAGAAGAGGGGATTCCAGAGCCGGAGGAGGTGCCGCTCTTTGTACCCCCTCTTATAAGAAGAGGGGACTAAAGAGCAAAAATTGGCGGCGCTCTTGCGCACGGGGCAAGGGGCGAGGTTGGGAACCTCACCCTATTGCACTGTCCCAAAGTCGGTGGGGTTGCCATGTGGTGCGGGATAGCCCCATCTATGGAGGTGACGTTGGTCCCTTCGGTGCCTGAGGTGCCCTGATTATTTGTTGTTCCGGGGCTCCTCATCAACGGCGGCACTGGTGGCACTCACGGTGATTTCTGTGGGTATTCGGCACTACATAATGTGCCGCGAGCCCCACATACCACTGGACCCCACCCAGGGCCAGTGAAGACGCGGAAATGTGTTTCCCTGCGTCAAAAAAAAAGGAGTAGCAGTGATGGGAATGAGGGGTGCGCTCGTAAATTTAACGGTTTTTGTGAAATTAAGTGTAGCTTTTGTAAGTGACTATTGCCAAATCTGTAACAAGGTACGCGATGCCTGCCATTTATTTGAATTCTGGTACTACAATTTCTTCTTTGAAATGTAATTAAAGTAACCGATTATTTCTCAGACCAAATGTTATTTATGATAATCGTTTTTTGATTTCATCAATAATTCACCCCTGGTCATATTAGTAAGCAAAAGAGACGGCCCATTGGCGTTCATTCCGGACATTCCGTCATAACATCACTAAACTATCGCCTGAAAATTTCATTAAAATCGTGAGATTGGATTTACGGAAGACCTTCTCCACTACTTACTCACTACTGGATGTAGTAAGTTTTTATCACAAAGACAATGATCTTATCAAATGCGGTCTCTACTTATTTATATCATCAAGATAAATTGAAATATTATATGTTATTTTTAGTAATAGGCAGCGCAATGCAGGATTGCAGCCGAATTCGGCTAGCATGAGCAGGGAGGGACCTCTCGCTCACATTACACCGCCACAAAATGACAGCTACACTGTCGCGTACTGTGAGGCTTTTGAGCGGCCGATGGTGCATTGTAAAAAGTGAAGGCAACGCATTCGCATGGCAGTAATAATAAGGATGAAGTCAAAGTCAAAGGTCTCCGACGATGGCTCCCAATACAGACCCCATAAGAGAGACAGAAGATAGATAGACACATGTGATCTCCAAGAACTGATCACGTTGAAGCGTGGAACAGACGAGTAGCAACGCAGATGCACGCTCTGGACTCACGTTCGCTGCGAGGACAAAGGCCTTTCAGACTTCCTCTAGAGAGGGCATTGTGTTGGCACATACATTATTTATACAACTGGTCCCTACTTTAGCGTACGACCCTGCGTGTCACTTGCATTATATATTTTAAGCTATTGTAATAAAATGTATGCAGTAATTACACATGCAGTTTAAAATATAATGTGGTGAAAATGATGTTATAACAATAATTTATAATACATAAATAATACAATTATTTTACATATACTAATATCATAAATTCGGAAGTTTGTATGAATTTTTTTTATATTATAAAGGGCGGACGAGCAGGTTATCGTGGGTATTCTAGTATATCTAGTGGACTTGCCTTGACTGCCTACCTCTTCGGGGATAACGTGCGCGAAGGTACATAGACACCCGCAAGGCCCGATGTTGTGCAGGCGCATTGACGGCCTTCGATATAGAAGTAGCCTCTTCTTTGGCCTCTTTTCAAGCCCAGGTAGTATCGGTTCAGAAATACAGAAGCTGGCAGCTGGATCCACGACGATGATGTATGTGGTAAGACCCGAAACTCACAGTTGTGGACTTTGGGACATCGAGGTGGTGATGGTGGCACTTAGAGTTCTGCCACGATGTCCGACAGTGGAATGCCGCTGCTGATATTAATCCGAACGACTCCTCGGAACACTCCCCGCTGTGGATGCAGTAGATGGTGCAGAGCGAGCCAAAAAAATCCGTATTGCCAAACGTGATGTGAGCATGTTTGCTACTACTCATTCACGCATAAACCTGTCAATGCTGTAGCTTATGTACCACATATGCTAGTATTTCCGTAAATATTAACGTTTACACGTGGTTTATCTGCTGTTGAAGCCACGGGAATAATTATATAAAAATATGTAACGATTATATAGGATTTTGCATAATAACGTTACCTGTGTGTTTAAATCATTGTAATTATACAAATTATTACGTACTTAATTGTAATCAAACAATGCAAAATAAATGTTAATGAACAAAGGGTGTAATTTTAATGTTCATTTTGTTTTACATAAAAACCATTTAAATACGGTAACAGCCATACAAATTCGGTCTGGGAAGCTGATTCCATATCTATATTAACACTAATTATGTATATACATATTATAAAACAAAATCCTCGAAAACTGTCTGTGTCTGTGATCGATTTTCTCAAAATCTCTTGAACGGACTTTCATGCGGTTTTCACAAATTGACAGAGCGTTTCCCGAGGAAGACTTAGGTACATCATTTATTAAGGTAGCAATCTGGAAAGTTTTATTTACGGACGAACCTAGGGCGGATAGCTAATGATTATATAGAATAAGATATAAATGTGCCATTTCAATTAGTTCTCAAGTTACAGTAAAACTGCATTTACGGATTTTATCGCGGTTTACAGCAACCATGGTCCACCCGTATACTGCTTCTGAAACGTCGGGCTAGTTATATAATTGAGTAAGGTCGGTATAAAATCCATAAAAGTAGTTTTATTGTAATGAGTAACATTCGCTTGAACTTAAGACAACAGTAGTCCTGAAGTTTTGAAGTTTACTATTGTGGCTATCTATAAAAGCAGTGTGTACCCACTGGCTTTATAGGTAGCCATAATATAATACTACTGAAAATATTTTCTTCTTGAATTATTTAATTTATTTGGTACTGAGAAGCTATCTCAATATGAACGCATTAATAGGATTTTATTCTCGTCAGCTCCTCTCCCCTCCCTCCCGCGCGGTATCCATAGTGCGAACGTAGCCTGAGGCTCGCAGGCGCTGATTAGTGGCTGGGGAAGTGCAGCACTTCAATATCGATGATTGAATTGAACCTCTGTAAACGAAGGGTGGCCAGATTACTCTTCACAGGCGCATATACGTTGCTGCGAATAGATTATTATTTGAGCTTTCAACGTATAAGCTGACCTGAGAAATTAATGGCTTGCATTATGGAAATTACCTTTTTAACACATCATGTTAATCTGTTATCATGATTATCCATCATCGTTTTATTGATCATGGTACATATTTGATGATACTTTAAAGGACTGTATTTCCAAATTCTTCAAATCTATACTTTTGAGTTTACCGAAAAAAAAACTGACATATGAGTATTATCTATCGGCTACTGCAATCGGCTGTGCAATAAGCCTATGTCTGGCATAGGCTTATTGCACATACTTCCACCAGTAAGTAAGATCATCAAATGATTATTATGCGGGATTCAAAAAGGAATTCGATCACAATATAAATCCGCATTTTCTCCAGAAGGGAGATTTTGTGCGATTTGTCTGGACCCCTAAGTTTTAAATGTTAGGAGGGAGAACTGCATCAAGTAATATATGGACACCCCTAAGTGTAAATTCTATTGTTTTCAGCGTTGTAAAGAATTTATTAGAAAGTTTCAGGTCCGGTAGCCCCGTTAAGTTTTGGTGGGGTTCGGATGCAAACGACGGTGTAAAAATTCAAGCGTCGCATTTCACAGGCTTTCTAAATTTGGCCGCGCACAATGCACAATACATATTTATAGCGCATTTACAAACGAAATTGTACGGAGGCGCGTCACGCCGGCGGGCACCGACCGCACTTCGATCCGATTAAAGTTTACATTCTAAGGAAGATTTATCGATATACCAACGGTGACATTATAAAAATATAGAGAAAAAATATACTTACTGTCTAGATTTATCGATATTGAACCAAGCTACAATCTATCCTACAACATAGTCACCAAAACAGTCTGTCTGTATGTAATCGATATTCTCAAAATGTACTGAACGGATCCTTATACATTTTTCATCAATGTATAGAGCAAATCCCGAGGAAGGTTTTATTGTATAATTTGTTGAGTTAACAACACGACCCCTTTTAGTCACAGGCGAAGCCGGTACGAATCGCGAATATGAAATATTTAACAAGCTTCTACTAAGGAATTGAGTGGACGTATCGGTATCGATAGCGATCGCATATATAATAATTGCAACTTGTATGTAAACAAAAAATATTTACATTTATGTTATGTTATAGAAATCGATACATTTTTGTGTATAAGCTAAAAAAAAATAAGTTTTATTAATTATTAAGAAGTAAAACACATTAAGCACTGTTAATGAAATGTTGTGAGACTTTAGATAGACGACATAGCCATATTTCACTTAGATAATGCAGGAGATGTATGAAACTTCTGGCCTTCCGGGGATGCAGTTGAAACGTTGGCTGGAATTCACAAGTTTCCCCTGTAATAGAATGTCACCGGGGCCAAAATGTACTTTGACTTCAGCGCACATAGCAGACCGGATATTTAATGACGCATTAACTTGTATGTTATGTCGGTATTGTTAAGCACTCGGTTTTATAAGAGCTATCACATATTTATTTTATTTGAAATACAAACTGTTATCGCAGTTCTTAGAGTTAAACAATTACAAAAATAGATAAAAATTAATTAAGTGTACAATAATAATAAGTAACCAGTAACTAATAAGAGAATTATGGGAAGAAGCCAAGGCAGATCATTATATATATATATATATATATATATATATATATATATATAGGCAGAGAGAAGTACTCTGTTCTCTCTGCCTACCCCGTTAGGGAATTCGCGTGCAGATGTGTTTTTGTTATAACAACTAGCCATTTAAAAGCATTTATTAGCTCCATTTAAATATCCAACAAGAAAAGTATAATGATATAATTACAGTTCTTCTAAATACAGTAAATAGCAATGACGGGAATTTCATCATTATTAACTGACTATCATTTTTAAAATGAACTATTTAATAAGAAATGTTTTCCATTGTACTAGATTAATCACTACATGACGTACTATACGCTTTTTACTCGACTGCGTCAGGAGGAGGGTAATATTTTTCGAGAGTTTATATGTATTGTAAGCATGTATGTAGCTTTACGTGTTCCCTCCCACAGCCTGATCAGACTTGAACGATTTTCACGAATGGGGTGTCAGTAGATTTGTCTTGATAACGCGAGAGGACATTAAAAAAACAAAAAATACATAATGGCAGATTTCAGGCACTAATTAGTTTTTCTTACCTAAAACTTTCTTTCTCTTCAAGTGGGGATCTAAAAGTGAAATGTTATTTAAACGCCCCCCCCCCCCTTATATTCGTAATACACAGTGATATTCTAAGTGGTACTTAGTTGCGCTATTTATGCAAAATATGATCACAGAATCTAGTACATTGTGTCCGTGTTCATTGTCGTTTAGTTTGGCCTCTGTTCATTTGCCTAGCTCCATTACAGTAGATCCGTAATCGTTATACGAATGTCTATAGCGTGCGCACGTCCTAATGGTAGTCCATAATATTATGTAGATAGCGAAAGTTACTACATGCGAATGCCAAATACTTATTTACGTACAAAATGTCAACAGCAATAATGCTGGCACCATCTACGCTGCACTTGTATGAACTATAGATTATTAATGGCCATAGATACATACATTTTTTATGCGCCTTCACTTGCCTTGTTTGTCTAGTGGTGTATCGGGCTCGTGACACATTATAGTGCCGATTACCCACAAAAACCACCGTGGGGGCTATAAGTGCCGCCTGTTGGTGAGGTGCCCCGGAATAACAAATCATCAGGGCACCGCGACGGCTAGCCTGCTCCCTAAGTGGTCACACGTAATCTACACAGATGGATTGGCCCGCACCACAGGACATCCCCACCAATCTTGGGACAGCGCAATGGAGTAAGGTTCCCATTCTCGCCCCTCGCCACACAAAAACGCGTCCTCCTATTGCTCTTTTTGCCCCCTCTTATTATAAGGGGGCTACAGAGAGCGCCTCCTCCTCCTGCTCTTCAGCCCCTTATTGTTATAAGAGTGGTATAAAGAGCAACACCCCTGGGTTTACCCCAGGCTACTGAACCCCGCCACCACAACAAAGACTGGAAGAAGAAAATGGTGGGATAATAACATAATAGTAGGTATGTACGAGTACCTACTATTTTGCAATTATTAATATTTTTAAGACAGTCATAGATTTATAAGGTACTATCGTCTACTTAGACTATAGTAGCTATCTACAATATTTAATGCGTCTATTTAACAGTGTTGGTTTTATTACTAAGTGATACGTTAAACTTTGAAGATCAAAATATGTTTTCTCATTACTTTTTGAAGTTATACTTTAGGATTAGATAATTGTGCAACTTTTTGATTAGTTTGCCTATTTTCATCGGACCATCCTGATATGCAATATTACATTATTACGATTATTACATATTTTTATGAAATGAAATGCGAAAATTACCCATGTAAGAAGAACAATGATGCTGTCTTGATATGTTTTTATGCATATCAGCGGGCGCCGACACTCGGCCGTCCGTAACTATTACGAAACGGACTGATTTTGTTTTTTACCGGTCCAAAGTCGCTTCGTACTTTGGCATGCATAACAAACTACACAGATAATTAAAAATTATACTAACGATGCTAGTGTGGGACACTTTCAGTGTATACCAATCCCACTAGTGTTGTAGACACGAAAGTTTGTAGCATTGATAGGTGTTCGTTACTATTTAACGTTAAAACTACTGAAGGGATTTTAATGAAACTTTACAATAGTCTAGCTTATACATCAGGATAATACATAGGCTGTAGAAATAATAACTTTTGCATGTGGTTTCGTATGTCGTCCATGAAATGGCGGGTAGCAGCTAAGTAGACTGTGAATGCGAGTACGTATGTAAATCGATCTACTTATCTAATACCAATGCATAACGCATAATCCTACTAATGAAAATTATACAAAACTAAAGTATGGCCAATTTTATGGAAGTATCTTTTTAAATTTCTTCTGCTGGCCCAATTCGAATGCAAGGATGGCCTTCATCTGGATAAAAATCTAGAACAGTTGTTTCAATCAATCGTTTGAGTTAGGATACTTTCGATACAAATATGCTTTGTAAAATTACCCTACAAAAATGTCACAAAGAATGATGGTTTTTTTTACATTTTCGTATACATTGGTCCTGCCGTCGTGAACAATACATGCGACATTCTACAGTGTCACGTTTCCCGGCTTGTTCCGTAGGGTTCCTCAACAGAAAAAAACGATACTCTTATGACTATGAAATGATTTATTCTGCCTTCAATCATCAAAATTAAAAGTCTGTAAATAGTATTTTTATCGGAAAAAAGCTAATTACACAAACTTACATGTGCAAGTAATTTCGTGCATCATATGTTTTTTGCTCGTACCTACCCTTGACTCGCACTTGACAGGTATCTTTTATGTACACGAAATCCATAATAGGGAGATAGATTTGGGAGGTAATGACGGCTTAGCAACGGGCGGTCTGAAAACATTAAAGCTCTTTCAAATAACTCGGTTTTCAATAGCCGTTTTGTTTCGCTGTTTATATAGCCGAAGTGGATTTTCGGTAATGGCTGCTACTCTTTACTCAACTTTTGGAATTTGATAATTTGCATAATGTATAATACACGGTTATTGATTCCTAATTGCAATTTATAATAATATGCAGAGGCTGTAATTGATTTAATATACAACTTATACCTAATGCAACAATTTAATGCAATTGAAAAACATTTCGTAGACCTAATAATTTTATACCCAATTGGGATTTCAGTTTTGACATGAATTATTCCTTAATGCTTGAAATTTCGTACTAGTAGTTATTTTTGCTGTGACCTTGCTATTGTAAAGTAAAGAAATTGTTGAAATTTGAAAACATCTAAATAGTATAGTAGTGATATATGCTATAGTAGATGTAAGACATTTATCACAGCTGAATGCGACCGGAGAGGTACCTCTCGCTCATATGACACCGCCGTAAAGTAATATTTGTAAGGTTTGTGAGTAGACAATAATGCGAATTTCTGTTTTTTACCTCGTTAATACTATAAAAAAGGAAAATACATGCCTTTTCTTGATAAAATCTCAGTTATTTTTAAGGCAAGACTGCTCAGTCTGATGATAAATTTGACTTCCTGCGTATACGGGCGCCGTTAGTCATAAGTACTTACGATTAGACAGCAGAGCTTTGACACGTGCAAATGTTTTGCGCTTACTGTCGGTTTTATGTCACCCGTATATAAGAGGTCATCGCTCCCGTCAGTCGGATGCCATCTATCGATTCAAAGGCATTTCTAATCCGGCATTCTTTACGACAACGAGCACAAATCGCATCTGTACTGCTCTAGTACTATATAACGGAGCTACAATTTAACTACAATATATTACCATCGTTTACTAAAAAATCGGTCCGGATGGAGCTTTTTTTCTAAATAAACTACACAATAAATTTATTGCGACTGCAAATTGTTACAAAAATTGATTAGGGTGCCATAAAATGATATGTAGCTATTCACGTCATGACTTTTAATCAAGAAACGTCAACTAATTGTTTTTTTGTGAAACTTGGTAGGCTAATGGTAAGTAATAAGAATTAACTACTCAAGACGATTCCGAATATAGACTTATAAAAGTTTGATGTAGGTAGAAATTCACGAAATAACTACATAACCGATTTCGATAAAATCTGACAGCTAATATTGGTCGACCTTCCGATGAGCTGGTCAATATCGCGGGGAGCCGCGGGATGCAAAATGCTTCTAACCGTCACTCGCGACGCTCTCTGACGAAACGACGACGAAGGAGGCCGGACAGGGCTGAGTTGCGCAGGTGTGACTGCTACTGATGATGAAATTAAAACTATAAAAGTAAGGAGTTATTTCAGAAACCACATTAAAAAAAGCCCAAGGAAAGACTTTATGTGAAAAAATCCCTGATAATGAAAGACATAAGCTCGTGAAATTATATCGCCAATAATAACAATCCAGGCGTATGATACAGTTGAGAGGCTCGTAAAATAGTTCTTAGTGTTATTACAGCGAAAGTGAACAATAAAATGTATTAAATGGTTTATGTCTCGGGTGACGGCCCTCGTAAATACTGCGGACTTAGGGGACCAACTGTCTTTCAAAGGTCATTAAAAAGGGACAATCAAAGCTGAATGTATAATAAAATTTGTAAATTTGGCTTACCTAATTGTGACGCAATTATTCGCTTTTACAAATTTTGTGAACATTTTTCCATTCACGGTACAAAAAGAGAATTTAGTTAGTGACTGTAGATCTTCTATTTGAATACTGAAAGAAAATATTAAATTTTTGGGTTAAGCTGTAGACAACGAACAGCCTCTATGATTTGCTGCCTCAGTAGACTACCACAAGTAGTGACAGAGTAAAAGTAAACGTTTTTCTATACTTACATGCTTAATTCATATTACTCACAAAGTATTGCCCTTTCCACCTACGTTTATTTGTACTTAAAAAAGATGTGGGTGGGTGGTAAACAGTAAAGTGGTATTCTAAATAAGCGCATAGGCTACACAAAACAACGCAAACGAACTCCATCACGGCCTTAGCCCTATGCCAATTAAAAGCTATCCGTATTGTATCAATTAAACGAGTCCTCCAATCTACATATTATAAATAGTCTAAAACTAATGTCAACGCGCCGGGGACGTGCAGGTGCGTGACTTTCGCTTTCATGCGGCCCTTAATTGCCACCCCGTCCCTCGCGACGATCGTGAGAAGATGCGTTTACTGCGTCGCTGTACATTACCGCTTTTGTTGCAAGGCGTGCTTTCATATTCGATATCGTATCGCATAATCAATAATTATTTACTCAATGTTGCGTATCTTTGGGTTCTGTGTTAGATAAATGGTAAAGTTATGAGCTCTATTTTATGCCAATTACACCCTATTAAAGTATAAATATATAAAAATTTAATTAAGCCACTATTGTGTTTTAGGTAAGTTTGATAGCTTGAAGTTGTTCAGTGGTGATTAGAGAGATCATTGCAGGTGATTTAATGGGTATCACACATAACCCAGAAGCCGTGTTTCCCCGACTTTTAACCCGTGTGTGTTCCTGAATACGTTTGCCATTAAATGGACAAGGATCATCTTAAATTATATTTATGACAATATAGTTGATTCAATGCATTGTCACTTCTTGATGGAAATTCATGTTAACACTTGAATAATTTTTTTTTTTCGGAGGGACCTAATACTGATTGGCGGCGCTAGTCCAGCCTCTACAGTTCGACTGACTACGAAGACTTTTTGTCTTCTGGTTATAGGTAGACGATAGGGGGACAGACCCCCCTCGTTCCCGCAAATGGGAAGAGATGAACCAGGTTGATTGTGGGCGTACCCTATAGTGATTATTTTTGGGACCGAAGAGGGGGAAGCGGTCCCCTCCCCACTCTAGTGGGACGGCGCGCGCACGATGCCGTTTACGTTGCGGTGTCGTGGATAAGGATAATTGAGCTCGTTTAGTGTTTGGCTTATCTGAGGAGGCCGGCCTCCTCCCCCCCCCTCTAACGGAGGGGGTCGATTTGCACTACAAATCGGAATAAGCCGTATTTTTTATTTACTATTAGAGCTCTCTAAGGTAGCGTTATTTTATTTCTAGCAATCTAAGCTCTCAACTTACGGATTCGAACCCGGGCTCGTTTCCGTAAGCGGTGTGTGAGTTTGACATTCTATCAGTCATACGTTATATCTGTGTCACTATATGTAAGATTTCATCGCTCGACCGGTACGAGCGGTGTATATCGTATTGATTCTAGCAGGGGAGAATGCATTTATGCACTGTCCAACCGACCCAAGGGGGCCTGAAGAGTTTGTCGGGTCAGGTCGTGTAGCGATAGCTACTACCTACTACCGACGAAAAACCTGCTATCCGTAGGTTGGCCCTATTGGCATTTTACGGCGGGAGCGTGTCTTGGTGTGTCTTTGTTTGTGTTCTTGGACGGACTTTGCTACTGCTATCGTGATCGCGTCGTCGGCGTCGAGCAATACGTGCTTCGGCCGACGTAACGGGAGTCGGTTAATAACGTCGGGTCGTATTCCCACGTTTTAACGATTAACTTATTTTTGTGATTAAGGGCACGGTCAAAGAACTTTTGAGACAGCTCTTTGAAGTGTCCTTTTATCGAGGTCAATTGAGAGTCACAATGTAGGTCGATGTTTCGGAAATACGACGGGCATCCAGTAGCCATGCGTAAGAATCTATTTTGCATCTTCTGCAAACGTTCTATTTGGGTAGGGGATAAGTGCGCGAATGCTGCACTGCAATACGACAAGATCGGTCGAATGCATGTAATATACAAAGTGAGCTTATGCCTAAACGCCATTTTGCTCTTTTTGTTTATGAGAGGATAAAGTTTAAAAAGGACATATCGTGCCTTTTTCAGAACGTCACCTATGTGATTCTTGAAGCTCATCGACCTATCGAGAGTCACTCCCAAGTATTTCACCGTCTCTGCTCTAGGTATCTCGTTACCGTAGAGCAGGACGGGAGGCATGTTACCTCGTCTATGCGAGATGCGGTTTATTGAGAAGAGTATGGACTTACTCTTCTCCGCATTAACCTCTATTCTCCATTTTAAGAACCATTCACCGAGTTCGGTGACGGCTTTTTGGAGTAGTTTGGCTCCGTAGTTAGGGAGGTATCTAATGTACAGTGCGGTGTCATCCGCGAACATCGCCAGCTGGACGCTGGGGTGTCGCGGTATGTCACTGGTGTACAGATTGAAGAGGGTGGGAGAGAGAACCAATCCTTGTGGACAACCGGCCCTGAGGGGACGAGGGGAGGACAGGGTGCCCTCCACTCTGTAGCGGAACTGCCTGTTCGCTAGGTAGCTGTTTAATATCAGTACCAGCCTGTCAGGTAGTCCTAACTGGTATAGTTTGAAGATGAGGCCTTGGTGCCAAATCTTGTCAAACGCCTTTGCTACATCAAAGAAGATAGCGGCCGTGCCGCGTGGCCGGCCCTGTCTTTTGAGTCCCGATAGTACGTACTCCGTGAGGCGGTGTACTTGTTGTGGGCAGCTGTGGCTGTCGCGAAATGCGAACTGCTCGTCCATGAATAGGTTCTTCTCTCTCATCACGCTTTTAAGGCGTGCGAGAATTATCCTTTCATAGATTTTACCTAGCGAGCTTATGAGACTTATGGGCCGGTAACTAGTGGGCTCCACCCGGGGTTTCTCCGGTTTGTGTATGCCGATCACTATGGCTTCCTTCCATACGTCTGGGAAAGTGCATTGCGCCAGAAGGGCATTAAAAATGCACACTAGGAGGTGTATAATAACGGGAGGCAGCTGTTTCAGCGCCTTGTTGGTTATTCCATCGGGCCCGGGGGCCCTCTTTGAGTGAAGGTTCTTTATTAGATCCTTTACTTCTTCTGTGTCCGTCAGACGTATGATCTAATCATCATCATCCGGTGGCACAGCCAGTCGGGCCGTTACTATACTTTCTACCTCTTTTATGTGAGAGGGGTCTGTGGGGATGGAGCTAGGAGTGCATTGACTCTCTAGTGTGTCGGCAGGACACTCCGCTTTTTCGTCATCCTCTAGTGCAGGTAATCGATTTGCGCGATCTAGTGGTGGCATTTGAGCCACCGGTTCAGACTTCATAGCCCTCGCTAATGGCCAGTAGGCCTTGTGGGACGGCGATTGTTCGCTGATGAAGTGATCCCATCTCCCGTTTATGAATTTTGGTATAGTCTTTTTTACTTCTCTTTCGAGTTTTCGGAGGGCTTTCCTGCACACTTCGCCTGAATAAATAAATAAATGTATATACATTTTATGTATTTACTTTTTATATATTTACATACTAATGATGATAAGTGGAAACCGTAAAGTGGAAAATAAATTATTTGTGGAAATATTATATAAATTTAGTTATTCAAGTGTTTATGACATGATGTTCCTTATATTTTGTGATTCTATTATTACTTTTGTCGCTGAAAATTCTCGTAATTATAAATCTCAATTTAATAACCGATTTTGTTCGTATTCCAATCTTTGTCAAAATCACTAAAATCCTTGTTGTTTGCATATCAGATTTTCATTACAAGTCAAAAAAATTTAAGATTAAAATTATATGTAATCACTAAGCTCCGCGTGGAAAAAAACTTTAGTTTAATTTACAATATAAGGGTATATTATTTTGAATTATATAACAAGTATTAAAAATAGCTTTTGTCTTTTTAAAATTAAGAATCTTATAATAGTATAGTAATGATTCGAAATATTTGAGTTTTTATTTATAACCTGCACGAATGTCTGATGTAAGTATGTGCTTTTTAGTGCATCACTATGAGAGCGCCCGCGCGCAAAACACGCCCACGCGTGATAAAAACGCGGATGTCGTTATGTCGGTATTCGCTAAAGACGAGTTCATACTGTGCGATCTCTGCACGGATGGTTTTTAATTGCAACTGAAACTTACGATAGACATTTGCACCAGTCTGCTTACGTCCACTATGCGCACTTAAACATTTTATCCGATGTCATGTAGGCGACCTACGTCTTAGAGCGTCAATAAATAAGTGTAAATATATATCTTTATCTTTTCTTAGCTATATATAAATTAGAGTTTACTTTGAGTGATTATTTTATATTACGTAAAATCACGTACGTTGTTTTATTAATTAGGAGTTCCTAACTACCAAAAGTCACTTCACAAACGCATTTCTATTGTTTTATTTGTTTATATTTAAAGCAAAAAATTCCTAAGCTGGAATACATAATAAACAATAATAATTGTGTCTTTTATAGAAATTAAGTTAGCTTCTACGCAAAACAATATACTAAAAGGGGAGACACGGGATATTATGTTGGTGTCAGCAAAAGATTAATTAATACCACGTTAATCAACCGGCACGAAAGTATCATTCAGAAAGTTAAGCATTACTGTATCACAATCCAAATTATTGCGATGCACTTTTCTGTTTATTACACTAGTTTGATATATAATATCGTATTATAAATTATATTTTGTATTTAATAAATACTTACTCAATTTCTTATAGGCATCAATATAATTATTATTACATATTACAGCTCACAAGAAATATTCTTGTTAGACCTAGAATTCTTTTTACAGTAAGAAATGCTCTGTTACGCGTTTATCAGGTGACAAACGTGTACTCAAGAGATGATTTAATTTTTCTCAAAAAGCATATAGAGCATATTATGTTATCGAATATGTAAAAAGGAATGTGCAAAATATGCCAAAATTTCATTCATTGCAACCCCACCTCAACGCGAGACAAAATGATATCGCATACTGCGAAATTGCCTAAATGACTTCGCACGGTTTTCAAGCTGTCACGAAGCCAGTGAATGTGAAGTTTGCTCATTTAAATGCGTGAACAGGCAACACCACAATAATCATCGGAATTAATTGATAGGTTGATCACCGCCTACAGCCGATGCTCTTTTGAGTGACGCTTACGTTTCAATGGCTCGGTGCTCCGATGTATTTTTAACTCACAAACGAGCATAAGCCACTCGATATGTGGTTCGTGGACGGTTTTTTCAAGTGATATAGGTGGTCCTATCGCAAAAAAACAATCATTTCCAACACGCGAATGCAGTTTACTCCTTAAGAACGTATGTAATAATAACATTTGTAGACTTATCACACCACCTTAGCCTAGTCCCGTACTAAGTACCGTAAGGATTTATGTGACATGTACAAGACAACGGAAAAGTTTTTTTTTTTTTTATAAATTTAGGATATATTATATATTTAAGATTTTTATTATTATAGGAGGCGTTAGTCTCATGCATGGTGCATGACACTACCTCCTCCTATGCAACATGGCACTAGGTGAGGAGAATGCAGGGATACGCATCTGCACGACTATAAAAAAAGGAATAAACGATCGAAAGTAATTTATTGTATTTTAATCTGCATGGCGCAGTTCGCAATTTAATCATCGTTTTCCTTTTCACGTGGTAATACATAAGGGTATAAACATTTTCTTCATATACATGTACGTATAATAAGTGTGTAATAGCACAATTAATCTCTCAAGAGTAGAGTATGAGTTCCGGGCTTATAACCACTTATGTTCTTATTATCCTCAATCAATGACACATTAAAATAATTGCAAGTATTGCACAATATACATTGTGCAGTACTTACAACATCTACATTTTCAATTGAATCGATAACTGAGTAAGGCATTATGATTAACTACTATACGAATCCGTGCAACCGGATAGGATAGGCGCAATACAAATGCCCTGGTGTCCTTCATCTAATTTCCTCGTTGAGCCTGGACGAATTTTAGCAAAATGTATCATAATCAGCAATATTTTTTACCTCTCTATGCCGACGGGGGTGTCCAGTGCAGCTTCATCGGTTACTGTAAGACACGTCGGGCGACGGTCTGGCTGAGATTGTGGTCGATAGGGAGACATACCCCCATGTATCGGCATTCTTCTCTTAGTCCACTCGCACATGGATTCTGTCAATGTATGTCGAAACGGCCGATCCACGGACACTCGTAGTCATCCCGGACTTGCAACCCTCTTGGCCGGCACACTCAGTCTATGAAAGGACGACCCTTAATCTTGTATGGTCCATCTACAGAACATTTTGTTTCAATTTGGTGTATGATAAAACCTTCTTAAGCTTCTACTACAGTAGGAACCATTCATGGACAGTCGTGAGTACGTCCCGCTTATATAATAGATAGTTTATCGAACAGACTTCCATCTGCAATATTCGTAGTTAAAAAAATTCGACAGATAGCAGACGTAGAAACAGCTAGATTAGTTTGTTTCAGTTACTTTCACAGCATCATGTCATATGGATTTTTATTGTGGGGTAATAATGGTGCTGATATTGATTCAATTTTTGTTCTGCTGAAAAAGGCTGTTCGTGCAATATATAATATGAGAGAGATATCCAATAGAGTCGCTTAGCGATAAATTTAAAACTGCAAATAATATGACATTACATGGCCTATATATATTTGAAAATCTTATGTGTGTAAAAAAAATCATGAAGAAATGTGATCTACATAATTTCAATACTAGAAATAAGAACAAACTCGCTGTGCCCTCCTCAAAGCTCCATAAAATTAATAATTCAATCGCTGGTGATTGTGTACGTTTTTATGATAAAATTCCCAGTAATACAACAGATTTGTCGATGTATAAATTTAAAGCTATCGTTAAAGAGAAACTCATATCAAAATCCTACTATAATGTAAAGGATTTTATAAATGACAAAAATGTAATGTAATGAATTACTCTAAACTTAAGTGACTTTGTGAAGTAGTGATCACAGCCAAAACAATTACAGGTACCCAGCAAAGTTTATTGTGTGTACCTTCTCTGACACGGGCGCGTAGCGAACCCTCAATTTAAACTTAGCCGTGAAGACAGGCATAAGTGATCATTATACAAATGCAATATGTGAAATTAAACAATGAATAATGATTATCTCGTTATTTTCCTTTACTAATCCGATATAACAATAAAACATAACGTGTGCAATAAAAAACGAATATCCTCGGCATCTGTCAGTTCATTCGTGGTGTGTTATAATAATAACGGCGAAGGGCTTTAACCCTCGTTGATAAAATCGCGACTGATAAAAACGCTTTTTATAACTGTCATTATGTTTGGACAGGCGGCGTTGCGTTATGCGCGAGCTAATGGCTTCTGCCTTTAATTTCACTACAAACAAAAGATAAGTTATATCAATTCCCAAGGTCTTTGTTATTAATTATAAGCCGTTACGAGCAAAAACAGTGAGATAAAAAAAAACCTTTCCCTTAGTTTAAGGGAAAGTTTCGATAAAGTGTTACATCAGCTTTTCGTCGAACTCAAATCAACGTTTATTATTTTATATGACACTTACAGCGCCCCGCGGTTTCGGCCGTGTATCATGGCGAAATTCCATATTTTATATTCATATTACTGTTTTTTTTATTTGATTTATTTATTCGTTGTCACTGTATTACATTCTTATTTATTAAGCACCCCATTATGTACAAGCAGTACATCTTACTTAATGTGATGGCTGTCTGGAATATATCGTTTCAAAGCGATAAGGTCGCTTAACTGTACATTTGCTTTAATTACATTTTAAGAGGATGTGTCCAGGCTCAATCATGGCCGAATTTGGTCGGCAGAACCGTGGATACCTACCCCGTCCTGCTTCTCCCTCACATAATACTGCCACAAAGTGACAGCTATAGTGTCATTAATTGGAAGGAACGACATCTGCATAATAATTATGTGATTTTCAAAGACGGCGGTAATCAAAAAATGATTACACAGCTAAGCTGCCTCCTTCTATTATAAAAAATCATTCCCTTAAAAGAACTACGGTTGGCTGCCACTCATTAATGAACACGCTCTTCAAAAACAGGATTTATTCCGACATTGTTTACCCGCCCCCGCTGACGTCAGAGGGATAAGTAACACCATTATAGTTACAAAGCCATTTAAACTTATAACGCCTGCATATGATAATAAACATAATAAAATAGTAACGATGCATCCGAGCGCCTGCTTTGTACGCGCTATCAGGAAAATTTTTAATTACTTTTTAGCTCCAGTCTGCTACCTTGTTTACAGAATGCTCGTTAAATTTATTAACATAATAGACGTATTTACATATACGTGGAAATGTTATCTAGAACATTTTTGAATCAAAACTTCATTAACACGCTGGACTTGGGGAGTACGCTGGTGAACTGGTGGTGGTGGTGAGAGCGTTACGAGAACGAGGTCAATGGAAGATGAAGTATTATAAGTTAGTGAGTATAGGAAGGAACAGAGTTATGTTTCACATATGACAGTCCCTACGGGCTTCAGTCGCGTGGTCAAAGCACATTCGTATTATATTTAATCTAACGAGTGCTTAGTTTGAATTGTTTAAGAATTAGTTTTCCTGGCGTTCGTTATATTTGTGAGATAGGCAACGTACAGCTTTGTATGGTCGTCATCGTGATGGATATGCCTGGTTCATTTAGTGGTATCTCAACACAAATTTCTTGTTTTTTATGGCACTGGATTTGTGTTTCTGGGTGCATTGAAAGCTTTAGCGAGTAACTATTAGCATTTATTTGTAACAGGCGTTGATGGTTATTCAAATTTATTCACTTTCATTTTATTGTAAGTGTGTTATATTTTTTAGAACTTGATAACGGTCACACATTACGAAAGGACGGCAATTCGAAACGACCGTATTTATTTCCAAATCTCGCGTCGGTAATATACGAGATTTGGAAAAAAAGCCGATCGTTTCGAATTTTGTTTACCAGAGAACCCACTACGGCTGTATTTGACAAAAGAACATTCGTATTTCAGCGCGGTTGAGATATTGAATTCAGAAACTCTTGATCAGGACTGGAGTATGACGATATAACATTTATTATACGACTTTACAGTCAATTTCAATTGATACGTGTGTGGCTAAGTGCATTAGTTGCCTATCAGTATTCTTAATAAATAAACAAGTAAAATGATTCATAAAACCAGCAGACAATCATTCATATTGGATAAAACATAAATAGTTTTAAACATTTTAAATATTAATTTCTATCTAAAACTTACCAAGCATGAGTGTTTACAAGTGTGTGTGTGTCTATTTCTTAGTAACTTGTTTTGTTTGGTGCTATTTTGTGGATCAAATATTGCAAACTGAATTTTAACCATTACTAAATGTTGGAAAATAGGGCGCATAATTAATATGACTTAGATGAGACTGCTATACTGCGCTACCAGTTGACATGATTAGAAATACAAAAATTAATGTAATCTCGTGTAGTAGGTCCTTTAACATTTCACATTCAAGAGACACAATAACATTTTTTACAAAAAATTGTATGAAACATTTCTATATTTCACTTGTTCATTCTATTGTAGTGCTATTATAAGAGACTGTGTTTAAACGTATTTTCTAGTTATTATAATTTACGACAAATCAGACAATCCCGATTTTCACTTTCAAAAATTCATCAATGGCGCTGTCTCCATGAAAATACACACTACACACTTTAACAATATATGAAAGAGTATATTTTTTTCTTAACTACAAGACGTTCTGCCACTAGACAACTTAAAAGTGGCTCTCTTAGAACCACGACCTAGCACCCCAGCGGCAGGATTTCATTTAAAACAAGATCAAATTTTTTTAGAATTCATTCGATAGAAACGTTCACACACAGCGAAAACGGCGTTATTGTGTCTATACATTGAACATCCATGCCGTTGTCCGGTTTCATAATTTTTATGCGATCGACCGTATTACGCTATAAATTGACTTCAATTAAATTATAATTAATTATTCATAGTAATGAATGGCGTTCGCTCGATGTGGGTACGTTTTGTAAATTACTGAACCACCGACCAACATGTTTGATTTTAATCTTTATATGCTATTTAGTGAATTGGGCAATGACGGCATATAATTAATTACATTTATACCGTGACGTAGGTATGTGACCTCCGTACCCGGTTTTTTATAGTAAAAGTTGTTGAAGAAAGAACCATGATTTTATTAAGTAATAATATAGTAAGTACACTTGACGCGGATAGTTCTAGTTAAAGTTTGGTGCGCACGGTAAATGTAAATCGTCGGTATCCGCTTTTTTTGCACGTGCACATGCGGGTGTGCATGCCTTATGATGGTAAAGGACTGCTAAAGTGTATGACAGTGTAAAGAGAGTGTTGTCCATGTCAGTGTTAAGTCTATGTCGGTGTTTCTTGCTACTGGTATTTGTCTAATTGATATATATTTTTATGAGCAAAAAATAGAGTACTTGTCATTTTATTAATAACCGAGATACTTTTTGCAACAGCACCCGAGCTGCCCTCGACGTTAGAATTGGAGGGACTTGAGTGGTCTGGTCATGATAATAGTAGCTAAATTAACTATTTCAAACATTGGCATATGCATATTACCCATCTGCGGGAGATTGGGGGGGGGGGGCGTCGGATCCCCTTTGGGAACCAAACCTAGTCTACGGCGAGCACTCATATAAATCTTATGAAGCTGTATTATACTTCTCTTCGCTTCTACAGCATAAGTTCAGGACGGAAAAAACATCACTTTCAACGAAACTAGTAGTTTATTTACAAATATTAACATAATAACTGGTAATAATCACCCAGCAACGTCGCAATCAGACAAAAATCCAATGAATACAACTTCATGTTTCAATTAATTACACTTCTCTATAAACTAATAACTCTTAATTATATCGGATTCATCGAATACTCGATGTTGGTAATTGGTGTAATAACTCAGACCTCGACGTGTCGGTTTAATTTTTATAGAAATGATTTATGGTGCCATTGAAAGAATAAAAAGAGCAAATTGGACCAATCCAGGCAAGATGTACTAGAGAGGCCTGCCTCGTTGGCGAGTGGTTAGCATGTTCAACCACAGTCGTGAGATCATGTGTTAAGCCCACGTGCCTCGAAGGACACGTGAAGCTGACGGTCCTGCGCCTGATTTTTCTCCAGTCGTGTTATATTGCCATGCCATCAGAATAGGAGAATGAGGGCATAAGGAAATGCACTTGTGCCTGCCCATGCACTACACTATATCGTGCACAGTTGGCTAGCATCTATAGATATGGCTGCCGAGGCCGAAATACAGCTAGGTCGACTTTATTAATGTAAATGCTATCTTCGCGTAAAAAATTGGAACGCAACAATGATGTCTCCTATTTTTCGTGACTAGTCTGAACCAATCTTTTCTTTCCTGATAACCTACAAATCATCTTCACCAACAGCCGGTCCAGATCGTTAGATCCTTTAACATCCCTCATCCTCTGTGTACCTTAGTGACCGATTATTATATCTTTATGTAATAATGAACGAATGAAATGTTCTTTAATGTGCATAACATATTAACAATACAGAACAAATACAACCATCACAATCATCATTAGTAACGACTCCGCAATCGTAACTATAGTAGAAGCCGGAAGTAAGCTACACAGACGCTTTATGGAGTGCCGCGCCGTATAAACCTTACTAATAATAAATTATTTAATGTGATATGATAGATTTTGATCTAGATAGACACCGAGATCTTTCACACATTACTATAGGAAATAGTGACCTCTGAAAGTATATTAGGACTACTTATAATTATTGTTTGTGTTCTATCAATATTAATACGGAGAGCATGACATTTACTCCAATGACAAATAGTGGCAAAATAATTGAATCATGACATTAATAGCGACGGACAAGTTCTCTACCGATGCCTGGCCGCCTCCGTGTAATAGTTGTAACATGTATCATCAACGCGTGATGATTTATAGTACGTTTTTGTAAACGTAGTGTCATTGTTGCATTAGTAAAGAAACAGGACGTTATGTCCGGGGATCATTCGCTCACAAGGGCGGTGTGGAATGATCAAGTTGTGATTTTCCAGAATTTTCTAAATCTGACAGTTAATATGCACTATTTCTGCTACACTCCTCAACGTAAGTATCTTAGAAGAACAGTTGTAATATGCCCCACCATCTTAACTTAAAATTATTTGTGTCTTTAAGATAAAGTAGGTCCTTACGCGAAAGTTTTAACCATGAAAAAGTAAGTGCGTCGTTTATTTATTTATGGTAATTGCTAAACTGCTTAAGCTTAATGGAGTTTCGAATCGGTTTCACGAAAATCAATTACGAACGGCGCCATAATTGATCAGAAATAATTAATAAGATTTTGGGACTCGCGCCATTCAGATCTTGTGACTCTCAGTCTTTCAGGTCTCCATGTAAATAATTTGTCTAGGGTTTGATGCAAGTGTTTTTATAGCATTGGGTTACAAAAGACAATGGAAACCAATTGGTCACTACCGCATGTGCTGATGCGTTGCTTTCTTTCGCTCGTCACAGAGAGCCACCGGCTACTCAAAAACCGCACGAAACGTGACGACATTGCTATTTTTTAAGGCGGTATCAGGTAGGCGAGAGATCCTCCCCGTTGTGCTGGCCTAACTCGGCCTGCAATGCAGAGTAGCACTACCTCTTATTACATCTCAATGAAAATAATCTGTTTGGGTTTGGACAAATGTGGCATTAGTGTCCAGAAAAAGTTCTTATTTTTACATGAAAAGGGCAGAGAAAATTATTAAGAATAATGGTATTTGTTTAGATAACGTTCCATCTAGTGATTTAAAAAAGCATAGACCTTCTTTTAATGAGATAGGGGGCAAACAAGCAGGTAAATAGTGACAACCACCGCCCATCTGTAAGACAAAGCGTCCTGCCGGCCTTTAAAGAAAAGGTATGCTCTTTTTTGAAGACCTCTAAGTCGTATCGGATCCGGGAGGCAGCTGGTTCCACAGTACATTTGTGCGCGGTAAGAAGTGGCGTTTAAACCGCACTGTTGTGGATTTACGGACATCAAGGTGATGGGCGTAAAACTTAGAGTTATGTCGTGATGTCCGAAGATGTAATTCTGCTGCTACCATAAAACTCACCATAAAAATACGATAAAAGATGCACAGCGAACCGACATCTCTTATGAAGGAAGAATCGAGCTGTCCGAAAATAGCTTGATCGTTAACCATTCGATTCATTCTACGTTGTATGCAGTTAAATAATTGGAGCTGATATTGTGGGGCCCTTGCCCAAAGGTGGGAGCAGTACTCCATATGCAGTCGGATCTGCGCCTTGTAATGTTGCAGCCGACGGGCCAGATTAAAGTACTTACAATCAAGTAGCTTCACTCTATTGAGCACGCCCAGCTTCTTTTAGGCTTATTTAGCTTTAGTTTCCAAATGACCTTGAAACTGAATATTACTCGATATGTACACCAAGTATTCCGACACTAGCTGGGGCCCGATAGGCAGGTGTTCTGAAAACGAGGAGATACGACGAAGAGTGACTTTTTATTGGTAAATGCGCCAACTTGTGTCTTATGGGGTTTAAATTGGACTAGGTTTACTCGGCCCCATTACGAGACATCGGATAATAAATCTTAGAGTTCAGACACAAGCTTAGTAGTAGTAGCCCCTGGGTTTCAACTGCCTCCGCCCATCGGTGCGTTAAATAAATTAGAAGATCACCTGCCAATCGTCCACGGCGGAAACCGTACTGGCAGTCACTAATTATTTGATGATTTTCTAAGTATTGCGAGAGCTGGCAGTTGATAATAGATTCCATAATTTTGGAAAACAAAGGGGTTATCACAATAGGTTAATAGTTGGATGGGTCGGAACGGTCACCTTTTTTAGGGATCAGGTTCGAAAATTAGTACGACGCAAAAAGAGTGCCCAGAAGATCGGCTTTCTCTTTTGCGGTATGGGCTAGCGAATCGTCACTCTGGTGCAAAGAAGGGAGGGATAGCTTAGCAATTCCCTAAAACAGCCTTGACGAGGGACCAGAATGCACGGGTTCCTGAAGGAAGGCGAACTAGTCTTTCACCAATTTTGCTTACGTGCTGTTACCTAGAGGCAGAATTATACTCCTTCTTTAGTACTCTGGTATTTGCGTGCTGTGAAATCGCCGCTGCGGCATACGCTTGTAATACTCCAGTTTATGGCGAAGTGCCAACTTACAGCGTCCAAACCAAGGTTGCGACTTGCCGCCAATCGGCACCGCAGAGAACGGAATGAGAAATTTCATTCTACAAATGTTACCTAATAATCTTAGTTTTTTCTTAATTATTAGGGGATATATGAACAGTCGCAACCTTTTGATAACTACCGATGCTCGTAGACATCGATCCGTACAATTTCGGGTGAATTTTATTTATGATCGGAGTAGCGACTGAACATTGAGATTTCTTCAGCTCACATAATACCGACATTGATGTCTCTGTCTGTTCCTTTCGAGCAGTTTTTTGTCATCCAGTTGGGTTTTTTAAGAAGATATGATAGAAAAATATCTGGGATTTAATTATATAAAGAAAGTAGTTAAGCTAATTTATTTAAAGGAGGTAGTTAAGCCATAGTTATATATAGTATTTACGACACTTTGGTACTTTTTATAATTCATCAGCAAGTATAAGAAATTAACTTCTTACTTATTTGATAACCTTCTACCCAGAAAATCTCACAAATGAACAACGGAATCAAACGGTGGAATATTTTATTTTGTTTTCGCGGGAAAATACATTTGCGCATTGCCATCGTGCCTGGGTGGGAACCGGTGGGGTGTTTGGGTCTCGCGGCTGAGACTCCTCCAACAGGGGTACGATATCCGACGTTGGGACCGTGCAATGGGGTCAGGTACAGTTGAGTATTTTCCCCAACTCTCGCCAACAATATTAAAAAGAACCTAAACAACTGTGATACATGACATCCGGTTTTGTATTTTATGTTGTACCACAAGTACCATAAAGAATATTCACTTATTCATTCACGCATACAACAGAATTTTCATCACTTATTCATTATTTCTCTAGTACACATAATAAGCTAGAAAACTCAAAGAGCACTTATGTTCGAGAAAGAACTAAGAATTAGTATATACAGGCTGATGATTATAATCTATACATATTATAAATCAAAGTCCTCAAAAGCTGTTTGTATGTGTGAGATCGATTTTCTCAAAATCTACAAAAGGTAAAGCGATTTCCGAGGAAGGTTCTAAGTGTAAAATTTGTTAGGATTCACGAAGCCAGGGCGGATTGCTAGTACAACTATAAGCTGAACATCATAATTATAATAATAAAACACTGAAAATCTGTCAAATATATGTAGTTAGTCACAAAATGTTATGTTTATTTTTTTTAAATATCTACATTATATAGCATCTACTATATATACTTAAGTCTCATAGGATGAAAACGCCGTGGTCTAAACGGTGAATCAACAAGCGAGTTATTTGCGTCATAATTAGTAGGTACGTTAGAAAAAACATTTTTATATTTAGCTCTTAGTATTTATTTGATAGTCTTAACATGTTCCCTGTTTATAATCAGTTATAAACATTTCGATGTCTGGACTGGAATGGGATAACTTATTTTTCCACTAATTATGATGGCATCGTAAATTATGGTTATATTGTCACCTCCACCCTGTATACGCATGACATCAAAAACATTTTAAAAGCAAATTATGTAAAGGTAATGGCACACAAGAACTCGTTTGTAATATGTTAAGATACGATGTGCGGGTAGAAACGTTATGTGCCAAAGAAAGTATGTACGCAGATGTAATGCAAAAAACATAATTGCACTCGCATGCGGGCCGATAAGTGAATGCACAGCCATCATGGGGATGGTAATCAGGTAATAAATTCCATGGAGATTGCTTTAGGCGGTGGTGTGCTGGCTTCATTTGCTTGCGCCGTAACAAGTGCGTTACTGTTAATGTATTTTTAGAGTTCCGTATCTTTCATGGTCTTTAATAAACAGACGAATATGATTCTGAAATGAAAGATGCATAAGCCACATGAGCGACGTGAGCATAGTGACGTCGGTCTTACATTCGATTGTTCAAACGTTGTTACAGATTTTACTTGCCACATTCATTTCAAAGCGTGCGTATCTCCAAATTTGGAGCATTTCAAAGCGTGCGTATCTCCAAATTTGGAGATACGCATATATACAATATCACTGAATGTCATATAAATAGAAAGTCATAATATGAATGGTGATGAAGTACACAAAGTGCAGATTTGTTAGAAACATTTACTTTGAAATCAGTCATTATTTATTTACATACAATAAGAGGCGGTTTCCCGGTAGGACTGTGGAGGTACATTTGACTCACTCTGTGAGGTGGTTCATGCCTTAAGTGCCATAAAAATTATGGCTATGGTATCTCTTTCATGTACGGGCTACTCGCAAACAGCATGAACACGCAATTCATCTGTATGTTGCGATGTTAATGGGCGTCGGTAGTCGACGGTAGTGCTATAAAAAATGTAAAAAATTTTGCTAATATATGCATAACATTATGCTGATTTTAGTCTCATGCTCACCGTCAGCGCTCATAGCTCAGCGCGTTGTTTGTCAGCGCTGAGGCTCAGCGTGGCTCGTTTCAGTGTCGTACTGACCGCCTTACCGTACAGACGACGACAAAATGCGGAGTGTATTAATTATTGCTGCTTTGTACTATGTATCCCAAAAAAATAAAACCGGCGACGACGAAGACTCCATGTTCATCCACTAATTGAGCAGAGAGTCGTTGCAGGAGAGTTCGTCTTGTTATATGGCACTTTGAGGGCTGACGAAAGTAAATTCTTTATTTACTTTCGAATGTCAACTAGAAATTTTGATGAACTTCTGTCAAAGATACAAGATGAACTGGTCCATTGCAGCTTACGAATCGTGCCCATACCACCGATTGAACGACTAATGGTGCCTTTAAGGTAAGAAAAAACATATTTAGTCGTTTTATAATTATGTGTAATCATGGCATAGTATAGGTAAGAAAACAACATAGGTATTTATTATTGTTATGTTTCATATAGGTAAGACAAAAGAAATAACATGAATGACATATTATTAATAATTAGACATAATATAATTATTCATCAGTACGTCTAGGTGTTTCATAACCAGAGTAACTTGGATTCGCATCATTCGTTTCGTACTCTTGGTAACCTGGTGTCTGATAATTGTATGACGATGCATACGTGTCGAGTGTAGGCCTTGCGTCATTGGAGTAAGAGCTATTTGAGTTATTTGATGTGTTGAAATTTCGAATATCCATGGCTTCGCGCAGCACTCTCGATCTAAACTCTAGCTTTTGTACTACATCAAAAGATTTTAAAATTGGACCTAAAGAAGCGAAAAAATCCAGGTCGTCAGCAGCAAGATCTGGTGTTTGATTACTTAATAACGTTAATAATTCTTTTTCAAATAGAGAACTTTCTGGATTTCTTTTTCTCTTTTTCAGCCAAGGTTTCTGTGATGATGCTGAATCAACACCACGGTCATTCTGGTCACCCTCTTGAGTATTTTCTGAAGATACCATACTATTCCAATGTATTATCTATATTTACTGAGGGTGAGGGAAGGGATGGGGTGGGTATGATTCCATTCAGTGATTCATCAACAGTTGAGAATGCTGTTGGAGCTAGGAAGCTTAATTCCTCATAATATATGTACTTTTTGTATTTTTTTGCAGCACTTCCTGAAGGCGTTTTATTTATTGCGTTCTTTGTTCTAAAATATGCATCCCTGGCTGTTTTCCATCTCTGTTGAACTAGTTTTACTGAAATAATAAAAACTTTTTATTTTCAGATTTCTTGCTACGGGTCGAACATATACAGATTTGCAGTATTCATTTAGGATGGGAATCGCAACAATCAGTAAGATCGTGGACGAAGTGTGTAAAGTAATATGGGAAACGCTACACAATGAATGCATACCATCAAATACACCTGATACGTGGCAAAATATTGCTAACGGTTTTTTACAAAAGACCAACTTTCCAAATTGCATCGGAGCTATTGATGGCAAGCACATACGAAGCGTAAATCCAACCGGTGGTGGATCAATATTCTACAATTATAAAAATTTTTACTCCATAGTTCTGCTAGCTATGTGCGATGCAGATTATTGTTTTACATATGTAAACATTGGAACATATGGGAAAAACTCGGACTCGACAATTTTCCAAAATAGTACTCTATACAGGAGCCTTGAACAAAACACTTTAAACATTCCAGGACCAAAGCCACTGCCAGGAACAAATACTCCAGTTGAACATGTAATTGTGGGTGACGGTGCTTTTGAAATATCAAATAAAATTCTGAAGCCGTATGCACGATCCAATATGACCCACAAGAAAAAAATATTTAATTATAGACTGAGCCGGAGTAGATGATACATAGAATCGACATTTGGTATAATGTCGAACAAGTTCAGAGTATTTCATACGCCTATTAATGTGAGTTTTGATGTTACAAAGAATATAGTTAAAGCATGCTGCGTATTGCATAATTTTATAAGAATTCGCGATGGTTATTGTATTGAAGACACACTTACAATTGCCGGTATGGTAGACTTGCCAACTGTACTTACAAACAGGTCTGAACACGCTCTGAGAGAACATTTTGCTGAGTACTTTGTGAGCCCTATTGGAAGAGTACCCTGGCAAGATTCGTGTATATTTTAACTTGAAATGTGTATATTTGACAACAAAATAAGAAAGTAAACATACCAAGCTGTTGTTTATCTTCTCCTGAAATATTTTCGAACAATGTGTCCACAATATCCTCCCAGGCTTTGTTTCTTGCATCTTTATTTTTGTAGAGTGGATCCGATGCATCCCACAATTTCTTCCTCAGGTGTACCTCATCGATAACTCGACCTGTATCCACTTCGCGATTCGCCATGACTGTACGCGCTGACGACGTCCGCTCCGCTTTGCTACTAAAACGCTCACTGGACGCAGAGGCGCTCGTGTGATCGTCAGCGCCGACAGCTACGCGGGGCCGACGCGCGACGCGTACGGACGCGTAGCTATCAGCGCTGACCACCGTGCGCGCTGATAGCTACGCGTCACCAAAAAACGCTTCAAAAAAGTTCATATATCTCGGCCATCAGCGCTGATGGTGCGCGTGCAGTCGGCATGAGACTAAAATCAGCCAAAGGAAAATAGAATCAAAAATAATATGCCATTCGTAAAAATAGATTTGCATTATTATTTGGAGAAAATCGACGATTATGCATTAGCTTTGTATCAAATAAATTCTAGTTTTTGCCCGCGCAACCACTTGTTAAGAACTCCCACACATACTAACAGTTTTTTATTTGCGCTTCTTAATCAGTATTCGTAGTCCTCAATGAATGCATGGTAACATAAAAATAACTCTGTGTGATATTCGAAGCTGTGACCTTACGCGGTAATAACCAGATGCAGTCCTATACTAGCGACTCACCTTACAATACCTAACAAGATATATTATATTAAGCTATTAATGTATGAAACTGTCACTCGGATGACTTTATATTTACATATATTTTTTGATTTTAAAATTATAAAATTAACTTAATTGCACTTTTTACTGAAACATAAACACAACAACAATTTCCAGCTTTCTGACGACTTTTTTTAAGGTTGTATATTTTAAATTTAGAACAAAATAAACAAGTACTCATTTCAAATGAATCTTTTTCCGCATATCATACACATATCTTTTGTAGTATTAAACTTAGTGACACGATATCTCATCACGCCACCGGAACTGATATTCGTTTTTGTAGGAGATGATACTATGCCGCATCTCTGCTTGGGCCGGGCCTATTATGACTTATATATCGGGATGCATTTCTCCCATCTGCGGGCGAGTTGGAGCCCCCTTTCGATGTCAAACATACTTTCATCCTCTAGCTGGCATAACAATCTGGTAAAGTTGTATTGGGCTTATATCTGCTGCGAAGACATGTGTTCGTGTCCGAAAAGAGACATTTCCTTATTGACAGACGAGAAAAATAAGTAACCGCATGGTTTATTGGCTAGTTTGCTAATTTATTTTGCATCACAACTCCATTAATGTGCTTTTATGGAAGAACATTACTGTGCGTGTTATTTAACAATAATGCTGCAGCTTAATGATCCGACAAGCGAACTTGAACAGAGTTACCGGTAAACAGTTAGTAAAGTTATAAAAATATTAATACGCGAATCGTAATTATAACATCACCTACTCATGTTTTAAAGCGATCCCTTTTCCGCAGACGCGGTTGTTGGAAAGGTTTAAATAAATGTTGTTTGTTGAAACCTTTTTAACAACGGAGTCATTTGGGGACTACCAAATTGAAATCCACATGTACAGAGCATAGCTCATTCACCCAGCTCTCAATAGACACGATCCGCAAGAAACACGACAGTATAGTTATCACTTGTAAGGCGGTATCATGTAAGTGAGAGGTACCTCCTCGGTCGGCCCCCTTAGCTGGCACTACCTCTTACTAAAATAGCTACCTATCCTACTTACCATTACAAATTCACTCAGTGTCATACAGTGTGAGTTCATTGTTGTTCAATGTGTTCTAGAACATTGGAGCGGTCTTAGTTTCTTGGTAATTAGCAAAAACATTCACCAGTATGATTTCATTGTACACGTATTACCCATTGAAATAAAACAATTTTAACGAACTTTGTTTAGTCAATAAACCAGCATTTCAGATGCTTTATAGTAATGATGATCCTGGGTAAACATGCACCAACTTCTAAATTATAACTTCCGAACCGTTACTATGAAACATACGGCACTGCACCTGACGTGGTCACTACTGGGTACCGCTCGTCACAGCTACAAAGACAGTATGCTGCCGCGCCTCTTGCGGTAGTCGGTGGCAAGTTGTTCGATATGGGGTAGATTAGAGCAACGCATCTGCATATGCACATGTTAACGGGCGTAATCATCAAACGCTTCCGGTGGCCCGTATGCTATAAGAAATATTATCATTTTTATAATACTCAACAACTTCCTATTATGGAGGTCCTTTAAAAGCAGAGACATTTATACCTTGACGGGGGGAGGGTGAACATGGCGTAGTCTCCATAAGCCAAACGTTCACATCAGCGCCATTTTAGGTAACGCGTGCGAGCTGCCTTACGATCTACTCGATCTACGGACCTCCCGGTCCCTCTGACAATGAAGATAATCATTAAATTAGCTCAAATCTCCGAGAGCCCCCCTGGATCGATCCCTCTTTCGATATCAACCTAGATCAGGCCCGAAGAGAAGAAGAAAAAGAAAGAGATATAATTTTACTAACGAGCATGTGATTAGTAAAAAAATCGCACCTCGAGGCATTAGCACACAGGCTTCGGTAAGAGCAACTGTTCTACAATAGTCAACACTTTTTACAGCTACCTATTAAAAGCTCATGCATGGGTTGATTAAAAAATAACTGCCTCAGATACGTCAATAGTCCATTAAAATTCACCGCAGGTTCCCGGTCGGCGCGCATACCGTCAAGACATCGGATATGGCCTATACATTTTTTATCGACCCACCGAGAACCCGCCTCTATCTATTTCCATGAAATAGTTCAACCAGCTCACTCGTGAAACTATAAACATGGTTTCAAAGGTATATAAAGGGTTTTGTGAGCCGTTATATAAAGGGTGTTGTGAGCCGTTACCCCTGTACGCCGCTTCATTACCTTAGCATCTTGAGTTAATAGTGTCGATGTGTTTTAGGGTCCTGTATTTTAAAATGAAAAGCGAAACTCTTATATCCCTTTCGTGTACATTGCTCTCTTTCTGAGGAGCAAAACCTCAGGGTCTCGGTGACATACAATGGTGACATTTAAAAGAAAAAGTGACATGATATATCTATAAAGCCTAAAATTCGAAATTTGTTGATTTATTACAAAAAGAAAAAATTACAAGCTTATATGTGTAGTTCATTTTGCAAATAAAACGAGTGTACTAATCATTTAGTACTCCTGTAAGGTACTTACTCGTGTAAGTATCTACTCATATTGTAGGAAATGAATAGCTACTTATTTGTAAAAGATGAAATTCGTATTTTGTAGGAAATGGCATACGCGCTAATGTTAATTTCTCAACTTTCCACTTATGCAGATAGATAAATAAAGCATGATTTGAAATCACATTAGTCCGTTAAAATAATTTTTCTTTAACAGAGGAAGAGGTAGTGACGTGCTGCATAGTACGAGGTAGTGCCATGCACAGTGCATGGCACTACCTCCTACTATGCAACGGAATTAGGCCGGCACATACGGGGAGACACCTCTCGCTCACATAATACCGCCGTAAAGTGTCATCTTCGGTGCCGCGTTTCGTCCGGTTTGTGAATATCCGGTGACCCATTGGGATGGGGGAATGGAGGGAAACGCATCGGCATAGTAATTATGTGGATGCTCATGGGCGTCAGTTGTCGTAAAAAGGCTCCGATTTCCCGTTTGCCCCCCAATTCGATAAAGACAAAAATACTCTTCCTTGCCGTTGGTAAGGAACCCTCGGTGTGCGAGTCCAAATCACACAGGACCGGTTTTTATTTTAACGAGAATAGAAAAATGGGTGGTGGGATCCATCTGACGCCCATAGATATCTAAATAACCAGATTATATGCAGATTTGTTGCTAATAGACCGCTAAAGTAAGACTCTGATAACTATTTAATTAACAAGACACAATCGCATATTTAAATTCTTCAGTAATAGGCACTTGAAACTCCAAAATATTGTCTACTCGTTGTCCGAGTTCAATATTGATTAAGCGATAGAATATACTCATCATGCGGCCGTCACACGAAACGTGCCTGCAGGAATGGAAGAGTATACGAACGGAAACGGCGACCTGAAATTCTTTGGGGCTAATTACATCACTAATGGCAAAAGTATTCGTTTGGGTGAGAGTCGTGAGCTGATTCGGAAGAGCCGAAAAGGCAACAATAGGTGCACGGCGCGTCCCGTATCGGGCGTTAATTATGTCGGTTTATGGTGCTCCCAGCACAAAGGCTCGGCTAGTGGACCTCGCACCATTATTTTTATAATTTCCGCTTGTGATGTGCGTTTCACTGGCAGTACCTTTATTTTATATTTGTTGATGGTTCAGTCCAATGGGACGGTACCTATCGGATTTTTAGGATTTAGGCAACTATCACAGTACAAGATGGAATTTAAAAGTGTGTCTCGTTTTTTGTCAACACTTCTTCTGGGGTTCCATATTAAACTAATGCTAGGGATGTGCGTATATCTATACTAATATTACAAATGGGAAAGTTTGTCTGTCTGTTATAATTTCACGTCTAAATCAATTAATAGTAGAGTGCAGAGATTTCAAACATTAACTACTTTTTTTACCCTACACTGACGCAATTTTAGGTAAATCACTATTCGCTAGTATAAAATAATTTTGATGCAACACGACAGAGTAAAAAAATGTGGTACATTCTGCCTAAGTACATTATGTCTATACTATACATCTAAATACATAAATTCCATAGAATAAAACGAGAGAGATGATGTTCAAACTTCACCACTTAGCGTGGGATAGTTCCCCTTATCTTTATGTTCTTCGCCGACATGCGACAGCTAGAATTGTGACAGGTCCGTGACAACCCAATCTAATCTTTTCATCCATCAAATGAGACAATTTTTTATCTCAACCAGTACTGCCGGCTTGACGGGCGCGGAGAATTTTGTATGCTGCAAAGTTGGTCCCGACGGAGGGATCCCTCGAAACTCGTTTTAATTTTCATTTTACTCGTTCTTAGTACAGTTTAGAGGAAACTATTTGTGCATATTAAAATGGCGCTCGCTCCCCGGTTACCTATATTTTAATATGCCTCGCAGCGCCCCAGGCACCGCGGTGCACCTGCGGCCTTATGCAGTCCGACATGATATTTTGTGCACACGTTCTCATTTCGCTAATAGTTTATTAATTTAATGGTTGTCGAGTACGATTTATGCAAAGAAAGCAAGAGCGGCAAATGTAATATTCACATCTATAATTTACCATTCAAACTTTTGACGGTAAAATAAAAAGTTGCAT
>JAFELO010000813.1:124890-138332 GCA_017140195.1 Eumaeus atala
TGTCTTCAGGCTTAGGGAGACGATAGGGGGACAGACCCCCCTCTTTTCCCGCAGATGGGAAGAGATGTACCGGGGCAACCTTTTCCATCAATACTATTTATATCATTAGTGTAAGTAGTGACACCCTACTTTCATTACTCGGTTGGCATGACGTTCAGAAGTACAACTCGATCTGAGTAATGAAAGACTGCCCCACTCTGTTACTTCTCTCTGCTGTCCAGCATCTAGCACTGGATCACTGCGTCTATGTTACTACTATGAGCTTTGATGTTTCATGCACACCAGGATATTACTTTTTTATTTATAAACAGACCATATTATGAAAGTAAAACTACGACTTTGAAAGACGAAATTTAGTAATAGAAAAAAAAATACTCGTACACATAATAAATTATAGAATGTTTTCAGAAACATAATCATTTTTGTAATTCATTCACCTTTATTAATAACAGATACTGCGATTTAGTAAATATATTCGTACGTACCAAACAACTAAATCAAGTATAATTTAGTTAAGGTACTTTACCGCACATATAATAATAACTAATATTTAGTTTGTTTACACGATCAATTTTATCATCATCATCATTATCAGCCCTTGTAGGTCCACTGCTGGACATAGGACTCTTTCAATGAACGCCAAGACGGCCGAACTCCTGCTACTCGCATCCATCCCGGACTACTGCACGGAGATCGTCTCCCCACTTGGTGAACGGTCGACCCACCTTTTGTAGCAATTTTATTTCTGCTACATAATTTTTTTATAAAAAAGTGTATCTGTCACCTTTGACTGTAAGGCTTAATGTTCTCTGTGTTGAAAAATGTCACGCTTTTCCTTTTGGCGATGTTGAGGATGGATATATCTGGAATGGCTGACGCTATCTAACAGTCGCAAATCATAATTAAATAGTTTTTAATTTTCCTCCGGGAGCCTACATATTCATGTCACAATGCACGAATTATTATTTCATACAAAAGGACCTTTACTCCTTCTTGTTTCTTTTTCTTTGTTACTTTATAAATTTGGATGTAATATGAAGTTATGATGTCCGTAAAATCTTCCACTATTGGATATGACGATTGAAGTACCAGTCGCCTGGAACGGTTAAATTGGAATATATGTATATATATATATATATTCCAATATTCCAGGACCATCCAAGTTGCAGCTGAGAGTCTCGGACAGCTACCCAGATAATACTTCATACCCGCACTTTTTACAAACCCTAATTAAAAACTATTGATTCTGTTATTTGCTTCGGATACTATTTTAAGTTTATTCATGATTGTGAATGTGGAGAGATCATGATTAAATAAATGTATGTTAAAGTCGTACTAAACCGAAACAGTCCTGTACCCCCCTTGTTGACCCCTTTATATAATTAAAATTGTAAAAACTTCGTTTTCCTAAACGCGGCCTACACTCCAGAACCTCACTGGCCCATCTGTAAATTATTATAAAATAAAAGTCGTTTTTCAAATGAAATAAACAATTATAATATAAAGAAAACAATAACTAACAATGTATAACACCATTTCGTAGAAACGGTGAATTAAGAATATAAAATATAGTATTCTTTTATAATATCAGCGACAAGCTACTTAGCAGGGAACATGAAAACCATAACCGTTATGGCGACATGTCTGCATTGGAGGCCTCTCATTGTTGTTATCATTCGGGTAGAGCCCTGCCTTGTTTCAAACCCTAATCATCAGTTGACAACTAAAATTGGATACACGACAACAATTTTTGTGTCCCAGATCAGGAGTTTTTCTGCATCGATCAAAATCCAAACAATACGAACTCTAGGAACTAGATGACGAAGGGCAAAGGGCTGAAGTCCTCTCCGGCGAGCGGCGCCACAAAGGGGCATTGTTGTAATGCCCAGGCGGATACTTATCAAGCGCCTGCTTTTATCGTTCACCGCAATACCCCCTCCCCCTTCTCCTGCCGCCAACTCTACGGTAGCCACTCAAAAGCCTCTCTGTAAGGAGTATTTGCTATTGCCGTTAAACCATCAAACAAAGTAAGCCAAGTCCTCGCTATCCTACATTTTGATTAATGTTTATACGACTTTTCAAGCTTACTCGTACTTTATAATAATTTTAAGCTGTTTTGTATAACTATGAGATAATTTTAAGCTGTGAATAACAATAAATGTTAATGTGTCAAAGTTAAACAAAATAAGATGTAGCGCCATGCTACATCGTTGCCGAATTGAGGCGGCACGACCCGGGCCTCACTAACACAACATGCTGCCGCAAAGTGACATTATTTCGCGTGTATTGAGTGTAGCGGTTTGTGAGTTTCTAGCGGTCCATTAGAGGTGGTTCATGACTGAGGAAACACATCAGCATCAGAAATGTGTGGGCGTCCTTAAAGAACAAAAAGCTCCGAACGGAGCTCGATTTTACTTTATACAGACGTTCTCATAACGAAACACTAACAGGTATCTTCAATTTGTATTTTTGCTTCATTGTATCCAAATTTATCTACGAGTAACTAATGGATATACCTCCATTTCGCCAGGAGACAGACTATGGATGTGACACTATGTCAATACTAAATTGGCCCAAGGGAAATGAAAACGAGGGCAACGCGTCGGCGTAGAAATTATGCCGATGTTCATGGGCGTTGTTAGTCGAAGAAGGGATACGATTTCCTACTTGTCCCCCTATACTATAAAAAATGATACAATGGATCATCTACAAATAGCTGATTTTAGCTGAACAAAAGTGAAATACTCAGTGAGTTTTATTTAAACTCATCCAATTAGAAATGTGATAAGGCTATGATCATAAAAGCCACGAATGGCTTATACGATCCCCGTAACTCGACATTGTAAAAAGAATTCTGATTTTAGCTTTAAAATTTCTATGACAGCCCAATATTCTCCTACTGTAAAATTCTAAATAAAGCTAATCGTATGTGGTTTTGTGTCTACGGTTAAGTAACCGTAGACACAAAACCTCCATAAATTTTAAGAAAATTTGTTAGTGTCCTATATTTACATCTAAAAGTGTTAGGGTCCTTATCCACCTGAATACGCACTCCATTTAATATCGTCAAAGACCCCGGTGTTTACAATACATTTATTCCAAAATGTCATGCAAATTACGTTGTATTGGATACAGTCGCATGCTCATACATGGCATATAACGGAAACGATGGCAGGAGTTTTTGTGGATATTCAGCACTTTTCTACACTCGAGATGCGCCGAATAGCTCTGAAGCACCCGTACGTTTGTCTGCAAAAAGAAAGTGTAAGCTGACAGCTTTACTGAAATGCATAATCCACACAGCTCTCGAGAATCCAATCGGTGCTCCTACAATTCGCAGACAGCACACTGGTTTTATTTGTGACTTGGCAATTCATTCGTTGTACAATACATTGCAGCACAATTCCAAATTGGTATTACGGCTTTGGTTATATAAATTTAAAATAAAAACCTGACTGATCAATAATCAGCATCATAGTCATTATCAGTCTGACGATATCCACTGCTGGACAACCGCCATAGGTCACGGCTACCCTATCACTGATCTCGCTCGATATTTTACAGTTCGCCACAAGCGAGTTATACACAAAAAAATGTATAAAAGAATGATTGTAGTTAAATAACTTTAGATGGTAGTCATTATTCCTTTGAATGTTTCATTTGAGGCAGCAGTTAATTCCGTCGGCTCGCGACAACCGCAGACCTCAACCTACTCCAGTCGTGATGTCTCAGCGCTTACTTCTGCAATGAACAATTCTGCAGTAAACGTTGCCTTTTTCTAAATAGATACATTGTAATGTCGGCACTTAAACGAGTGGCTCGTTTTACACAAATAACATTAATTTCCTTACTGCTTTTTATTTTTTATAAAATTTATACAAAATTACAGTGGAGATTAAGGAAGTTATCTAAGTAGACCAAGTACGTTAAGTAAGACCCGTTGCATTTATATGTTTTATATTAAAAATATCGCATGTCATTACTTATCTTAGTGAAACCTACATACCTATGAATAACTGTGCAATCAAGATCTATTTATACTCTGGATATAATAACATAAATTGTAAGTAATTACCAAGACATTATCATTGTTAACGCTTTGTGAACGAGTATGAAGCAATATTATCTTGGACTAGGAACCTATTAATAGTACTTAATGTTAATAGTAAGTACTGTGTATTCTAGCTTGTAGTCTCTGCTAAGTTTTCTTAAGTATATAATAATGATGACGTCCTAGCACAATTTCGGTCCAGGCGGCGGTATCTATAAAGACTAGCCAACTGCGCACGACATACTATAGTGCAGAGGTGTATGCGCAGACACAAGTGTACTCACTGTTCCCACATTCCCCTATTCCTATGGGACGACAATCCGACACAACTGGATACTGGGAATCAAGCGTAGTACCGACGGCCTTAACATGCTCTCCGAGGCACAGTACTGTCACTACTCATTAAATAATCCTAGTTACACTTTGGTGCGTCCGGGTACTCGAACCCGGGACCTCAGTACTGTGGTTGATCGTGTTTACCACTAGACCACGAGGCAGTTGGACGAGTTTAAGGTATACCAAGAAGTGTAACAGAGTGCCAATTGTATAACCTGTAAATTGGCTTATACTCAATATTATTATTGGTAATATTCTCCTACTGTAAAATTCTAAATAAAGCTAATATATAATTATTATTATTATTATACTCAATATTATTATCGGTAATAAAAAATAATAGCTTAGTTAATAATATTCGTGAATGTAGCGAGAGCTTCTCCTTGTTGTTGTTAGGTTTTTCGGATTGGCTACGGCAGACTCATTTCAAAGATCTATCACAATTCCACTAACTCTCTCAGATGTTTCTAATATTTGAATTAATTTTAATCGCTTAATAGATTTTCCCTGTAAGTAATGGTATTGTTAAGATGACTAGCCACCACACGGTAAGATTAAAACTAATATATAATTATATTAAAAAACACAGGCTAAGCTCCATTTATGTAGGTTCAAGAACCAACTAGATACAAAGCTCCGAACTTATCTACTGTAATATGTGTCGACACGCAAAATGATGCATTTAATGCGTCACGAATATCTCGCGTCTCTCAACTTTTTATAATGTTGGCATAAACTGGGATTACAGTCCGCGATGCAAAGATGGCGGGTAGGATAGAGGTATAACTGGCACTATAAACTGAGCGAATGCACTTACCTGTAGTCATAACAGCGAAGGTGTATCAAATCAATGCCGAGCGTGACCACTGGCCGCAAGCTAATGATGTGTGGGTTGATGGTATTTCATAGGTCTAACTTTATTACGGCCTGTCGAACGCGGCATTGTCCGATATCGCTCAGGAGCGTAAGTAATATCTATGCGTGCGTTCAGTACGAGATAATCCATTTATGGTTTGCCCCTATCGTTTACTGAACTTCAGTTGATCTGGATTTAAAATGTGTGCTATTTAGTATCGATCATGGATTTCATACTCGAAATAGCTCCTTTAAATTTCCACTCACCATTGTTTCAATCTTGACATGGTAATGGTGTATGTACCTATTATATAATGATATATCACACCACATGGGAGTGGAGCTAATTTTACACTTACGCTATTCTTGGCTGACCGATGTATCTATCATAGCAGGGGGGAAGGCGCTTTTGAGCTTGTGACGTTATGTGGTGCGAAGAAACTCACTGACAGGATGCCTCTTATTCGACCAAATTCTCTTATTTGGTCAAAACTTTAAGCTGAGGTTTAACCTACTTTTAAACACAGTTGTGATTCAACTTCTAAATGTTAAACTGCACAGAAAGTGGCACTCACCACTGTCTCGGTGAACTTTAAATGTAAAAGTTTACTGGCTTCCGTCTTTCGAGTTAATTTGTATAATTTCAGCGGATCTCGAATACTTTTTAAGTTTTATCCATTTTTGCGTCTCGTTCTCGCCTAGCTACCAAACGCAGTAGGTAGTCATCGTATATCATAGTTTAAGGGTGCACTTGACTCGATGTAACATTGGTATTTATATCATCGTTTTTATATTGCATTGTCACTTCTGGAAGGAAATATATGATAAAATGTCATAGTTATATGTATATTAGAGTGCAGATTTATTGAATGTATGTTCATTCAATCGCGAATAAAAGTCGTTAGAGTGAGAAGGTGATTTTCCAATGTAAAGTAATGGGTTCACTTTATAAATTACAATACCGTTTGCCACGGCTTCGCCCGCTTATACATCAGGCCACATACAAAATTGTATTATATATATATATATGTGTGTGTGTGTGTGTGTGTGTGTGTGTGTGTGTGTGTGTGTGTGTGTGTGTGTGTGTGTGTGTGTGTGTGTGTGTGTGTGTGTGTGTGCGTGTGTATAAATCTTATAAGAAGAATAAAATGTACGCCATATTCTATTTATATTTTATGCTAACATTTTGTTCTGGTTTAGAACCTCAAACATCCACACACCCATTCAAGCCTTCGCATTTATGTTATTAACAAACAGTCTGCCTGACTCGTCAATAACAGGAGGCAAATTACACACCAAAAACCTTCCTCGGAAATCGCTGAATTCAACGGCGAAAGCCGTATAACCGTCCAAGCGATTTTGATCACATACAGATAGACATCTTTTGGTGATTTTGTTTTATATATAAGAAGAAGATAAGATAAATGGCGTTTTGGTATATAATATAAATCATGATGGCTAGGGAGGGTGCGTAAGTTGTAGTCTCTTGAGAAAGGATGAATTCGTTTCATAAGCCCTGAGCTGGAAATATCGATACGTTTAAAATATTATTATATTATAAAATAATTTAAAGACCCAATATTAAGTCACAATGTTGACGTTACAATGCGAACAGACAATAAAATAAATGATGCCGGTCAGTTTTATGATTGAGTTATTAATTGCTCAATAGTTATTCTTTCAATCATAATATCAAGTCATTGATATCTATACTAGTACTTATAATAAAATCATAACTGTACATGGCAATTAAATTAATAATACTATTTTAACTTAACTGAGGAAATAGAATCAGAGACAATGATTTCTTAAACTTTTGTCTGTTTGTCTGCGAGTTTATTCACGCTAATCTTAAAAATGACTTAATCTATGTAAATGCGGTTTTCTTTAATTTATTTGGACAAGCCAATTTGTACCAAAATAGTATAGTTTAAGCCATAGTTTGTAATAACAAACAAACCTATATCAACTGTCATGCGAACGAAGTCGCGATCACTGCTAGTATTACATGGATCTAATATTCGTTTTAATGCGTTAGTGTTTGTAAAGTGAAATTATATTTAGGCGTTAGTACATATTATTAGTTTAATATTTATTTATATTATTTATAAAATTAAATGTACGCATTAATATTGCAATAACACCATACACTTTCCTGTAGTAGGACTACTGGAAAGTGTATGGTAAGAAGATCCACTATCGGATAAGTAGTACCTTTGCACCAGAATATTCAATATTTTACGTTTTGTTTTACATTTATGTACATGAACTATGAAATAAATAAATAAATATAGGTGCATTGTGTTTATATAAATTTGGGCTTATAATAAATACCACATTCTCCACAACGTTCAACATTTGGTCACATAAGTTCAAGTAGAAAATTATAAAGAATAATGATTAACGTACAGACGAAAGTTCCATCTTGAAAAAAAAATACACTTTCAAGTTTTTACTTCAGTGTCCATTCACCAAGAGCCAAGTTTATATTTTTCTCCAGGTTTCTAATGTGTGTCTAGTGCAATACAATATATCGATGCAGTTATTGATTACATACTGCAGTTATTACCGGTCATTGGAAATACGTTCATGTTTTTTTTTTTAAATAACCCTCCAGTAATTAAAGTTCTTTCGAAACCTGTTTCGAATTGCGAGTAATAATTTTAAGCCCAGACAAAATATACTACTATACTTCATACATTCTCAATGTCGTCCAGCGGGTTCATTAAAAAAGAAGCAAATTAAATATTTCTGCTTATTCGTTTTACAATTACGCTAAAAAATTAATAATACTATTTTATTTCCGTCCATAATTACAAAGTCGTCATCTATCTTTTCAGCTGTAACCATACTTTTTATTTTATATTCTTGCGCCGAAGCCATTTTAGCTAACGCGCGCAAGATTCCCTCGACTTCAGGTTATGAGCGACCCCGCGGTCCCTCTGGCCATGATAAAAATAGTAGCTATAATAAACATTCTCATATCAGGATGCATCTCACCCATCTGCGTGAGAATGGGGGGGTCGGACACCTTTTCGACCTCGAAGTCTCGTCGCTCGAACCTAGACGAGATCTTTATGAAAGTTAATTAATAAATAAGTATTGGGTTTCTCTTCGCTTCCACAACATAAATGAAACTCCAAAAAAAAAAAACTTGGTTAATGATGATGCCTGAAATTTTTATATCAATACCAAAACGCAATGTATGTATTATTATTTATAGCACACAAATGTCAGCATATTAAGTGTAGGAAGTTGCATTAAATGACACTCACAAAATCTTCCAGGTTCAATATTACCTAATATAGTTTTTAAGTAACTAGTGTCATGCTGCATTGCGGCCTAATTGGACCGGTTGCATTAGGTACATTTCTTGCTCACGTGATACTGACACGGAGACAGTATGTTTAACATTTTGTGTGGTTTGTGAGCTTCCGGTGGCCCAATAGAGAAGAGGAGATAACATGTCACCAATTCTCTAACAAAATCTCTATTGAATGTCCCATAAACAGATGGATTCCATTACACAACGAAATCACTTTAACGTAGCCGAGTGCCAATCATTACTTCTATTTCCTGATGATATAGTTCCTTAGAAACGGTGACAATCTGAGGCGGTCATTTGCAAATTCATTTCCTAAATATTTACCTAAACTACCGTCTGCACATTCCAGCTCGGCATAGCTAATATATTTAGATCCATTATGGCGTTCAAAGCACGTCGGGTGATATCCTAGTACACCCTTAGCCGGAGTGACGCGGAGCATTTATCAAGCGATCTGAAAGGACCGACGCCCGAGCGAAATTCAAAGCTCTTTGATGTTGCCTAATATAATGCGAGCCTTTTGGTTACCTTGAGGAATATCTCGCATAGCAGATCAGTACGAAGATAACGGGTATTTTAAGCTAATAATTTCGTATATAGGTTAGAAAATTTATTGGAATATTTGTGAGTGAATATGCTTCGCAAACATGGCAGAAATTATTGAATAGCAGTGCCCCGTGGTTTCACCCGCATAAGCTAACTTCAACTACACCGTTGACATATAAAAGTTGTTCACTCATTGCTTATAAATCAAAGTGGGTCAAATTGTGTTTTTATGTCGCCTGTTGAGACAAATGCCAACAGTCTCTCCAGGCATGTTATTGTGTTAATAAATAATAAATAATAATAATGTCGCCTCCTTTCGGGAGGAATTTCCGAAAAATACTCTCAAAGTGGTGCTCTACTGTCAACAAGGAACACACATGTCAAATTTCAGATTCTTGCGTTTCGTAATTTCTGCTGTACGTTGTCAATAAGTCAATCAATCAGTCACTCAGCAAGGGAAGAGTGAAGTGAGTGAATGAAATCTATACATCCGAAAATACTGGACCGTTTCGAAAAATATTTTATCTTTAGAATCCTACATTTTCAGAATCATACATTTTCAGCGATGAACATAGGCTGTCGCGACAGAAGTTGTTCTATCATAAATTTGTTTTGTTGTCATTGTAACGTGTAATGTTTATGAATTTCAATTATCATGTATTTTCGCCATGTTTCATGAAATAACCGTGCGAAGCCAGATGCTAGTATGTAATTTAGATTTAAGATACTTGCTCTTTACTGTTCGTAAGGTTGATAAGTTTTTTTATAAAATAGGGAGGCGACGAGCAATCAGAGCCTTTTGACGACTACCGACGTCCAGAAACATCCGTATTATTGTTGTAATGCAGATGCGTTCCTTTCTTCTTTCTCTCCAACGTACCACCGGCTACTCACAAACCGGAGGAAACGCGGCAGCGTAACTGTCACTTTACGGTCGTATCCGTACTGTACATGTGGTATCGAGCGGTAAATCAAGTTTGACAGATCGTCATGCTTAACGGGCTTTAGCAAATGGACTTTCGTTACTATAAAAAATGTTTACGTCTGGCAGCATCTATGGTATCGCACCTTTAATGTCACGCGATAATGTGTACGCGTTTACCTAAATGGTGCACATCCTGGTGGGTATTGGAAATCGCCATAAGACTTAGGTACGTAGCTGTGTTGTACAGAATGTTACCTAAGTACCCTACAATACATATTTAGCTAGTGGGGCAGAAATTATTAAATTTTTATGAAATGTTTAAAATACTTACTGTTCATAAAGTCGGTACTTTTTATATAATATAGACGGAAACAAGAAATTACTTTGCCTAGCCCATTGGGGAACTGGCGTGAAGACGTATTTATTTGTGTGTGTGTGCGTGCGTGTGTCTGTGTGTCTAATTAAATAAATGTCCATCTCTCACTACATTTCCTAAAGTATAATCCTTTTTATAATTATAAAGTAACTTTATCATACTTAATTAAATTACCAAGTAGCTTTATTTAATTCCTTCTAGCCTGAACCAAAATTTGTAATTTATTTGCCACTTAATAGTCTGACCAGGACCTGCTTTTTCTCTTTTATATAAAAAAATATTCAGCTAGTTGTGACATTGACATTGGCAGATAATTTGATTTCTTTTGTTAACAATAATAAAAAAATATTCAATTAAAATCATATACTTTTTCCACAATTATTTATTTTTCGATTTACTTTTACTATTATGGAAGAAGTATATAAAGTTTATTTATTTATTCAAGTGTTAACATGAATATCCATCAAGAAGTGACAATGCACTCAATCAAATATACTACAATAAAAGTTGTTATAAATATTTTAGTAGTTATTGGCACACGTCTTCTTCTTCAGTCGTCGTAGCCTGGTCTCGTTCCTACTGGTCGTAGGTCGACTACCTGATGTAGGGCGCCATTTTTACACAGAGCGACTACAAACTGACCTCAGTGTACATAAATACTCTATTCCGGGAAGGTTGTGTTTGTTTACGCATCTCGAGGAGGCGCACTTTTTGCTGTATTCAGTAAAAAGCGTATAACGAAAACATATTATTAAATCTAGACACAGTATACTCAAACTCCAGATACCACAAAGAAATTAATGTGCAGTTGAGAGGAAACTACAGGTCACTAATATATACTAACTATATATGTAATAAAACATATGGCTCCATCGGAGAGGAGGTCAAAAGGAGGGCAACCCATCTGCGTGACAATATTACATTATAGAATTTGACATTGATGAACTCAACATGTAATTGTTGGCACATAACCGTTGATTATGAGTATGTACATAGCGCAGTATACGCCTACGCCCACGGCATATATTTTATTGATATTCGAATGTGTTTTATTTCAGCGTCAGTATATAGAGCGTGTGCGAGTGTAATTTTTACCTAAAGGTCATTTAAAGCCAATAAAGTGAGTAGAAATTGTTTTTATGCGCTGCTGTATCTAGTTTTGCCAGCGGGCATGGGGTCGTGCCGTAGTGTGCTGGCAACAATCGGCCCGCTTATATTCCATAAATATTTATAATGCCCCTAGTCGCTAATGTGTACGCTATGTACAGTTGGCATCAAAAGTCGCTTGAATCTGTTCTGCGACTTGTGTTAATAACTACAGTATAACTGTAATTAAATATAATATTTTTTACAGCGATACAAGTTTAAATCATATCCAGCATAGCATGAATAATTCGATCGATAAACTAGTTCCAACCACGTCATAGGCCAAAACTGAACATCTGATTCGTAGGATTAGACAGCTTCTTATCGGAGAGACGACATCGAAAATTGAGTTCCCTTTCCACTTTTGATGCCGAATGTACCCTGTTATCAGCCATGTCTACGCCGAGCTCCAAACAACGCAAAAATACCACAATATTCCTGTTAGAAAACAATGTAGACAAAATGATGTTTTTAATATAAAGTAACAATAGAATATTAACAGGTTTCCTGTATACATTTTTAAGTTTATGCGCATTTCACTCATATCAATAAAATATTTAGGTATGTGTATTGTTGTGTATGTCGGTTTTATTGCGCGGGATGGTAGTTTCAATATAAATATATTGATTTCTCATTTAGTCACATTAGGAGCAGAACTTACGGAGTATTACATTGTTTCAAATCATATGTTGATTTTGCTAGGAGATTATGGATTAAGTGTGTATATATAATTATAAAAAAGTATCAAGTATCATTAGATAGTTTATTAGGTTTCTATGATTTTTTTTTTTTGATTATGCTAAATTCTTTCTTTAAGAGATAAGTTTAATGAGGTAAATTAGTAGGTATGTGGTCCCCAATCTAATATTTGAACTTCTGGGAGGAATGTTATAACGCAAAAACCTACCATCCACAAAACTCTTATCACTATGTTTCCGTGCTGCGTGAAAAAATACTGTAATGAATAACATTCACGTACAGTCAAGACGTCATTGGTTTATCAATTTTATAGTTTTCACAATTTAAATGGAAATTATGACTGCATCGGAAGTAGGATAACATTTTCGAGCCTATGATGTAGATTTGTATGTTACTAGTACATTATAACTTAGCTTGAAGGATTTTAACTTGTTAGATTCATTTTGATCACTCAAGTGACAAGGAGAAAGTACATTGAATTGTATTTTGCATGCTCAGTTTTCAGGGTTCCGTATACCGGACATTATTGCTAACACTCCGGAGTCCCTCCGTCCGTCTTTCTGTCACCAGGCTTTATATCTCATAAGCCGTGATAGTTAGACAGCTAAAACTATCACAGGAAATATTTCTGTTATTTCTGTTGGCACATGTTTTCTGCCGTTTTCTATAGATAATTGCACGGAGCTCGTCGTGGGAGGCTGACTCGCGCTTGCCGGTTATCGTTTTTTAATATAATATTTGGTTGTTTAAGCATCAGACTATATAATGCATTTTTCCTGCTAGAACAGATTGCTTCTACGTACGCCACCTCGAAACGGTCGAGGCGTTGTAACCTTACATATAGTTGACACAGATATAACACATGACTGACAGAATGACAAACTCACACACCGCTTACAAAAACGAGCCCTGGTTCGAATCCGTAAGCTGAGAGCTTAGATTACCATAGAAATAATATAAACGCGACTTTAGAGAGCTCTAATAATAAATTAAATCCTTACCATTTCTTACGCTAACTTTTCGAGCTCCCGTCAAGGGGGGGGGGGCGACCTCCTCTGACAAGCCAAACAATAAACGAGCTCAATTATCCTTATCCACGTCACCGCATCATAAACGGCATCGTGTGCGCGGCGTCACTCACTACTGGCGTAGGTCACTCTGAAAAAAAAAATAGACTTATGAA